>ML682087.1:2440301-2500279 GCA_007922195.1 Podocnemis expansa
CCCTTTTCTTTATTAAGTTTTCCTTTAAATAAATCTATTTGAACTACACTATTTCCAGCTTCCATATACAGAGCTGTTTGCTTGTGCATGCACGTGGCAGGGAGGATATGAGGAAGATTACTTGAAATGTCTAATCTTTTGACAGAAGGAAACTGCATAATCTTACTTCTCACAAATCTGTAAACGCGCAAACCGTCACAAAATGCCCTAGCTCAGGTTATTGACATTTTCTCATTTCTTTAATGTAACCTAAAAGTTTGATGGCACTTAATGCCTGATGTGTATGCACAGCAATGCTGTCAGCAAGAGGCATGCAGAAGAGCAAGCAATCTTCAAATGAACAAGAGTGCTGGCTCCCTGCTGCTGATTACAGCCATATTACTGAGCTGTTTTAGCTCTTTTTTTTTTTTTTTGTTAAGCACCCTAGAATGGTTTTTGATGGGGCTATTCTACTTTTTGAAGTTCTAGTGAATTTTTTATTACTTCCCAAATGCAAAAGTTTTTCCAATTTATCTATTAAAAATAAAAACCTCACATATATTTCTCTATCCAGATAGAAATTTTTAAGCAAAATAAAACAGTAGCAAAGCATCATTTTGACACAGATTCATTAAACCAAGACAGATTCATTACAGCAAGCCTGTCCAATTCCTCAATCAACAAAAAGCCTATAGAGTTTAATGAAGTGTATTAAAAATGTGGATAAATTGTTTTAATTTGAAATTTACACAGACAGTATTCTAAAATTTGGAGTGAGGAGGAGATAACAGCATACAAGAGTAGAGATCACAGGAGAAAATTCACAAATATAAGTATCTGAACTGGTTACCTGACTAAACTTCAGATAAAACATTACATTTAGACGCTTATTATATATTAATAGACCCCTTTAGTACACTGACTTGAATAAGACTTAGCACATTTAAGTAGTTTGCTGAATCAGGATGTTAACACTTTAAGCTTTTTATTCAAGATAAAAAGAACAACTGACTTTGTCAAAACTAATATAGTTAAAGGACAGAATTTATTCATTTTTATGTATTATTATAATACTAGGAACTGCATTGTTCAAAGGGGTACAGTGTATTAAATTACTCATTTGAAAAAATAATATTGATTTTGTTTAAGTTTATTGAACACTAATTTAATCCAAACAATTATGGATAAAAATTTCCAGAGGGTAGCCGTGTTATTCTGTGTACAGCAAAAACAACAAGATTCCTGTGGCACCTTACAGACTACCAGATTTCTTCAGACATATGCTTTCACAGGCTCCAGCCAACTTTTGCATCTGACAAGATGGGTTGGAGCCCACAAAAGCTTGTGCCTGAAAAATTATGGACCGTCTTTGTTAAAAATGGGGAATGTTTAGAAGGAAAAAAAAATCTTTGGCAATTCTTTAAAGCCAGGGCAGGGAAGTCACACATCTTCTGCAATACAAATTGGAGTGTTGTGCTAAGACCATGCTCCTCTCTCAGAGCATGGACCTGCTCTGCCTAATGCAGAAGCCCCTATAACAGCCCTGCCACCTGAACCACCAGGAGGTGCCAGGGTGGGGCCAGAAAGGGACAGGAGCCATGCACTCCTTTAACCTACTAACGACTTCCTCACCCCACCCCACCCCGCCCAGGGAGCAGGCCCAGCAAGGGGAGCAGTCACAGCGCCAAAGGGCCAGAAGCCCTGCATGCCATTGTGCATAGGTCTGCATGCCAGGGGTTGCCAACCCATGGCCTAATGCCTTGCATGTAGAAACATCCATGGCACCATCCTCACAATGAACCTCCAATTGTACTGCAAGGTGCAGTACACCAGCGTCAAGTTCTGAAACGTGAAATATAGCTCTCTCTTAGAACCACCTTTGTGCCTCTTTAAAATGGCCTTCAATTGTTTATACATAGCTGTAAGAACAGCCAGCATGGGAGCTATCAATTAACAAGAGATGAGTTGCAAATATTGATTTGACAAGTTATTAGCTTTACTGCAGTGAGTGAAGTGCATTCCAGTTGCTGACACTGACAGACATACTGAAGTTGGCCTCTTAAAATCCTCCCTCGTCTCTAAACAAAACCTTGAACAAGTCTACCTCACAGCCCTTTGGGAATATAACTTGCTTCTGTATCAAATTATCAAAAAGTGCTGACCTGTCCAATGTCATTAAAAACTGCTTCTAGTGTGGACATTTAGAACTCTGATTACTCTTAGTTGGGATTTGCTCAGTTTCTCAGAAGCTGACATACACACCTTGGGTGAAATCAGTCATATTTTGTTGCATCTTTCATTTGAAAGCTAATACGCATTTGAAAGAAGTGCCCTATTGGAAACTAATAGATCCCTTGTGCATTTGCAATACAATATGATTTATCAAACTGACTTTTTAAACCATACTTTGAGCTCTAGCTTATTTGATGGCACCCTCTAAGCGTTCAACCAGCAATGATTATTCACAGCACAGCAAGATTATTCTTTACTGCATTTTTCAACTAGGATTTTATATTGTCAAGAGGGGAGACAGACTTATGATAGTAATGCTTAAAACTCTCCAATTCACAGTCATTTTATGTAGCAAATAACTAAAAACACAACTCATATTATATTGTCATAGAGCAATAAGTATGGATTAAAATGCAAAAAGGGAGACTACAACATCTCCTGAAAAGGAAAAAGGCAATTTCAAAAAGATAAACATTTTTAAGAATGTAGTGCATTACTGAGGTTAAGTTTTAGAAGTCTCATATTAGAGATTTGAATTCTCCTCTTATTTAGCATTTTAGAAGTCTCTTATTTGTCCCTACATGTGCACTTTGTGTATGTTCTGCATTTCATCCAGCTAGTAGAGTGATCATTTAATATCAGGCATCATTTTTTTCTAGTTATTTTCACTTTGTTTCTCATGCACAAGTACAATGCTGAAACGCTTTGAGCTGCAGCTGTTGAAAGGAAATGATGGATGTTAAAGAACAATATTTTCAAATTAAAACTTCACTTTTTAATCAGTCCTTATAATACTTGTCAAAATACATTCACTTGCAGCTACATAAATGTGGCATATCTACCTGGACAGAAGAAGCAATTCAGACACAAAATGTCAGCTGGATTAGATTAATTTCCAACCTCAAAGTGCCACAGGTTTTGTCTGTTTGTATTTTTGAGTTATACTCTCCCTCTCTCTCTCTCTCTTTTTTTTTTTTTAAATCAGCAGCTATGTTCTGGGTCTAAATGAGCTGGTAACCCTTTACAACAGAGGCTTTACCCAGCAACTTTCACCAGAAAAATCTCAGTCCTAGCTGGCACAGAAGGACCAAAGATAAATGTTAAATTGCCCTAGCAAGATTACTCAAATTTTACAAACACTAAAGCTAAAATGTAACATTACTCTAAAAAAATACAGAAATGGTGCAGTTAAAAGTTTTCCATAAAGACAAATGACATGTTAGCATAAACTACTATAGATTTCAAACTAAAATGGCTTTTTCTTCATAAAAAAATATATCATCTATGCTTCTTTGGAATACTTAGTTCATAATATTTTCAAATAAATGAACTCAACTAAAAAAAAAATCCTAAAAGATGAACTAGACTAGGAATCTAGTTTACTTCTGTAAAAGGACCCCATTTGCTCCTAGGATGAAGCACCAGTTCTGGAAGAAAAATCATAGACTAGGCCTCTGGGGCCTATGAAATACAAGAGTGACATATCTGCTGCTTTTTGGAAAATAGTTGCCACATTTCTCAGGACACACCTTGATTTCCTTGATCTTGAACAATAAAGCTTCCCACCTTAAACATGCTGGCTCAGTTAGAGACGGATCCAACACCCACTAGCCTCAGATGGATTTGGATCAGCTTCAATTCTTCCACTTGAGGCTATAAATACCAAGAGATACTTGGGAGAACAAGACCCCAAGACGGGAGGAAGTAAAAAACTTTACTTCTAAAGAGCAACAGAGCATATGGGGACGTGCCAGTTATATCACCATATCATTCCATCTCCCTGCTCTTCTCACAAGCCAGACAGGAAAGTATTCACGTCTTGACATCTGACTCCTTGGTGAGCTTTACACAAGAAGATTTGGAGTTGCCTCTGGTCATCTCATACAGTTACCAGGATAATTGACCATCTAGACTCTCTTGTCACCTTTGATATTTTTTCCACTCATCTTTGAGTTTCATAAATTTGCACATACTGTCCTGAAAAAATGCAGTGCAAAACATATGACAGTGTCCCACAACCAAACCGTCCACATGTGAGAGTCCACAACTGAACGGCCAGGATCCCAAATTCTCTTTGGGAATTGTAATTTTGGCACTCTTCTCTTTTTCATTACAAACTCCCTAGCACCTAAACTAACCACACACACACAGCTTTGATATAACTCTACCACAGGCTGACCAGAGTATCACTTACAGACTTATTATTATAGCCAAATCATCAGAGGAAGAGCTCATTCCTATTGCTCCACTGACATTTCATTTTGCAGATGTAAACGGACATGCAATAAGATGGCTTTCCAGTTGGATAAGCTCTTGTCTTGTGTGAATTCCAGCTGTTACTACTGTGAAGCAAATGAGGGATGCTCTCCTTAGGCCACCAATTTGCATATACACATGCTCACACAGATAGCTGCCACCCCACCTTGCCAGCAGGTGCTCCGGAAAGGCAGACTCTTGTGCATTAACTCACTCTTGTCATAAAACAACAGTAACAACAATATGATCCAACTGTACAAGCTGTAGTTGGGTTTTTATTACCAGAGGTCTTGTGCAAAGTCTACCGAGTATAAACTAGTGTTTATACAACAGTGTTTCTCAACTGCTGTTCCACGGACACAGTGAAGGTGTTCTGCACCAGACCCTGACCCCTCCCCAACGCGGGGGAGAGGCAGCTGAGTGGAGAGGGAGGAAGGAGCAATGTGGCAAGACTGTGCCTGGGAGACTCAGAAAGCCCCAGCCACAGCACAGCTTCCAGGTGCTCACTACCACATTGCTCCTTTGCTGCAGGGCTTTTTAAATTTCCCACCACTCTTACTGCTGGAATCAAAATTGCTTGGACATAACTTTCTTTGACGAACCTTACCCCAAGAATAGATGAATTTTGTTCAGTCATGCAAGCCTGAAATTCCCCATAAAACTTGAGCAATATTTTCAGTTTCGGATTGTATACATGGTCATTATGTGTCTGTTGTTTAGAAATACATATTACGGTTGTAAAATTGTATTTAATTCAGTTTCCTGAATCATTGCCGCAGGAATGTGTAGTACAAGGATATTTCAAATATTACCGCCAGTATACAGGCTTCTTCAAGAAAGTTTTGCACAGGTGTTCCGCGTAAAGTAATTAATACCTTCAGGTGCTCCCTGGTCCACTGAAGGATGAGAAACACTGAACTATAGTACCTAATTAATGACCCGCTACTGAACATCTGGAGTGCTGGCAAGAAAAGTTACACTAACACTCTCCTGCCATTAATTTCCAGACTTCATTGGCAGAGCCTGTCTCCTTGTGCCAGAATAGCATGAAGTAGCATTTGCATCATATTTAAACTTGCTCTGTCCTCTAGTAAAGAGAATGTATATACTGAGACACACCATCAGAACTTCTATAATCCCAGTTCACATATGACACCAACACTCAAATACAAAGGCATACACATCGCCTTCTGGCCATACGTGGCCAGCAGGTGACACATGATCACTTAAGAAAAGACACTTCGCAACCAATACACCTGACAGGCTGTGTGCAAGATCCATGGGGAGGAAAAGTAGTACTTCTTCTTAAGGTAAAAGGAATGGAATGGACACCTTTTAAACCTGTATACCACAAGACTGTTGTAGAAACTAGACCAGTAAATTTCCCTGCAACCAGAGGGGGAGTGGGTATTCACTGGAAATGTCCAATGGGGACGGTAAATGTGTCATCCAAGACAAATAGTAACCTGCCTCCCAACATGGACATACAGCAAAATTTTCTCAAACAAGAAAAAGTAAAAATAAGCCCCTGTAGAACTACTTACCTTCAAAAGGTCAATTTCCTTAATGCAATCCTGTCTGGCCTTGGCATCCATCATTTCAAATATCTTCAATGTAAGACAAAAGTGAAGTATTAAACTAAGTAAGAGACCAGACAGACTCAGTTCTACTCTTATTTTAAAACAGAATTGGTTTCCTTGCTCTCCCTTAACTTAACAAGTGTAAATGTCCTACTGCATTTGCCAGATTACATCTTGTTTACATTTTTTTTTGTTTTAAAACTACTACAAAGTAGGAAGCAGCAAAATTAACATTAGCACCTACTGGCAACATGCTAAATGGTGGAGAAAATGAGATTTCAGTTTGTAGATGTTTTGCCTATTGATGACTTTAAAAAACAGTTACTTAATTTACTACTGTTTTCACATTGTGCATGAAATATGTCTCTTTTCTCTCTCTGAATACTTCAGAGCTGTGCATCCTTTCAGAGATTCCCCTCCATTAATTAAGAATAATTAGTGTTAATATTCATTCTCTAATAATCAGAAAGCAAGTTACTGGTAATGGGAATTTAAAAGATCCATTGAAGGATTAAAGGCAAATATCTTCAAGCAAAACACAGTTCAGAACACTACATGGTACTTTAATCCAAGATACAAGTTTGTAGCGTGTTCTTGTGACATATCTTTGGAATTTTCTTTAAACAACATAACTAATGATAGAAGAAAGAAAACTAATTTCTTTTTATTTAATTGTGTTCTACCAGTAAAAGCCTGGCCTGTGAATATCTTTGTTCATCCTGTCAGCTGCTGCTCTATTTCCAAATACTAATGACTCAGATGAGAAGAGCAATGAGCCAGCATTTCCATCCGTAACTTTATGTCTTCAACCATCTGCTCCTTTTTCAGTTATCCAGGCTTTCATCACAATCCGTATTCTCATATGTTAACCCATGTCATGATGCCAGAGTCCCAATTTTATATTTATGTCCATTAAAACCTTAGTTTTTAATACCTACTATCCATCAAAAATGAAATGAACAGAGTCTCATAAAAATGCAAAGTAATATGAAATGTCAATCCTTTTCAGACTGGTGACGCTGGAAGCAACTAGCAATTCCTAGACCCAACAGTCACAAAGATCAAGATTAGGTGACTCAAGGACATTAACTCTAATCTGGTCAAGATGCAAGTTGCATTCATCTGCCCTAAATGTAATAAATTAGGAAGGCAGGTAAGAAAAGGAAGAAGAGAGTCAGGAGCTCACTGTGCAACACTTGCTAAATCCGCTGATCTCTGTCTTTATGTGTCCATCTGTAAAATGGATATGATAGTACTCGCTGCAAATAGGCCTTATTCTTTTTGATTGTTGTTTATTAAACTGCTTTGAACCTTTCAAATGCGTTGCTCTATATGGGAGTCAAAAATGACTGATGTTTATGACAGCAATTAAGGAGAAAAGGACTTCTAAAGCAGCTTTCTACTCCTCAGGTTTCCATTAGTGAGAGAATTCTCAAGGGGGAGCAAGCACTGCACCTGTAACAACTGTATAAACTAATAGCGACGCTGCAGAAATCTTCCTTTTACTGCAATACAATAAACTAGAATTTAACACACTCACCTGAACTTTCTTCAATGCCACTGTTTTTCTGTCCAGGAGACAAGTTGCTTTGTAGACTTCACTGAATTGCCCACGGCCAATCTTTTTCTCTATCTGAAAATCTGCCAAGGTGCAGCGATATGGGTATGATGTCAAATGCCTCTGCTTATTCAAAAGAAATAAAAACACCCAATGAACTAGGAACAAAAAACATGCTGAGATTTCTCATTCCCCCCTTTTCTCACTCACAAAAAGCACAGTTGCATGATAACCCACAAAATGTATCTGTTTCCAAAAATGAACTGTTATGTGGAATCAAATGGATCAATTGCATATTAAAACAAATAAACTCTACCAAATAGTTCACAAGATTGTTTTATAGGTCCAGTAAGTGTAAGTAATAAATACTTTTAGATCAAATTAAGTAAAAATCATCAGCTTATCTAATACTTCACTTGGGGATGGAAGAATTTTCAATTATTATGTCATAACTGCAGCAGCAAAAATTGCATTTCATAACACTGTTAGTGTAGACATACACCTTTCGTGCACATCTGCACTTTCATTGTTAACCACTTTAAAACACTGCCCATAGAAACCCAAACTGAGCACATTAGTTAATACTAATGATTACAGAACAAGCACAGAAATAAGGAAGTTTAAAGTGGTCAACGTGCTAATACTTTTGATCTTATTTTTGATATGCAAGAAACTGCATCGAGGCTGATTAATCTATGGGCACATTTGTCTGTAAATATATTCCTTTTAGTCTAATTTCACTGATTTTACTAGTGCATCTAGTTTAGTTATTGGGGGGGGAGGGGGGAAGGATATAGAGAGAATGCTGGTCTCTTGTGTAAATAACTAATTAGGCCCAAACTGCTGTCTCCCTAGTTACCTGCCCTCAAATCAACTTTGCATATTATTTTCACTAGGGACAGATTGAAGCCTACTTCTGAGCAGTTTCAGGTAAATATGTGGCCAGGCAGGTATATACATAGTATAACAAGCATTATGTACTCCACAGACCTGGAACTACTCCCTAGAGCTATTCTGGTCTCTTCTATAATTAACAGGCATGCTAACCAATGTTAAAGAAATTAATGACTAAGCTGTCGCACATGCCAAGAACAGTATTTTAAGCTTCAATATCTTAAGATATTTTGGGGTTATTGTAACAAGATAAAAAAATTAGACCAATCTGTAAATTAATCCCTTGCAAACTTCCATTCTTAAAACAGAAATTATTTACAACCGAGTCCCTAGTCGACAATCCCAGCAAAGGTGGCCAGGATTAAACAAGACATGGAAAGTGTACATTCTGAAGCTAGAGGCCAGTCCTACTGTTACCACTGCCTAACCTTTTTGGCAGACAAAGCAGATTTCAGAAGTCTCAAGAGATACAGTTCAGCACCTCTCACGAGCGCTGTGTTCATGGCTGTAAAGAATCCCTTTAGACTTCTTGTTGAAAGTCAAATTGTATTTCCTTCTTTGCAACATCAGCAGAAATAAAAGTTACTAAGAGATACAACACACACAAAAATAAAGTATTTTTAAAAGGCTCTTTTCAAGGTTTACAGCTGTTTGTCCAATTCTGTGCTACAAGAAGAAAATGAAAATCTCTCACAGGCAGATGCTGTGACTAAGAGAATTCCTCACACAAAACCAGGAGCGTCGTTGCCCGTTGGGACCCTGCCGCGCCCCCTGGCCCAATCCGGAGTCGGTGCCCTGGGTTCATGCCGCTGCCAGCCTGGCCACGGATCCCCAGCCAGGGATGGGGCCGAGCAAGACAGTGGCTGCCATGGGCAGCCCAGCCAGCAGAGGCAGGCACCACCACAGCTGGCCTAGACCCAGATATCCAGCAGAGGACGAGGCACCTCAGGCATTCAGGGCATCGGCAACAGGACTCAGGGCGCGTGCCCTGTGTGCCAGGCGCCAGCGATGCCCCTGCACAACACACTATAAAACTCCACATTCCTCAGAAGATTGTCTAGTAAGGTTCCTAAAATGGAATTTCTGAAATACATGGAGCTAAGAGATTGCAATAACTGTGATGCTTATCAGTGCCAAACAATTGTAAAGAACCTGTTTTGTTCAACATCTTTGTTACTGATCTGGAAAATGGGTGCACCCTCAGCAAGTTTGCAGCTAATATTATGCTGAAGGGAGTGGCAGACTTGCTGGAAGAACACAGAGTGACCTAGACAAATCAGAGGACTGGTTCAAAAGAAATCTGATGAGGTTCAACAAGGACAAATGCAGGTTCTTGCACTTAGGATGAAAAAAAAAAAAACCACGCATTGCTATAGACTGGGAATTAAGTGGTTTGGAATCAGTTCTGCACAAAAGGATCTGGGGGTTACAGTGGACAACAAGATGGATAGGTATCAACAGCACACCCTTATTGTCAAGAAGGCTAATGGCATATTGGTCTGTGTTACTAGGAGCATGGTCAGCAAACAGAGGGAAGTGATTATTCCATTCTATTAGGCAATAATGAGGGCTCATTTGGATACTGCATCCAGTTCTGGGCCCCCATTACATGAAGGATGTGCACAAACTGGAAAGAGTCCAGCAGAGGGCAGCAAATATTATTACAGGGCTGGAGCACGTGAGGGGAGGCTGAGGGGAAGTAGGTGAAAGAAAAAAAAATGAGGGGGAATTTGACAGTAGCCTTTAACTACCTGAAAGGGGGTTCCAGGGAGGATGGAACTAGTCTGTTCTAGTCATAGTAGATGGCAGAACTAGGAGCAATGACCCAAGTTGCAGTGGGGAAAGTCTAGGTTGGATATTAGGAAAAACCTTTTCTAGTAGGAGGGTGGGGAAGCACTGGAATAGGTTATACCTAGGAAGGTGGTGGAATCTCCATCTTTAGAGGTTTTAAGGTGAGGCTCAACAAAGCCCTGGCTGGGAGAGATTAGTTACAGTTGGTTGTCCTTTGAGCAGGGGATCGGATTAGAAACCTTCTGAGGTCCCTTCCGGCCCTAATCTTCTATGAACTACTGTTACCTTCAACATGACAGGTATAGAACAAAAACAGTTGAATGCTATTCTACTTGAGATATATGGAAGATGAAAGGATAGGTTGTGTTATAGACTATGATATACCAAACATAATTCTGTACAATAAACTTGGCAATTAAAAGAATATCAAGTCTTTTCACCCTTTGTCCTCTTTTCCCCATGTGACTTTGTAACTAGCAAATTATTTTGTTGCCACACCTTCTACTACATGCCTAAACTGCTCCCCTATGACAGTTGTTCCAGGGATTGCTAAAGGAGCATTAGAATCCAGAAAAATTTTGAAAGGCGTATACCACTGGTGAAGTATACACATGGGTGGTTGTGAAGTCCAGCTAAGATGAAAATATCACAATACTACAATGTTCAGTCAAAGTCTCCTAATGCAAGTTGGCACATGGTTGTGAATTTAACTCCAGGTCATCTTCATCAACTTTCCCAGTTTTGGTGCCCCAGAAGAGCAAAAACACTCATCTCCTCCTGAAGTGACACTTGCAATAATTGCTTTTGAAACATCAAAGCCAAGGGTGAATTTTTTTCCACCCCCAGAATTCCTAAGCATGCTTACACTATCTGAAATTGATTTTATTACTCAGGGCTGAAGAACTACAATTAGATTTTTAACTCAAGTACAATAATTTATACAAACAATTAGGTTAATTAACGACTGGCATTTAGTTAAAAAGGTCAGTCATGTGGAAATTGGAAGCTAATTACAGGAAGTGCTTCCTTTTAACTATTATATTCTCAGTCATAATTCCTTTCCCAAACCAAAAATCTGTACTCTTCTAGAACCCACAACACTTGTCCACCTACTCCTCATGTTTGCTGTGAGCAAAAGGTTTGTTTTATAGACCAGCCTTATCATGTTTTGCCATGTTTGGAGTTTCCTATCACATTTATGGGTTAGGAGGCATTGGTTCTACATTTATAACGAAGACTTGGGGCATAACAAAGACTCATCGACCGTGCTCCACTGCATGCTCTACACTTGTACCACAATAGAACTTTCAGGGATCCTGCTGGAGAGAAGACTTTTGGCCTAAAGATTTTCAAGTGTCTAACACTGTTAATGCACAGCTGCTTCAGCAAGCTGTGAACTACTGGTTCAGCTATTCATCATAAATCAAAAAAAATCTCTTGCTAATATTAGGGGCAATACTGGTCTTGCCGCCCAATGGAAGGTTGTACAGAGTGAACCATACTAGCCAACATGCAGATTGCAGACCCATGGCAATTCTTGAAATTTACTCTCTATGGGATCATAGTGTACAACGTCTACTCTGTTGGGTTACAATCAGATTCTGGTTGATATATTTTTCTTCATAGGTTGACCTGGAGTAAGAAACACCACACAGATTTGACCACAAATACTTGCACTGCTTTGTTGGTAAATATCCAACTACGGAATCTTCTCTCCTGTTCTGCCCCTATACAGCCCAGTGAAAGTGAATTAATTTTTTTGTTATACAGTCACATCACTGTACTAATAGAAGATTATAAAATCAGTATAAACATCTGAGATGTGCTCATTAAGAAAAGCAGTCAAAAAGTTGCAATTCTGAGTAAGTGCCTTCTCAACCGGAGCATCTATTGTGCAAGAACTGGACATTATAACTACGGGTCCCTATTTCACAGCCAAAGAATGACCAGAAAGAATTGTGTAAAAATATGTGCCTACCACAGGACTCACCTGTTCATATGTTCTCATCTCAAGAAACGTCATCTGAGAAACATTTAAAAGAAAGATACAAGCCCAGTCAAAAAACATGACCTTTGCTTACATTGGTAATAATATAAAATATGCCAGATGTTCTGCTACTTTGATTTGACTTTACAACAACAAATCATAGCATTTCCAACCAATTACTTAAATTTATGATAGGCCATACAGTCCTTACAGAGCATTGGAGTACCTTAGCATAAACCCATTGTTAAATTTTATATAGACAATGAAACTGATCAAAAACTAAATTTATGTCTCACCATTCTCACACATTCCAATACCTAGCTCTGTATATAATGGACACCTATATGCAAGAAGGATGCTCATATTTAACATGAATAGTAACCATTTGCTATTCATAAACTGTCAAGCCCCAAATATGGATTTAAAATATTAATTTAGGTATCAACACTGCTGAGTTTTAAGTGCCAAGAAATATATCTAGCAACTTCTTAACTTGAGAAATAAATAATGCTAGTACAGTGACAGGGGAAAAATAGGTGTTTCTCCCCCTCTCTCCCCCCAACCACTTTCAATATGGTGAGCAGAGAAAGTCTGCTTGCTGTGTTGGAACTAATGCTGGACACCTCAGCTGATATGTTCTGGCATCCTCCAAGACTACAGCTGCACATTTACATATGCAATGACCTAGATTTGCATTTGCTATCACAACCTATCAGACCTAATTAAAGTAACAGAGTTTTCAGATAAGCTAGGAAAGGATGTTAGATCACAGCCTGAATTGAAGAGCATGCTCAGGTTGAACCAAACCACACCAAGAAGCTTCACATGGATTGGATGGTGAACTTTTCTATATACCTATTTAAAAATTAACCACTTCTTATTTATTCTTATGTCCAAAGCTAAAGGTGACTTCTGAGACTGTTTGTTCATCACATGAGGTTTTTTGGGAGAAAACACCACTCTGTCAGACCCTTAGACTCATTTGCTTTGCTGAACTAGACTAACATGGTTACCCCTTTGGAACTTCTGACAGTGTGCAATTCTTCTAACTATTAACATAAAAGAAAGGAACACATTTGACGTGACTGGTAAATATCACACAAGAAAAATTTCTTTCCTGTTCTAACCCTTACATAACTATATTTCATTAACATCATTATTTAAGAACTATTTCCCTTGGTCCTTCTTAGTTCAACTTCCAAAAATACTGTTCAGCAAGCAGTCAAAGAATACACAAAACTGCAGAAGTGCAAGTCATGGATTGTAAGTCGACAGATTTGTAAATGAATAATTCATAAAAACCAAAAGCCAGTTCAGTTAACACTTCCACCATCATCAGACACACCTATCATATGTAGAGAGCCTTCCACATTTCTATGAGTGCTTCAATCTGAACGCAAGTCCCAAAGTTCAGAGGAGCACGAGAGAGCACAACTTTCAGGAGTGATGTGACAGCTTTATATGTACTCCTTGTTTTCATTTAAAGATACTGTGAAATTTAATAATCTGAACAATCATAATCCCAGGGCAGCTATAGGACTGGATCGAAATTAGGAAGAAAATTTTGATACACAGGTTGCTCTCTCCTTACACGATAAAATAGCATTTTTCTATGATTCTGTAAAAGAAAATGACAAAAATTAAGGTTAACCATAACCCTCATTCAAATAAAGCAGTCCTTCGTTTTTTAAGCAGAACATGTGAGACCATTCCAAGAACCAGCTATTCTTGGCCAAGCCTCTGCAGCATGCATTCCTTGTGAGCTGTAACCTCTGATACAAGAGCAACCAATCTCAAAGTTAGGGAAGAAAACAATGGAAAAAAATCAACCTTCCTCAAATGCTTAAAAGAAGAACTTAATGAGATCTTTCAGCACCAAATTTTGGTGGTTAATGGCATTTCCTGCCAAATAGGAGAATTAATGAGGTTTTATATTCTAAACAACCTAAGAGAGAAACTTTTCAAAAACATACATAATAAGATGACTAATGATATCTGTTGCAGTGATATGAGCTTTAATGATAAAGAAACCTTTGTTTATATACATACCAAACTGCAAAATGGTTCAGATAGCTAGGGTCATGGCGGAGGATTAACAAAAGATTGCTGCTTACATATTCACCCCTTTGTTGTTTTATTTGGCTTGTCCTGATGAAGTAGCACTTTTAATTACGGGGGGGGGGGGCTCTGTTACAATTATCTAAAGAGCTAGACTTAAAAAGCTACTCCGTTCCTCTATAAGGAAAAGTCAGCTCTCTCACATATTGATGTTCAGCAACTAGCTTAAGTTTTTCTATGAGACAGAGTGCAAGACAGAACAGAGAGGCCTCTGTTCTTACAAATATGTTCTTTTTCTCTATGGTCACGCTTCCCAGCCACCGGGTCTAACACACAAGTCTTATTCCTCATTAAGCCATAAGTGCCTTTCGAACCCCTACCCCCCACACCCCTACTGCAGAGATGGGGAAGTCATAGCACCACATACTGAAGTGGAAGGTATCAGTGGTAAGCCATGTTCCTGTTCTTAACATGAACGTACACACACATCTTAGAATGCACAGCTGCAGCAAATGTCTTTCAGTTCTTGCAATCCTCTCCATTCAGCATTAAAACTGTTCAACCTCTCCTGAAGGGCAGCAGCTACCAACAAGCAGAAGTAAAGAGACACAGGGTTTGGGGAGAATTCTGAAATGGGCACTGAGTAAGGTTTCACTTCAGACCTTAAAGGAAGAGTGTACTTGGCACAGGTGAGTGAGAAATGTTCTGCAGACAGACTTTCAATCTCTGGGATGAGTGACACAATGCATTTTACTAATATTCACACTATTCTAATTATTATTATTAAAAAGTGAATTGTAGATGTAGAGAACTACTGGGTGATGCTTTGAGAGCGGGCTTTGAAGCAGTCACTGCAGATGTTGACCTGTGCTTTCAGGCACACAATAGGACAACATGGTCACTGGAGGATGAGAGAGACTAGGCAGCAAAATCTCAGCATAATAATAATATGACAAGGAGCTCAGTCCATGGGATTGCTTCTCTGAAGCATGGAGAAATTTGAGTCTGCATGTGGCTAGAGGATGGAAATATCTGCTGATAACTGCCTAGTGTATAACAAAACAAGCTAATGTTAACAAATAATAAGGTCAGTTGTTTTATTCAAGCCTGATTGGCATGAAAGGAAGTTAGCGCTTGCCATAAGTCTACACTAGTGACAACTGGGTCACAGAATGCTCAAAATATTTCTGACCTACCTAAAAATTCTTAAAAATAGTTAACTTAGCCATTACAATCTTTAGTTACCAATAAAAACATTTTTCCCCATAGGAGCATGAAATGAAATATGTTTTATAAAAGAACAAAAAAGCACTTGCCCAATTAATTTTCTGAAATCTCATTAAAAAATTTAGCCTGACTAAGTCATAGACTTCTGACCTGAATTTTAATTATCTTTATGCTGGATGTAAGCTTTTTTCTGATATTTGCAATGCATCATTAATTTTAAGGCAACTGTTTCTATGTTTTTAAAGTGCACATTTCATCAGAATGACATTTACCATAAACTAATTTCACCTTTAAAAACATCTGTGATGGTTCGTGGGGAAGACTTAGCATACACAGCAGCATAATGTATACGTATTCAAAGGACCGATTTACTAGCATCAATCATTCAGCTCTTTTTATGAGCTGTCACATTCTACATCCATGTCCAGATAATAAAGTCTCCCTGAAAAAATATCCATTCATTTTGAGACTGAAATTCTCTTTCTGGTGTGGATTTACAAAAATACACTAGACAAATAAATTATTTATGGAGGGTTCCTGAGAGCCACCAACTAGAACAGGATAATGCTGCGCTTGTAAATGTGAATTACTGTTCAGATTTCAAACAGTTATTTTGATATTGACTTAGCTGATGACTGTTTTTTTTGTTTTTTTTTTTAAACTAGGAGAATGGTGAAGCCTTGGAATGAGCTGCCGAGGGAGGTGACGAAATCTCCATCTTTGGAGGTGTTTAAGGCCCAGCTGGACAAAACCATGACTGGGATGGTTTAGTGGGAGTGGTCCTGCCTCTGGCAGGGGGTTGGACTAGATGACCTATGAGGTCCCTTCCAACCCTATGACTTTCTATGCTTTCAGCTTTTGGACTTCACAGCTTCAGAAACTAATATGATAATCTCCGCCTGAATCTGGATTGGTAGCTATAATCCAAACTCTGATGAACAACTCACCGTCAGTTTGAAATTTTATCTTCTCTACCAGCACACAATAGTACTAGCTGACAAAAAGTAGATAGAAAAAGAGAAATACCAACTTTGAATTTGTAGGCCAAGTCAGTATTCACTAGGCAAGACTGAATAAAAAGCTGGATGTCTCAGGGAATTACAAATGGGAGAGACTTTTACTGCTGGGTGAATCCAACAGATAGTGATAGTGACCAAAATCATGACCAATCCAAACACCTAAGAACTGTAATAATCAGCATAAGAGAACAGACACTAGATTCAATCAATGAAATTCCACATTTTTAGGATGGCAGGTTTACATACTTTGCATAATCAACACTGCTAGTCAGAGCAAATAAGTCAACTATATTTCACTGAATGCCAGCTAGCAGTCAGGAATATTCCTAGGAAACTTCCATTTCTTTTTACAAACTTCATAAGAACAATGCCAGGCTGATGTCCTGGCTATAATTTTATAAGGTCCTCTCTCTATATATTCACTTACTCTAATTAGAAAACTTCTCACTATGAAGTTCTATTGTGAGTCATAAGGAAAAGGTTAACTAAAACACTAAATATAAATACTGCAGATGAGCAGCTAGGGATGGCTCTAAACTAGCACAGCAAATCATCTGGGGCAAGTTTGCAACAAACTGTGACATGTAGTCAATTTATCTCTCTTACAGTTGAAATTCTCTACCTCTTTATTGTATCTGTGACTTCTAAGAAAATAAATATCAAGCCACCAGAGTACAGCAACTATATCCCCAAATTTTTATTTAGCAGAAATGTCCTCCGGAAGATGAATTATCCACGGGGTCAGGCAGCAGAGAAGATCAGGCTACAACTGGAATGCTATGCCAGTGGTGGGAGCTCACACAGCATTAAGAGAAACAAACATCACTTGTGCAGAAGCGCTTTAACAGAGGCACTACCTGTAGATGGGCACTGCATAAAAGCAGACAATCTTATTACGGAAGCGTTTTGTTTAGTAGTTAGAGAAGGGGTTGGGAATCAATGACTCTGGAATTCTAGTTCTACCACTTGTGACAAACAACATTAAGCCAGTCATTGCCTCCATTCTGCCACCCGTTAAATGGAGAAAATTTGCTTCTGTGAAGTGTTTGAAATTGTAAGAGGAAAAGTGCTAAAAGCATTTTTCGATCAAGGAGTGAAAACTACTCTTCAGAATGGTCTTGGGGACAGAAGTATAGTCCTGCTGTGGCCCTTGCAGCTGAGGGTATAATCCCAACACCATGACTGAAGAAACCATTCCACATAGTTTATTTTCTCATACTCTTCTCCAACACCCCCATCACCCCAGTTTTCTTTTTGGCTGAGACTTTACAAGCCACAGCACTGCCTGTGCTACAGGAAAAGTGAAGACCCCATGCATGACACTTTTCATTAGAGATGTTTAACCAACATTTCCCTCCCTTCCACCCTATTCTACAGCACATCTTGCTAGCATTAAGACCCTCAAAGACAAGGATTATGCATTTCATTGTGCTGAAATTATGTAGATTGAGATCTTTCCACAAAAGAACTACCACAAAACCATGAAGTCATCTAATTACATTTATGCAAAATGAAAAATCAGATACAACACAGTAAACAAACCATCATCATCATCATCATGACACACAGAAAGCTGAGACAATCTCTACTTAGGAAGTTACCATATTGTGTCTCTTTTTACAATAAACTAAGCTTTAAAACTAACATTTCTTCTTCACTGGAATAGTATATACTTTGGTTTATTCAGCATCAAGGCTTTAAAAAAGGGGCAAAGATGCAAGAGATCTTTCTCCACCCCCATTTTCAAACCTGACATCCTCAGAACGGCAGACATGCTCAGACACCTCTACTGATATAATTTAGATACTAACAGGAGTGGAGGTGAAGTATTCACTGAACAATGACCATACTGCAAAATGAGGTCGCTCAGCATCAGGGTAACTGCAGAACACAGAGTATTACCTACTAATTACACTTAACTATGTCATTACAAATTCTAACATGTGCTCCACGATGCCATGAATGTATCTGCTGCTTAAGAACACTTCCTAATTTTGTTCATGAAATAATTACAGGGGCTCTACCCTGCCAAATGAGGCAGTAATTAACCCTAATTGCTCAAAATGCAACTGGCTAATTCTAGGAGATTAATCAAGGGGATTAAATTATTATTAAATTACTTAATATGACAAATTGCTGCATTAAGAGAGGGAGCTGTGCTCCATACACTGTATTTTAAGACAGCACTGCACAAAATAAACTCATCATTGTACTGTGTATGCAGCCAACCTATTGTTTTTGGAATCTTCTGTCTACTTTCTGCTACAGTTTTCCAAATAAATCATTCGTACCCGAAGAACCTCAAAACACCACTGGATCCAGTACTTCAAGTGTCAAATTAACACCCACACTTCCAGCACTCTCCTTTCAACAACCTTTAAGGCTGTTTAACGTATTGTACAGGTAAAACCTATCTATTCTGATAATATCTGCAAACGAATTCTTCGAAGAGGGAGACAGCTCCCAAGCCATAACAACAAAAATATCTTGTTTAAACTGAAAGTCTGCAATTATTCTGGCAACAAGACCTACTGATATCTTTACCTCTTGCCCCTTTTGGGGAATGCCAGCTACAAAAAGGACACCATCATGCTAGGAAATATATATGTGCAGGCAAAAATACCAAGAAATGATGCTCCCAGTGGTTCTGAAGAGAGAAAGAGAGCACACAATATCATCTGGACTTACATGTTTCATGTGTTTGGAAATCATCACTAAAATGTGCAAGCAGATAAAGAAAATATTTATGTATTAAAATTCAAACTACTCCTTTTCTCTGGCCTCCCTTTAAAGAATCACAGCAGCAAAGAAAGTCAGCTTTCTACCAGCACCAGCTTTTATTAAGTCAATTTCAAAAAACACTTGCTGTAAGCACCACTGAAAATTTCTCCCATTCCCCATGTGATCAACAAAAATGGGTTTGAAGCAACACCGTCAGGCTGTTTATGCCTAAAATTTTATATTGTTTAAGACTATCATTAACCTTAAAATAAAAAAAAATAAAAAAAAGAGAGAGATATTAAAGATTCCATGCAGTCCCTAAGGAGATAAAAGCGGGATTAAAGAAATAAATATGCTTACTTGAGGATCATGCTGATATTCCTGCCCTGGAACTTTACAAAGAGGGTTGTTCTGGTCCCCTAGGTGATGTGGATGGTTATGCTGTCCCTCCATGGTAACATGCCAAGCTTTGCCCAAGAATTCTGTTGAAGTAAGTGAAAAAAAAGCCATATCACTGTTACCAACCCAACACATTGACAGGAGAAAAGAGTTTGCAATAGGAGTCTCTCTGGGTATGTGCAACCACATGTTGGTACACAAACATGGGAAGTGATAATAGTCGTCCCCCCCTTTACTCCAGTGGATATTTCTGTGCAGAAAACTCTTGAAGGAAAACTCTTGAAACATCGTGCACCACAACTCCAGGGTCCAGCAGCTCCCAAATACACCACTCAGAGTCTTTCCAGCTTTTGGTATGTTAGTGCGTACAGACAGCAGTAGGTTCAAGCATATTCCGACTCTCCACAGAAAATAGTAAGGGAGGAAGTCTCATGATATCATAAGCATCACTGATTTCCATGAAACCTTTCACACTGAGCAAAATACTGAAACCAAGACCATGTTTGTTATGTCTTTATGTTACCCATAAAAGAACTTGCTTTCACCAATTCAAATATAAGTTAATCTCGCAGCAACCGTTGGCACTGCCTACAATAAAACTACATGGCCTAAATGCAATTACATACACGAATAAGAGGAATAGAAGAAAAGTTAGCACTTTTTCCACTAGTAAAAAGAAAGGCATTAAAAAGTAATAGTGACTAAAAGAAAACTGTTTCTTCAAGACAATGAATATTTCATACCACATCTAACTGATCTTTCTATAACACTACTTTGCTCCTTCTATAGGTATCTCTGAAAAACATTATGCACATTTGCCAATTTAAAAATAGAGAATTAGATTGACTGTGAGCCAATAACGTTCCTTAATGAGTCTTTATATTGGCATCTTTACACATCAGGAGCACACAGACTTGTTGGTGTCACTCACATCTAGGCAGTGGAATCTATATAAAAATAAAAAAGTGGAATCCCCCACTTAAAGCATTTCATTTCCCTCTCTGATAGAGGTGGACGTTACCGTGATG
Organism: Podocnemis expansa; assembly: GCA_007922195.1. Classification (NCBI taxonomy): domain Eukaryota; kingdom Metazoa; phylum Chordata; order Testudines; family Podocnemididae; genus Podocnemis; species Podocnemis expansa. The sequence goes on from ML682087.1 coordinate 2,461,031, forward strand.
ATGGCCTGTAAAAACCTCCTGACCCCCTAAAGAAGGGTTAGCAGATGTAGACTCATGTAGTAATGGACCTCATGTGTTTCGCTGAGACATACTTCCATTTCCTGACCAGACAGCTCCCACCATGGCACACTAGTGTGCTATGAAACTTTGTAGAAACATGATGAAAATCAATATAAAACAAACATTACTTCATCTTAAACAATATTTTATCCAACCAAAATTACAACCCATAAAACTTGTGAGAATTAATCACTAAATTAAAAGCGAGGTATCAGTCCTTGAATTCTAAAACGTGAACACTCTAAATCAGGGGTCTCCAACCCGCAGCCCACGGGCTGCATGCAACCCCAAAGCTATTTCCTGCAGCCCATAATGACATGATCATTACTGATATTTGCAATATCATCGTATGGAAAGGTTTCAATGGTGCGGCCTTTGGGCTACCGTACTAATCCTCGTGTGACCTTCTGCTAGTCCTCAGGCGGCCCTCATGGTGATTTGAATCTGGGACCCCTGCTCTAAATGCAGGTGACCAAAGGGCAAAATTGAGATGAAATGTCTTTTTTTTCTGGTGGATTTGAAACATTGAGGCATTTGATCCTTCTTTGGGCTGCTGTATGCACTATGCTGCAAACCTCTCTACTAAGACTGTAACCATAGTAAATGTAAGTAAATGTGAAATTTATGAGCAATCAATTCAACTGAAAAATGTGGGAATGCCATGCCATGCCATGTTACTGAAAAGGTTAGGAGCCACTGTCCTAGAGACTACTGCTTCAGCAACTTTTCCAATGCTGGGAAACAGGAACAAGCCACCTACCTGGTTTTATTTATTTTAAATTTATCTGAGGCAGCATGACAAGTGCAAGTTTTAGGGTTAATCTCAAACAAGAGGCCCAGAAGAAAGCTGTGAGATGAGGGATTTGCAGAATAGACAGGAGGAATGATTAAAAGGAAATAATATTCACATATGTGTGATCTCCAAGTAGCTTCATAAACTTTTTTAGGGAAAAGTATTGCTTTTATAATTGGACAGAAAAACAATTCGATGGAGCTGAAAATGAAGACCTTTTAGGCTTTGGAGTAAAGTTTCCCAAGCAGACCAGAAAGAGAATTTATAATCTTTATTGATGTGCTGTCTCAATGAATGCCAAAGAAAACTCTGCCAGTACCATCCTAAAGCATCCAAAGATTCCCATCAGTTAGCAGTGTGTTGTAACTGAGCGAATTCCCATCAGTTAGCAGTGTGTTGTAGCAGAGAGATACATGGTGAGTGAGTTAATATCTTTTATCAGACGAGCTTCTGCTGGTGAGAGATGGGCTTAAACATCTCTCTTCTTCAGGTCGGGGTGCATTTCCCAAACCTGTAGAAGAGCTCTGTGCAAGCTCAAAAGTCTATGTCTGTATATTACATCTGGCAATAACTGTCAACACAGACTTGGCACGGTAAGTCCTGTGACAGGCATATTGGTCTAGACATATAAGATATAAGTATATAATTTAAATATTATAATATAATTAATGTATTAATTAATGATCTTATATATAGTATAATGTTTAAATATTAAAGTGATTATTAATAATTGATCATTTTAAATATTTGAAATGACTATATTGTACTATTATACTATAATTAATTATAATTAAATATTATAATTAGTCACCCTGGGATCTGAAAGAATTTTTACAATTGTCCAACCTTACTTTGACCAGCACTCCACTGTGAAAATAAACAGAGTCATATGTGACGAAGTGCAATACAAGTAATGGTAAGGCATTAATTCTTCTTATCCTGGATTCTTATCCACCTATCTTCAATCCTGGTTTGGGATCATCATCTTCCTATTTTCCACAATACTTTTGACATGACAGTTAAAGCTAGCCTTCTTTGGATTTCCCCGGAGAGTTGATAAATATTCCAAGCACAAAGTACAATTGAACTTCCAATATGACTTGGCTTCGAAAGGGTTCCAGTGCAGGTACTCAGTTCAGAATGTACCTTATTTCTCTGTTATTTTGTTACTAACTTAGCTGAGCTACACAAACTAAAAATCTGGGCTTGTCAGAATAATTTATTTTACCTACTACTAGCAAAATGTATTTAAAATTCTGCACAGTGTACAAGTGAGGTAAATGCGATCCGCATTTAATAAATTGTTAAATTGAAGTATGGATATAAGTGACTTGCCCAATTCATTTGCAAAGGTACAAATAAAATCCAGATTCTCAACAGCCAGACCAAACCTAAACATATGATCAAACTCCATGAAGAAAACCTGTACTTTGTAAGCCACTTGAAATAGTAAAAAGGTCAGTGGCTGTCATTCATACAGACTTATAGATCTCCATGCTACATCCCCAACAATACCTTCTGCAGGGTAGCCACAGAGCTTTGGGACCATTTAAAACATGAGCTAGGCTAAAGGGGGATTTGGGGATCATTATCTGTAAGTAGCCCAAGAAGCCAAAGTTGACATTACACTATGACCTAGGGTCACCTGAAAAGTTAAGATTCAACCACCCACGAAAATGTTCTTTTCATATAAGTTGGGTGTGTTAGCAAAGACAGTTGCTAGAAAACCTGTTACAATAAAGCCACACCAATGCACCAACCTAGGAACAAAGGACAAAAAAAGTACTGCAGATGAATTTTTTCCATTTTTCCCTTACAGCAATTACAAGATAGCACCCTCAGCAGAGCGTCTACCAAAGTTACGGAACTGAAGATGGGGCTGGTGGGGAGTGAAAGATGTACAACAGCTGCCAACAGATCAGTGCAGTTTCCAATAACTCCTGTCTGTCAGCAACCAATAACCTGCAATCTCTCATTTCAAGCATACTGTCACATTGACCCCTTATTTTCAGTCTAAAATTTCCCTTCACCCCACACAAATTGTGTCCCATTTTCAGCTGTGAAAATGTATCAGCGTCACAAATGTAAAGTGCTGAGTCAAAACAAAAAAGGAAATCTAACTTGTATTTAAGTTGCCAGTAATGTGGCTGCTGAAAAGTAGTAGTGAAATACAGTACCATACCCATACCGCAACTCTGAGGCATGTCTATACTAAAAATGTAAGTCAACCTCTATTAGTTGCTGCTGCACTGGTACTTGTTTACTCTACCCTCCTTGGGTTGGTAGTGCAGGTTTTCACCAAGAGTACTTTCCACCAGGCAGTGTGGGGAGCCAAAATCCTGGTCTCATCTCTGTTGGCAGCACCCTGCCAGGAACCCAGCTGATCCACAGGCTCCTGGCAGGCTGTTCCTCCTCCTCCTGCCCACTGACCCCAAACAGGTGCCTGTCCAACCCGCTCTTAAAAACTTTCACTGATGGAGATTCCACAACCTCCCTAGGCAACTTATGCCAGTGGTTAATCACCGCAAGTTCGGAATTTTTTTCCTAATGTTCAACCTAAACCTCCTTTGCTGTAATTTAAGCCCATTGCTTCTTGCCCTATCATCAGCAGAAAACGAAAACAATTTTTCCTCCCTCTTCCACATAACAACCATTTAGGTACCTAAAAACTGTTATCGTATTCCCTCTCAAGTCTCCTCTTTTCCAGACCAAACTCAGCTCTCTCAATCTTTCCTCATAAGTCAAGTGTTCCAGACCTATAATCATTCCTGTTGCTCTTCTCTGGACTTTCTCCACATCTTTCCTGAAATGAGGTACCCAGAACTGGACACATTTCTCCAGCTGAGGCTTAATCATGGCCAAGCAGAGCAAAAGAATTACTTCTTGTGTCTTACAATACTCCTGTTAATACATCCCAGAATGGTATTTGGGTTTTTTTTTGCAACAGTGTTACACTGTTGATTTCTATTTAGCTTGTAGTCCACTATGAAACCCAGATCCCTTGCCATAGTACTCCTTCCTAGACAGCCACTTCCCATTTTGTACATGTGCAATAGATTGGTTTTTCCTACGCATAGTACTTCGCAAGTGTCTTTATTGAATTTCATTCCATTTACCTCAGACCAGTTTGTTCAAATCATTTTGAATTGTTATCCTATCTTCCAACGCACTGGCACACCCTCCCAAGCCTGGTATCATTGGCAAACTTTATAAGACTACTCGCTATGCCATCACCTAAATCATTGATGAAAATACTGAACAGACCAGACCCAGAACCGATCCTTGCAGTACCCTGCTCATTATACTCTTCCAGCATGACCATGAACCATTGAATACTACTTTCTGGAAGCAGTTATCCAAACAGTTTTGCACCCATCTTCTAGTAGTTCCAGCTAGGTTGTACCTCTCTAGTTTGTTAATGAGAAGGTGATGCGAGACCATATCAAAAGCCTTACTAAAGTCTAAATATACATCTACCGCTTCCCTTCTATCCATATGGCTTGTTACCCCAACACAGAAAGCCAGCAGATTGATTTGATACAATTTGCTTTTACGAATCCATGCTGACTATCACTTAGCACCTTATTCTCTTCTTGATGTTGGCAAATTGATTACTTATTTTTCCTGGTACAGAGGTTAAACTGACTGGTCTATAATTCTCTGGGTTTTCCTTATTTCCCTTCTTATGAAAGGGCACTATATTTGCTCTTCCCCAGTCCTCTGAGATCTCTCCAGTCTTCCATGATTTTTCAAAGCTAATAGCCAATGGCTTAGATATCTCCTGAGTCATCTCCTTGAGTATTCTAGAGCAGCGGTTTTCAAACTATGGGTCACGACCCAGTACTGGGTCACAGATAGTCAGCTCCTGGGTCATGGAACTGCCTGATAATGCCACTGCAAAACCGTACTGCATTCTTCAAAGATGTAATTGTTGGGTCGCAGGCATGAACGATTTTTTTTCAACTGGGTCCTGGGGGAAAAAACATTGAAAACCACCGTTCAAGAGCTTACATCATTAGACCCTTGTAACTTGAAGACATCTAACTTGTCTAAGTAATTTTTAACTTGTTCTTTCTGGATTTTAGCTTCTGATCCTATCCTATTTTTACTGACCTTCACTATGTCAGGTATCCAATCGCCCCGATGAAGAACAATACAAAAATCATTTAGCTCCTCTGCCATTTCCACATTTATTGTTTTTCCCTTTTTGCTGAGTAAAGGTCCTACACCATCCTTGTTCTCTCTCTTGTTTCTAATGTATTTGAAAAATGTTTTCTTGCTACCCTTTATGCCTCCAGCTAGTTTGATTTTGGTCTGTGCCTTGGCCTTTCAGATTTTTCTCCTACATAATTGTGTTATTTGTTTATAATAATCCTTTGTAATTTAACCTAGTTTCCTCTTTTTGCAAGACTCTATTTTTAGATCATTGAAAATCTCCAGGTTAAGCCAGGGTGGTCTCTTGCCATACTTTCTATCCTTCCTACGCAGAGGAACAGGAATATGAACTCGAGTGGCTTTCATTGTCCAAGGGGAGAGGAGTACAAAGAATCAGCATACATAAGAAAAGGCAACATTAGATCCTGGGTTGGGAAATAATATTAACAGGTGGGCCGGCGCTCCCATGGAGAGCTGGCCTCTTGATTGGAGTGTGCAGAGTTGAAGAGGCAGAGGGAGGGGGTGTGCACAGCCGGTGGGGGTGGCAGAGAGCCAGCCAAGGAGGCTGGGGGGAGCAGATGAGAGCCAGCTGTGGGGGGGAAATAGCCAGCCAGGGGGATGGACAGCAGGCTAAAGGGAGATGTCCTGCAGGCTGGATCCAGCCCACAGGCCATATTTTGCCCCTCCCTGCATTAGATATTAGCATTCTTTCAATTTAATAGGCTCTGCAGGTTTATTAGCAACACACATAAGGAACCTTTGTTATCTCCCCATTCATGCTATGTTGCAGGCACAATATGGGGGAGACTATCCCACCAATGCCTAAGAGGTAATTACTGCAAAATTTTCAACTACACTATGATACACTATGATAACCTTTGCCCAGGATTGAATGGAAGGCAGCAGAGGCTTATTCATTGTACCACTGTAAGAGCACTTGCGTAGCCTCATTCTGTTGGCGGGAGAAACCATCTAAACAAAGGCAATAGCTATATCGATGGGAGATGTCCATACAACTACTTATGCCAATAAAACTTATGTTGCTTATAGATGTACTTTTTCATAGCCTTGAGCAATATTTTTGCCAGCTTAAGTGCTAGTGTACACAAGGCCTAAGTCAAAAATCAAAAGGCAACATGAACATTTAGCGTTGTGAAACCCAATTGCTTTTAGCATATGGAATTTTTTTCTTCACATTTTCTTTGTATAAAATTTATATTAAATATTTTTGGGAGAAAAAAGAATTTAGATGGAACTTAACTGTAACAATACTGTTGTTTTTATTTCTCTTTGAAGTTTAAGTAATAAATACCTGTGTACAGTTGTTAACTGCCAGTTGTTTCATGCTAATGTAGCTATTTCCCCCTATGCACAGAAAACAGAAGATGTTACTTCAAACCCCCAAATAATTACCTACTATGCACCCAAGGATTATCTTCTGTGGTTTCTACTGTCAAGTGACTATCATAGACTGCTAAACAAATAAGGACTCCTGTGGCACTTAGGAACACTAACAAATTCATTAGCCTTTGTAAGTGCTACAGGACTCATTTGTTCTGCTGAAATAAACTAACATGGCTACCCCTCTGGAAGTTACAGTCTGCTGAAAGACTATAAAAGAAGCCTAGGGCCTGTTCCTTTTTATCTCAAATCTGTCCAAGCTTTGGCAGGCTAAGCTTGAATCCCAGCACCAGCCTGGAATTGCCCTGCCAATTCTTATGGGAGAATCTGAACAGACCATGTACATGGATTATCAGTTTCCATTTCCTGCTTCATTCCTAGAAGCTCTAAACAAGAACTGATGACTCACAGGCTGTTTTGGGTAATTTCCAGAGACTTTGAAAATTAAGACCTTTGCACTCAATTATCTCTACTCTGGAACTGACCTAAGAACTTTATTTTCATCTGGGTATGTATAATAATTTTTAACCATTACTCTTTTTTAAAATAACTAACTAACTAACTAACTAAATGTACACTAAACAGGAAATGGCTGCAGGTTGCACTGTCAGACACTTCTTTAACCATTTTACACTGCCAGAGTCACACAAAGGTGTCAGCACAAGCCAGTACTTTAATGGGTCTTTTCCTTTAAAAATGTTTGATTTAGAAAGTTGGGGGGGGGGGAATCAAGAGGATTTTGGCACAACCTGTATGCAAACAAATTGGTCAAAGAAAGGTAATTAATTAAGTTACATGAAATCCAAAACCTTCACCGGGCAACAGATTTCTGCTAGATCTTGGAACCAGTATTATTCCCCAGTTTGTTAACATGCAAGAAACACCTGTCCTATGGAAGGTGAAGCCACACTGCAATCAAATTATCTTAATTCAGGTCGGTACACTCATGCTTCCTCTAATTTAGCTGGCACACTAGAAATAACATTTCAGACACAGCTGCATGGGCTTCAGTGTCCAACACACATACCCGACTCCCTGGGTACACAGGAATGTTGCTTGCCCACAATGAAGCTTGTGCTGCCTCATCTTCACTGCTATTTTTAGCATGCTATCTAGACTAAAACTAACGCAAATATGCCTACCCAAGCTGCAAATCACACCTTCAGCTGCAGTGTAGACATATCCTGACATGAAATACACAGCTGCCGTTCCCTCACAGTAGATGTACGGCATTCTGAAATGTGGCTAAACTCAATATGAAGAAATAATTAGGTTGATTTTATGGAGCACACACTCCATCTTTAGTCATGTATTTTATGTAGGTGTCTTAAAAGGCACATTTAAGTCACTGACATCCAAAATGTAAAATTCACCTTTGAAGTTTTCACATTTCCACAGTAAATGTGCTCCTTCTGTAAAACGTGTTTTTTTTAAATTAATCTCTATAAAGATAAATAAGCCCAGAAAACCATTCCAGCTCTAGCTCCTACATTCAAAGCTACACAGCAGTTCCAAACCAGATGCATGGATTTTCAATAACTGCCAAAGATTTTGCAAATCTCAAAATGGACTATTAAGTCACGAGACACTGCAAACCATCTACCTGAGAGGCTATAATTTCCACCGTCTCTCTCAGACAAAAAGTTGCCAATCACAGCCATTTTCTAACCACACCACAAAATAAATGCACACTAGATTTTCAGACCTGAAAACTAAAATTGTTCTGTTTACCCACAGCTTTGTAACAGCAAGTCAAGCTTCCCCAAGATTTGTAAATTGCAACAGTCTCTCAATGCTAACTTGCAGGTATTATATCCAGGAGTAAAATGGGAATTTCATCTCTACGGCATGCTTGGACCTTGTTCTTTCTTGAGACAGCAGACTGGAAAAATTAGTAATTCTACTGACAACTGGACAGAGGCCAACAAATTCATTTTACCTTGTGCTTAAGCCCTGCAAATAGTGTAGTGGCTAACACCTCTGCTTAACATGCAGAAGGTCCTGGGTTCAATTCCCAGGGGGTTGGACTTGATGATCTCATGAGGTCCCTTCCAGCCCTATGACTTGACTTGACTTGACTTTCTACAGCACTCTTTGGCTTTAATACATTATTACTGGCACAATAAAGAATTAGAGAAATCAGATAGAAAAAAACAAATCTAGTCATGTCCAGGTCAAGCAAAACGCAGTGAGAGGCACTGAAAGTATGCAAAACTAACAATGGTAAAGCACATTAATAAAAGATCTGAATTCAAAAACACTTAGACTCCTAATTCCTTCTTACTTCCTTTTCCCCTTTTGGTAATAAACACATAGCCCCAGAAAAATATTAGAAGAATTCTTCATGAGGTTAACAGACAAACACAACAGTAGGAAACACGTCATGAGGCCTTGGAATAAGCTCTCCCTACACACAGCTTTGTCTTAGTACTTTTATTCCTTGGAGGGGGGCTCTCATTTTTTCTTCCAAGTATTTTGGAAGCTCAGGCTGTTCCAGTTTGGGCCTTGTACCTGAGGAAGTGTAAACAGACAATTTTTTTAAATTACACAGAGATACGCCACACATTCCCTAAACTGAATGAAAAAGGGAACGTCTCGCAATCACCCTGCAGAAGAATAAGAGTTAAAAAAATACAATAAAGCTGCATTTCTGTTTGAGGCAGTTACAGATACTCACATTAAATATTTCACATGTGCAAGATCCAAATAGGTCTTATGCCACAGAAATCAATACACAGTGGAAAATTCTTTCTCCAAAAGCATGCATGCCATTCACAGGATCTTTTATAGCCAGTGTTAGTCAATTATTGAAATCTGGTTCTCAATCTTTATTTTTTCAAATCAAATTTTAAATTACTATTTTTTGGTTTGGACAATTATTTATTCTGAGAAATCCTGCCTGTACAGATGGTTCCTTTATCTTGTGAGGTACAAATTGGCATTTGGGTTCCATTCTCTCTAAGCAGGGCAGGGTAACTATAGAGTGAATATTAAATCTCCTCAGCTTCTAGAAAGTGAAATGCAGGAAGGAAAGCTTTCATCACTGTTCTTTCTAAAATTCTGGATAAAATATATCAAGAGCATGCTATAGTTCTTGCAGTATTTGGAGAAAAATCTAAGTGGCCATGTAAATTCTAAAAGACACTGACAACCACAAATCTAATAAACAGAAATGCTATCTACCAATGCCTTGGCAGTTTCATACAAAATTAAAGCATAAAGACATTATTAGGTAGCACTTGCATTTTATCAATAAGTGAAATATAATGGGGGATTCTTCTTTAGAAGGGTTCAGGAACATAAGAAAATAAGTGGCTGATTTAGTCAGTCACATTCCTCCTCCTGCCATACCAGAATACACTAAGTGACCTCTATGCCAGTACCTCAGTCTGCAGCCAGTGGCATCAGAGGAAGAAAACAAACCTTGTACTATATCCAATTGTATAATGCTATGTCAACAAATGGAAGTTTCTTCTTTATCCCAAACAGTGATCCCATATGGCCTGAAGCACAACAATTGAAACCCTGCATAATTTTGTCCCAGACTAGCATAATTGCAGGCACTTGTCCCATTTGCAAAAATGTCTGATCAGTTACAAAATTTGCAGTCATTTAAGACCATAGGACAGCCATAGTGGTTCAGACCAGTAGTTCATCCAGCCCAGTGTTCCATCTTTGGACAGTGGCCAAGGCCAGATGTTTCAAAGGGAATGAACAAAACAGATAATCATTCACTATTTGTCTTAGCAATATCTTGTAGCATGAGACTCCACAAGTTTATACATGCAAAATTTATTAAAGTACCACAACCTGGCCTATTCTGCACAGAAGAAGAAAACCTGCAATTTACAATTATGCAATATTAGCAAAACTGGCTATGCTGTTTGCATGCAATCTGTGTCACAAGAATGGACATAGTAAGTGGGTCTCACTCTCTGCATCCCACCCGAATCTACAAAATCAAGGAACAAACTTATCTCACTGAAAACAACTAGGAAAATGTATATCAACAAGACAGTGACATGCTTCGGTTATTAAAATGCTGGCATTTAGCTGCCCATTACAAATAAGTGAAACCATGCTTTGTCTCAGTTAAGTTTTGTAATAAAAGGCAACCATCAAGGCAGCATACAACCACACAAAACCTGTTAGTTCCTGCATGATTTAATATGTTCTTCATCTAAATATTTACAACGAAGTTACTGGTGCAGGATTGTTTGCCTTTACCTGAACCAGTAGGGAAAACAGTTTACTGAAACAAAGGAAGGAAATAAAACACAGCTAATCAGAGCTGGACCCAACTTAAAAATAAACACTTTCAGAAAAGCACAGTTAACTCAGCATACTGCTGGCTTCTTTCCACAAAGAAGTCTGAAAGTATAAATGCAAAAACTAGAAAGACAGCACTCTGGAAATGCACAGGATATCAAACTTCCACCTAACTGCCTTTTAACATGTGTGCACATGGACACATCAACAACATTTCAGGAATACAGCCCATATACAGCTATCCATCTGAGAAGAGTACAGATTTTTACAGCGCAATAGAGAAACTAATCAGCCAAACCTCAAATTATGTGGAATCTTGTAGTCTCTCAGTCTAGATCTCTCTAATATTTGCCCCATAGTTGCAGGAGTAGTGTGACATAACGGGAACACATATGCCAGTGTGCACTCCAAACATACCCACCCACAAAGGAAATTCCCCACTTAAACCTTTATGAAAAGGCCTACCGTCCTACTCTCTAAACATCGTGGCACCTACTACCTGCATTCTGAAGCACAGCTATTACTGCTACAGTACACCACTAGTCACACTCAATATGGAATTTTTATGAAGCCAGAAACAATGTACACAAGCACAAACGAGAAAAACAGGCTTCAACTGAGATTGGAAGTAAAAGAATTTATCTGTACTTCAGCTGTGTCATTGCTCGGTTCATTTCACAAGTGCTAATAAAGTCTCTAACAAATAAAAATCATCAGCGTAAAGATCTGTACACACAAAATCCAAGAATGTCAAGAGTTAGAAGTAAACAGATCTAGACCCAAATTCTGCCCTGACCTACACCCCATGCAGTAACACTAGTCCTCAAACTTCATCTTTAATCAACTCCACCACCTTCTTGCCCATGCCACCAAGGGGACAGCAAGTTCACATTCTCTGTGAGAATATCTGCCAAACTTATCTGCCTCTCACTCTTCTCCTTTCACTCAAACATTCTACCTCCCCAAAGATGAAACTTTCCACAGTCCCCTGAAGGTATGTGACAGGTGCCTTTTATCCATGGGAAGAACAGCTCAGGGGGCTTGGAGCTGGAACTGAAGATGATCAGTTACAAGATGTCCATTAAAGACCAGAACCTCATCAGCGCTCAGATTCTTACACATCTAATGCCCAAGGCGCAGCTCCTCTCCAAAGCAGCCTTGGCAACAGCTGTAACCAGATAATCAAGTATTAACATGTGCCTTGGATGCCTAAAACTCAACTACTGGCCAAATTATTCTCTTCTTGAGGAATAATCAATTTGACTACAACCGAACACCTCCCAAGTAGACAATGAAGCAGCGGTACTTGTGCCCAGCAGCACGTGCCTGTTCCCCAGGCTAACCTCTGTCTTATTACCAGGCATACCTTGTTGCTTTCCAAATGGCTTGCACTCAGTCCTTTTTGCCTCCCCAAAATGCTACTGAGTGTCAGCAAACCCAAACATCCACCACAAACCATCATTAACCATTGTCAGCTGAACTAACACGTAAAAGACAAACGAAAGGACTGGATTACACAAAATAGCATCTGTGCCTTGTTGCCCACCTGCCTCCCAGAAAGAAATTGTCCTCATCTGGCCCTGTATAACATGCCTTTTTGTAATATGCTAGGGATGACGAGTTGGATGCTTTATGAAACTGGAATTAGCCACATATATTACTGTTTTCTTTAGCTTCGCCCAAACAATACTAATGCTTTGCACTCTTTGCAACACCTTCTACTGGAGGTGATGGGAAAAATGAAGCCCAGAAGCTATGTGACTTCCTCAAGGCCATCCTGACTGAGCATCACCATTCTCATCTATAAAATGAGGGTAGTAGCGCCCTGCGTCACGGAAAAGTCAAGTGACCTTTTGTATCTGCCTTGTGCTTTGAGATTCTCAAACAGAACGTGGTACAGCAGTGCAAAATACTAATCCTCCATACAGACTACACACCCACATATGAACATTTTCTCCAGATTATCATCTTTCTCCGCTTGGGGAGAACTGTGTTTGAATGAAAACAGCTGGTGCAACAAAATAAGCAAGATTCACACCCTTCTAGGTACTTCCACATGATTTGTCCACATTCAAGTTGATGCCCTATCAAATCCTTTGTTCGGTCATCCTATGGCACAGGTTAGTCAACTGTGAGTAAAAACTCTTGTGTGTATCTGATCGACAGGCTCTTCAGTCAATAAATGACATACAAATCAGACATTTTAAGCACAGGACTCAGGGTTCCCCAGTGTCCAGCAACTGGTGTGCCATTTACAGTAGGTTCCCTGAAAGAGTGAAGCAATGCAAACTGTTCTCCAAAGTAACCACTATCACATGATCTGATTTTCTTCCTCTCTGTTGCCCAATAACGTTCACTCTGGCTTGCTCATAAAATAAATCTGCCAAGATGCTATATGAGATTACCTATATTTTTAAATGATGATCTAGGCTTACAATTACATTATATCCCTGGTTCAGTGTACATGTTGTGGAGAAGGCAGTTCAATCCTAGGAGAGTATTATTTTCAAGTGACTTTTATTGTCCATTATCCTACAGCATTTATGCCACAGCCGTGATGTCTGGTAGGAATGTTTCACAACAGAAATATCTTTGTCGTTAGTATTCTCACAGCAATTTAGTCAGATCAACCTTTAAATCTCATCCATCATACTGAAGAGCTTTGGCAACACAAGCATAGTAATGTATGCTTCCATGTAGAACCTAATTACAGGCTGGGTTAAACAGTGTACTCCCCCTCTCTTCTACATTACAAGGAGATAGGAAATCCTCAGCAGACTTTGATTTCTCACCCTCCTTTTTGTTGGTAGAAGTACGTGGCCAGTTCATAACAACAGACTGATTCTGTCTGGCACATGACAAACTTACTTGAACCTAATAAACTTCTGACAGTATTTCCAAAAGCAGAGAGTATTTACTGTAAACCCCCAACAAATTTTTTCCTCCTCTGCTCCTCTCTCTTTGCAATCATCTTAGAACGACTAGAAATTACCATAAGTAAACAGCAGTTTAACCACCAAAAAAAAAGTGTTAACATTTAATACCTGTCAAACTAAAGAATTATTAATAGGAGTGTCAAAGGAGAAAACTTGAGACGTGCCACTGAATTGCAGTAAACGGGAGAATTCCAGAAGAAATGAGTAAGTCAGTACAATTTAGCAAACATTTTGCTTAAAGCGACTAAGATCAGAAAAGATGGATTTTACACAACAGTGATAAAACACTGATTAGAAATAATATAAGCTTTTCTGCATTCTTGCTAGCACTAACAGCTAGAAAAGTGACAAACTCAAAGTAAACATTGTCAAGCAAGATGCTCACCTGTATCAACTGAAAGTCACAAAATCGAAAGCTTGGTCTGTACTTGAAAGTTATACAAATGAGGATTCTAATAAATCTGTTAGTCTTAAAGTGCCACACAACTCCTTGTTGTTTTTTCACTGGACTAGACTAACACGGCTATCCCTTTTAAAATTGACAAGATGCAAGGCACTAATTTCAGCCGTTTGAAGTGGAAATCCATCAACTTACAGAAGCAACTTGCTCAGACTCAGACAGGCAATATCTTCCTTTCTAAAATGCAAAAGATAAATCTGTTAGTCTTAAAGTGCCACACAACTCCTTGTTGTTTTTTCACTTTTAAAGACTACTGGAAAGTGCCACTAGACTCCTTGTTTGTTCTGCCAAACTAGACTATCCGGGATACCCCCTTGGGGCTTGAAACATGTAACTGTTTGGTAGTAAACTGCCCTATGAACACTTCCTGACAGAAAGCAACAGTTTCTTTCCAATGTTTCTGACCACATTTTTAAATACCAAAGCAATCTAATCCAGTGCCATATTTTTTTTTTAATTCAGTCTTTCTTCAGACATATACAAGTGCAGAAAGATATCTTGGTCAAGACTTACTTTTTTTTTTTTATAGACTCTATGGTTCAAAATGGAGTCTCACCTATAGATCTCTAATAAGAGTTACACATATGCATTGCAAGGTGAAATATTTAAATAAAGTATTTATTTTTCTTATAACTCAAACATAATAAATACATAAACATCTGCTGTCAGGCTGAAGTGCAGAAGCCAAGTGTCAACCCTCAGCAAAATATTTACATGCAAGTTATATAAACCCCCTAAAAAATAAGAAGAGGGGGTTTTAAAGGAAAACCTTACAGACCCTCAATGAGCTGAAGGTTTTTTTAGCATTTTATGCATATTAGATCCTGAAAGCAGGTGTAGAGGAAGCTGTGTTAAGGCTTTATGTAGTCTCTACTAACTTCAATAGCCAGTTTCACAGAATGCTGACCATGGTTCCTTGAAATATCAAAATCCATTAACTGTGCATGTTTAGTTATTTCATATTGTTACATCACCAAATGATATGCACTGGACAACCAAAGACAGCCATGCTCATTCACTGTTCATTACTAAGGAGCACAATGACATTAAGTCAACAAACTTCCAGCTATGCAGAGCCACTCACCACAGGTGCCAATAAAGCTAAGGCTACTTGCCCTACATTTAAACAATTGTGACCAAAACTCCTCCCTTTGTTTCAAATCCTTTTCACCCCCAGTTCCTGTCTTCACTCAGCAGGATTACCATTAGTGGATTAGCACAAACACTACCAAACATTCTGCATCGTAGTAGCTAGAAACACACGGCAAGCTTTGTCATAGCTTCCCCATTATTTATCACTCTAAACCAGTGGTTCTCAACCTTTTACAGGTCGTGACACACTTGGCAGCATACTGTGACCCTACAGGACACACCAGCCACTACCCCCAGGCTGAATCTAGCCATCTTCCTGGCTCTCTGTGACACGCTTACTGCTGTGTGGCGACACACTAATGTGTCCGAACACAGTGGCTGTGAATCGCAGCTCTGGATGACAGATTGATCACACAGTGCCATATTTTAAAAACAACAACAAAAGCAGTTCATATTCAAACATCTGACAAACTTTAACCAGGCCTCAATACTCTCCAATATGCTATTTACTTAACTATCACCATCTTCATCTTGCCAATTAAAAAAAAGATACAAACAGTTAAAGACAAACATTCCCATTACTTCATTTAGATATTTGTAAATTCACATCCATCAAGCCACATGTTTTCTTTCTTAATGTTTTGTACATTTTAATTTTTCCTACCCTAGAGGCCATCTCATTCCTTTCAACAAGCCAGGCCAGTCAGTGGAGAGCCCAAGACCTATTGTCCAGTTCATGGTCACAGTCTAAGATCCAGCACTTCTCTGAGGCATCCGTACAGGAGACTGATTTTGAGATAAAGCTCATGGGATCAATACATTTGTTAGTCTAAGTGTCACAGGACTCCTTGCTGATTTTGAGATGAGTTTCTAATGGATTTCATTGGGTGACGGAATTGTATTGGTCATTACGACTGGCCAGCAAGTCTCATTCTGTAAGCGTCATATAAGCATACAGAGGCACCGTAAGGCAGCTTTTTACAGGTCAAAAATAAGTTTGTCTCTAGAGCCCCATATTTTCTGGTGCTTTTCTGAACCTCCCATTTGCCAATATCTTTCGATAATAGAAAAACAAACAAGGGGTCTGGGGGTACTTCTAAAGATGAACAAATTTATTTATCACATGAACTTTCATGGGAGAAAATCTTCAAGCGTCTGACAAAGGGAGATGCTCTCCCATGAAAGTTCATGCAATAAATAAATTTGTTCATCTTTAAAAGTGCCCCAGGACTCCTTGTTTGGTTGGCTGAACTAGACTGACAAAACTGGCAATGTTCTGGTAATGGGATGCCTGCTGCCAAATGCTGTGTTCAGATTCAGTCATACCAGAGCCAGAAACAGAGGAGCCACTTCCTGCCACACATCTGGTGGCAAATGCAATGGAATATGCAACCCAACCCCTGCTTTAACTTTACTCTTTCTCATTACTTTTTATGTCTATCTCACAACCTGTTATCACTCTTCAGCATATGGGTTTCTCCTTCTACTGAACATTTCCCCTCCGGATTACATTTCCCACACATAATAGCTTGAATTTGTCTGAAGTGGCAGCCAGCACTCATTCTCTCAATACTTCTATACATCTCCCAAACACCTAATATACAGATCTTTATTATCACCCTTTGCTTACAACTGCATAGATCAGTGGTTTTCAAATTTAGAGTTGGGACCTCGTTCACCAAAAGACTCGAATGCATTGCTCAAAAATGTAATGGTTGGGTGACGGGCATAAATGATTTTTTTCAAATGGATCCCAACGAAAAGAAGCTTGAAAACCATTATCATAGAATCATAGAATCATAGAATCATAGGGTTGGAAGGGACCCCACGAGGTCATCTAGTCCAACCCCCTGCCAAAAAAAGCAGGACCACTCCCATTAGATCATCCCAGTCAGTGTTTTGTCCAGCTGGGACTTGAACACCTCCAGAGATGGAGATTCCACCACCTCCCTAGGCAACTTATTCCAATGCTTCACCACTCGCCTAGTAAGGAAGTTTTTCCTAATATCCAGCCTGGACCGCCCCAGCTGTAACTTGAAACCATTGGTTCTCGTTCTGCCCTCTGTTACCACCGAGAACAGTCGAGCTCCCTCCTCCTTGGAGCAACCCTTCAAGTAGTTGAAGGTTGCTATCAAATCCCCCCTCAGTCTTCTCTTCTGCAGGCTAAATAAGCCTAGTTCCTTCAGTCTAGATCATATTGCCATAGGTCAATTTCTCCTCTTTCAAAGAGTGGTTGTACATTTGTTTTTCTACTCTCTTCCAGCAACAAACCAGACCATCACAACTTTTCAAGAGTTGTCAGCAACTGGAAGTTTGTTGGCTAATCCCCTTAAAATGCATATCCATCCAGACCAGACCAGTCAATTCGTACATGTTCACATTATCCATTTACAGTTTTCATTCACTCCCTATAAATTACATTTACTGATTTTCTTGTAAGCAAGAACTAAAGTCACAAACCAGCATGGCATGCCCTAACGTTAACCCTTAAGAGTCCCATTCAATTGGTACCTCAGCTGGCCAATCTATTTTTCCCCAGAAAAAAGTGGGCTGAGGTCATCTACCTTTAAACAATCAGTGTTTAATATCTCAGCCACATTTAAGTCCTTATTAATTTCTGTTTGTTAATGGTCTTATTGTTTCTTCTACGAAATATCCCCCGATGATCTTAAAGCTCTTACACTCTCTCTCTCACACACAGACACAGACACAGACACAGACAGGTATTTCGTCTAATACTGCCTTCCTTTTGTTCCCCTTAATTTTCCCTAAAGATTTATAAGGCATCATCTTCTTGTAGGTCACCTACTCCACTGTCATTTGCAATATGAATTTGAGGGAAGGTTTGATTTGGAAATACTTAAACTTTGAATCACAGAAACTGGAAGGGACCATGAGAGGTCATTGAGTCAAGTCTCTTGCACTCATGGCAGGACCAGCTGAGTGCCCTCTTAAACTATCCCTGACAAGTACTTGTCTAACCTGCCCTTAAAAATTTCTAATGATGGAGATTCCACAATTTTAAAGAAATTGGAGGACTTGGAAAATGAGTTTCTTAGAACTTGGGCCCAGTTGCAGTCAGATCTATTTGCTTTTAGAGAGTGTCTCCTGAACATGGCTTTCAGTGTAGCTCACATCATTCATTACAAAATTGTTTCTCACAGGGCTCCCACTAAAGAATCCTACAACTGGTGCCAAGAGCACTGGGTGATTTATAGTGAAACCTGCACAACCAATGCAACAAAAGAATATGCCTTTACACCAGGCTTACTAGGCTATTCTTACTATTTATTTCTGTTCTCTCACACTCATCCATGCACAGACACACAAGGGATGTATACTTAAGACATGGTGATCAACATATATACATACACATTTAAAATTCAATGAGCATGGTAGGCATCAAGTGCATTTAAATGCCATCAGTTTCACTGAAAGAGATTTAATACTGGGAACATAACACATCATCCATAGGCATCTTAGTAAACCAATTTATTTTCCCTTTTTAAATTTAAAGAACCTGTATGTTATAGATTACCTGAGATAACACGGCCTTTAACTTTCAAGTACTTTTCTGTGCACCCTTGAACTCCACATGATAATTACTATACAAATGTTCACATTCTTTAAAACATCTTCAGCAGATGCCCCATACTAAAACTATGTGGAATTTTACTGCCTTGGTTAGTAAGCAAGCAACAAGATGCATCCCTTATAATTTATAAAACAATAAAGATTTCAAGCCTGAAGCCAAGTACTCTAAGCACGTTTGTTACCATTCATATAATTTGTGTGTTTCCGATTAACAAAAGAATTGAATATGGGCTGTAAAATATTATATTTCTGTTAACTGATGCTGCTGCTAGACATATTAATACCACTTACAGACAACTGAAATGTGTATTAGCAACATACTACCATGAAATCTAAACAAGCCAATCTCCAAAATTACAGTTTGCAACTATAAAGAACACACCTAACCATTTACCCAACCCACTTCTATAAACCACCAAATCTAGCACCCTTATGCAAAAGCTTTAAGCAAGAGATGGGCCTTATACAAGATTCAAATGAGCTCTAGAGAAATCACGTGCAGTCCACAGGACCCTCCACCCTGATCTCCCAAAACCTTAATCTAGCAACTGCTAAACTAAAAAGTCTCAGCTTATCTCAGTATATGATAAATACATAGAACAGTATTAATACTAAACCCAAAGACATCTTCCTAAAAACATCCAGCGATAATAAATACTACCAGTTAGCATGAGTGTAGCCCCTTTTAATTGAACCCTGTCAAAGTACTCTAAAAATCTCACAGCACACCCCTGAAGTACTGCTGTCACATCTCAGATGTGTTTAAGGCACCAAGAGTACCCACTCATGCAGGCAGTGAGTCACTGTCACAGACAGGCAGACAGCCCGGAAGTCCTGTTTCTTAGTTCCCTGATTTAATCGCTATGCTCATAGACTCTTTCTGTAGCCCCCCCAGTGTGAATTTTCTCAGGGGTGAGAAACCAGGAGCCAGTATACCTAACTTGTCCTGTTGCAGAGACCATCAGCCAAAGGATTTAAGGGAGGAGTGGAAAACATTCTTGCATTTAACTTCAAAAAAGTCAGAACAGCAACTGGAAGTGTTTACATTTCTCATAATCAAAAGTAAGAGGAAATGATGTTGAGAATTATGCAACTCAGACAGTCTGAAGAATCATGTGATTCAAATCCAAAGGCAACTTCAAAGCCACCTCATAAAACTGTATGCAAAACTTGCTAAGGAGCCAGATGCTAATAGTGCAAGATTAGCTTTTGCAGCATCTGGATTCTGCAACTATCAGCCAAATGGAAGCACGAACTTCTGCCTGTATAAAAAGATTATATTTTTATCTCCTGTAAAAAAATAAAATAAAAATAAAACCAAACCATTAAATTAGAAACATTTTTCCTGACAATATATCAGTGAGAATATATTAATTTACAAATATGTTCCATCTCCTGAGTAAAATCACTGCTAATCAATTTTCCTGTGTATTCTGCAAAAGATCACATCTGGAACTGACAGCACCAATTTTTAACTAGTGATCTTGCTAACTTTATATTAACAGATGTCTTCTACTTTGAACAATAGGTTGTCTTAAAGTAAATACAATTCCTTTCCCATATGCATAAATTATTCTCAAAAAATAAGGGTCACACACTACTTTTTAGAGTGAGAGGATAGAGTAAATCTAAATATTTCTGATTTATTTTGGCATAAACCTTCATGGACTACCTTTATTAGTCTTTAAGGTGCTCAAACAGACTAACACAGCTACACCCCCCCCCCCCGGGAGGGTTTGGGGGCCTTTTGCTCTGCGGCCTGGGCAACTGCTTTTTTTTTTTTTTTTTTCTGCTGGTGAACAGGGTCAGCTTAAAGTTCACATCGAGGAGGGCACTCTCCCCATCCTGGGCTAAATGCCTTCAGGATTCACAAGACTCTTTTTTTAATTAAATCAAATTTTTCTACAGAAAGGGCTGCACATTATGTTCAACAAAGAGACCAAGAATCAACTTTTAAAGAAAATTATAAATGAATGTGCACAGATAACTGACAAACAGCATACTGTATTAAGTGCTGCCCTACATGCAACCATTTGTTAAAATTATTTTGTATTATTCTAGTACAAATGTTCTCGGTATGGTAGCACAAAGCTCACTAGTATCCATGCAGAGAGCCAGTAAATGCCCTCTGGCTGACCCCCCCACACACAAAAAGATTCAACTACCCCATCTTAACCCTACATTTCCTTCACAACCTCCTTTGACTGCCAAGATATTTATGCTTCAACAGAGCACGGATCTCAGATAATTGCTACTTTACATAGCACAGGGGTAGATATTTATCATTTTGGGAAGACAGGGGAATGAGATTTTACTTTACCAGGGCAACACTTACACATTTGCTCTGCTGTCTGTCCCTTTTCTTACAAACACTGCAGGTCTTACACCTCCAAGCTGACAAACTTTCAGCCACTTCTTTGAAGCAGCTACCTCTACACACTGTTCACCATTTTTGGCGACAGTTAAACAAGATATGCAAGTTACTTAGAATAACTTGCATATCTCAGCTGAACTGCCCAACACCCAACCCATCCACCACACTGAATCGAACGGAGGTCTCTTCCTTTGACTCAGTGCTACTCCAGTTGCTGGGGTGGTCTTAACAAATCAGCAGGTCCTAGAATCCTAGGTTGGAAGGGACCTCGTGAGGTTATCTAGTCCAACCCCCTGCTAAAAGCAGGGCCACTCTCACTAAATCATCCCAGCTAAGGTTTTGTCTAACCAGGCCTTAAATATCTCCAAAGACGGAGATTCCCCCACCTCCCTTGGTAACCCATTCCAATGCTTCACCACTCTCCAAGTGTGAAAGTTTTTCCTAATATCCAACCTCGACCTCCCCAGCTGTAACTTGAAACCACTGTTCCCTGTTCTGTCCTCTGTTACTGCTGAGGAGAGCCTAGCTCCCCCCTCTCTGGAGCACCCCTTCAAGTAGCTGAAGGTTGCTATCAAATCCCCTATCAGTCTTCTCTTCTGCAGGCTAAATAAGCCTAGTTCTTTCAGTCTCTCTTTGCAAGTCTTGTGCTCTAGCCCCTTGATCATTTTCTTTGCTCTCCACTGGACTCTTTCTAATTTGCCCATGTCCTTTTTGTAGCAGGGAGCCCAAAACTGGACACATTATTCCAGATAAGGCATCACCAATGCTGAAGAGAGAGGAATAATCACGTCCCTCTATCTGCTAGCAACACTCCTACTGATACAGCCCAATATGCCATTGGCCTTTCTGGCTAAAACAGCTTCACAGACCCAATTAGTTGGTAGGAAACGTCTATCTGAAAGTAGTGATTTTGCCTCTGTCAGTGAAGACTAGCACTATGAAAGCATTACCTGAGAAGCTACCACCTCACCCCTGAGGCAAGACGATGGCAGGATGGGATGGAGGTGACTTGCTTCACCCCCTTCCTTATTTTGTGCCTATTGTGTGACTTGGTTTCACTGTGCTATTGCTCCACCACATTTCACAGGCACTAAATCTTCCAAATTAAATGAAATACTAGTTTCTTTTAAACACATGCACAGAGCATGAAACCAAGCTTAAGGAACTACAGCTAACTATTCCCATAAATTGGGAAAAACTGGCTGGCAACAGACTGCAATGGTAAAACATCACAAAGCCTCAGCTAATTCTAAAGAGAATCACCTTGCTCGTGAGGCTGAGAAATGACAAAGAAAGGAAAATGTATAGAATCCTGACCAGCAGTTGTGCTTTCTCCAAGCAACCACCTGCCACATATGTGGAAAAATTTGTAGAGCACAAATTGAACTCATCAACCATCTTAAGTCTCTTCAGTGATTATTCCCAACGTCCTCATACCGAGACATAGCCAGCACCACAAAATTTTTCTGCCCCCCCCCCTTTTTTTTTTAATTACAAGATGTTACAATGATTTCCCTCTGGCCAATGACGCCTATAAAACTAAGTCACTTGAAGGCAGCATTAAAGAAAATAGATAGAAAATACCAATTGGTGCCATAGCTACAGAAAGTGACTTGGTATTAGATGACCCACTGACAGTTGAGTGAAAATCTTCCAATAACCTTCCCAATGTTATCAAACTCTGCCTACAATACTCCTGAACACACCCAAGAAATTACATCATGGACAAAACCACCAGCATTTTCAGGCAGCTGCATATTATTACATATTTGCATAAATGCAACAGCCACTTTTTTCCCAAAAACCCTAAGTATCTATCTAATTTTAAAACTATCTGTACTTAACTCACATCATGCTAACCTCTGGGAAATGCCTGAGTAAACCAAGACCACTGATCGAGAGAAATAATTTTTATATAGACATATGCTACCATTGACATGTATTTTTCTCCCCAATACATGACAGTTTTATGCATCTATCCCCCATTAGTGCTAACGCAGAAAACGTACACAGCTAGCACTGATACAAATCAATGAGAAATTGGATCCCGTAATATATCACAAACATGAGCCAATTTAAGATCAGATTCAGACATAGCCTAAGTATCAGGGTTTGTTTTTTTTTTTAATTAAAAAAAAATCAAGTGCTGAGAGGACAAAGATAAAATTAAAGAGTAGAGGCAGCTTGGGGATAAATCAAACCAATTTAAAATAAAATTGATCTAAATGACTAATGTAAAGTGGTATTAGTAACAAACAACAAAAGTTATTCAGAAAGAATTTCTCAAAAAAAAAAAGTAATGCAAAGCAGTCTGAGGCTCACATTTGCTTGTGCACTATGAAAGCCACTATTAAATTAATTTTATTCCAGGAAATTAAATAGGAAAAATACTAAAACATCCTCCAGGTTAAACCATTTTAAAGCAAAGCTGGCATTACATATATGAATAAGGTACATGCACATAGCTTTGAGCTCCACCAGCTTTGTCAGACTTAAAATATATGAACAAATACATGAGTAAAATCAATAAACTTGGCAAAGGTCAGAACGATTTTTGAATAATTGCTAACCATTCATTGGCTAGGTAGATAATGACCAGTAAACATTTGGAGACTAATGGAGTTAAGTAACTGAAAGAAGAAATTAAACAATGTAACCAGCAGGATTCTTCTGCAAGGAGGGATGAAAGTGAACCTTTCTTATTCCTATGGGAAACAATCCTACAAGATCAGGCTCCTTGTCTGGTTCAGGTCAGAACATCCAGTGAGAGTCCAGAGTTATCCCTTACAGGAGACACCTTCATAAATAACAATAAATCTTTGTACCTGCAACTGTATACGTTGAAGGATCTAAAAGTGTTTTACAGCTCTACTTTCTAACGTTCCTGTATGATAGGCACTAGTAAACACAAGTGAGGCACAAAATAATTAAATGAACTTGCCCAATGTCAGAAGCAGTCAAACTGGGAACAGAAGAGATCTGTCCTGATCCTACGCCCTGCTCTGAACACTAGTCAGAATCACAAAAGAAACATGGGCATTACTGAAGTGATTTAAAGATGTTTGCAAGTGACTGGCAGATGGGGAGGGGTGAGCAAGGTTACTTTAAAAAACAGCAGAATTTTCTGCTAGTGCAAACTCCCACAAATTGAAAAAGCTGCCACACTACAGACAGCAGTCTTATAACCAATTTCAAGAAAGTAACAGTAATGCGTGAGAAAAGAGGAATACACAGATGAAAGAATGAAAAATTAGGATAAACAGAAAATGTTTACTAGTGAGGTCAAAACATTTACTAGTTTGTTGGAGTGCTACTTAAAATATTGCTACATCTGTTTAAGATTTCCTGAAGCTCAGCTTACCAACGAAAACACATTCTATTCTGCACTGATTTTTTTTCTTGGGTTACCAGATTATTTCTCAAATCAAAACAGAAACAAAGAAAGCCACCCCATTGGCAAACAAATGGTATCATAAAGACAACTAGCCTTTTCAACACTCTGGATCACAAGGATGGTCATGGAGATATATAACAGTCAGATACGCTGGCATTTCAGAAACGGGGCCCTACAAAAATGAAGATTTCACCTGTATTCTCTAAATTCACAATTTCATTTGTCAGTGTCAAATCTTTCTTTCCACATCAGATCGTGAACCCTCATTATATCTTTTGTGCATGTTTAGATTATTCCATTTTAAATTTTTAACCATTAAAATCCTACATTAACCATACCAAGCACAAGAAAAAAATTAACATATCCTATGTGTAATTGTGCACAAACTTTTATCAGGACTAAAATCAACTCTTACACCACTCTCATTTAACAGCCTCACCACTGGTCCTTACTGTATTGGTGAGATTCATACTTAGACACCTCTTCATAACAGAGGTCTGTTCTGGTGACCCACTGATCTGATTTAGTAAGGCATTATTCTACGTTCCTTCCTATGAACTACCTAGTTCAGGAACATCTATAGGTTGCATATGTCCATAACACTTCAAAGGCATGAAAAGGAAAAGGTATCGTAAAGATAACTAACCTTTTCAACACTGTGGAGCATAAGGATGGCCAAGGTAACATACACCATTCACTGGAACTCTTAAGACTTCCTACCCTCAGCAAATGTTCTAGATTCACATGATACATGCGGACAAAGCCATCTTTCACTAGCTTTCGAAAAGAGACTTCCTCATTTTGGTTGACTCTCTCCAAAGCCATACGTAGTTATATTAAGGACCCATTCAAGGCCTTGTTTTGGGTTTTCTTGTAAATTCTAGTGCTCACAGCAACAAAGTGTGACTATCATTCCCTAAGATGATATAGATAGCTCAAAATACATTCATGTAAACCAAAGTCAATCTGTGAGTCAGAATGGTCCTGGGAATACAGAGAGTCAAGAGATCTGGGATCAATTTCCATCTCTGCCACAGAAAGAACTTTTTCGTCAACTTTGCTGTGTCTCTCAAAAAAAACAAGGAGTCGTGTGGCACTTTAAGACTAATAGATTTATTTTTCCCATGAGCTTTCGTGGGAGAAAATCCCACTTCATCAGATGCTTCGAAAATGGGTGAACTTATAGAATGGAATGAAATTAAAATGCAAGGGGGTGTAAAACATAGGATCAAGGTCATACAGTAACAGCAAATCAGAGCAGCTGTTAGGTTCAAACCCTGGGAAGCCTGAAGTTCAATTACCTTTTGTAATGGGAAAAGAACCCATAGTCTCAATTCAGTCCTGCTTTCACAGAATTTAATTTGCATATTAGTTTGAGTTCAGCTGTTTCTCTTTGAAGTCTTGATGTCCCAGTCACATCTCTGACGATGGTCGTTAACAAATCATTTATCGAGTGATTAGAAAGATGTAAGTGCTCAGCATCTGTTTGATATTTTTTTGTTTTGTTTTGTGATTTCTGATATCAGCTCTATGTTCATTCATTCTTTTGGGCAAGAATCGTCCTGTTTGTCCAATCTACCACCTTAGTTAGGTCACCCTAGCCATATCACATGGAGTGCAAGCTTTTTCACACCCCTGAGCTAAGTAGCTGGGTCAGTCTAATTTTCAGGTTTAGCCAGGCCTTAATATCTCTGTGCCTCAGTCAAACAGGGATGATGTTACCAACATACTTCACACAGGAACTACAAGGATCAATTAAAAATGCTTATGAAGTGTGCCAGTCATAGCCCCAACGGATGCACATAAATAAAATTCCTTACTTACTAACAGAAAAAAAGGGAAGCAAACAATGTCTGTGAAGAACCATAGCAAACTATTCCACTTTTAATGTGCTTTTTAAAACAGCCTCTTCTTAAGTAGTGAGAAGTTCAATTTAGATATTACAAAAAAACAGAAGAACAATTCCACTACTTAAGGGTTCAAGTGCAATACTAGAAACCATACATGTGGCCAGTACATCGTCATGCAATTAATCACCGCTGCCCATGGCTGAGTCTTGATAGCTATGAGGTACAAATCAAATGACTGAGTTAGCCACCTTACAACCTATAACTTTACAGGACAATACATTGTGTTGTGGTAAATCTGAAAAACAGATATTGTAAAAATCCTTTCCCACAAAGAGATTTCTGAAAAATTTCACTAAACCATAACTCTTAGCTGGAAACTGAAATTCTAACCCCCTGCTAGACTTCATATAAAGCAGCTAAGAAAACGAGCCAGCTTACAACCTTACTGATGCATCTCCTAATTGTATAGTTTTCCTTTTTTACAAATACATTGCATTTCAGGCATTCGCTCAATACAGACTTGTATACAAACCAGTTCCCAGTCCCATGCAATACAGTGTTTGCCAGAAGAATTCAACTCACTGGTATTAGAAAAATTAAGTTAAAAAAAGATGTATTTATGGCCAGCACTGTACTCCTTAAAAAAAAGCTGGGTATCTGATACTTTAGGAAAGAAATGACTAACTGGGAAAGGGTGGGGAAAATTTTTGCATAGACATGTGATTTCTGAAACTCAGAGCCACGAGGGAACAGATTGAGACTATTTCAGACCAATGCAGAGAAAGGGGAAGCAAGTTTGAAAGGCAACTGAGCCAAGGTACCTTTGTAATATGCTCATAGCAAGATATAAAAAAGCATGATGCAAATTATGCATCATCTTCACCTTAAACAATAATGTAGCTCCATGCTGCGGTGACAGTGTGGCGGGGGAGCACAGATGACAGCAAGACATTTTATATTATAGAGAAATAAATACCATCTCTTGGCAATGAATACATGAAGGAATGCTGCCCTGTTCAAATCTGCTGCCTGGTGATCTAGCTGCACTAAGTTGGCTACTGGACACAATCTTGAACACCAAACAGCACGCGTGCACGCACACTAAGAGGCAGATACTATCAACACTATACCTTATCTTTGCTCTCCCTAACCAGCTGACACCACCTCACTCTTACCCATTTGGAGCATCCGTCAGCTAACCCTCTATTGGGCCTGAAGGGCAACCAAACATCAGGGAAGGCAAGTGACTGCTTTAATCTGGTCAGAGGAGATTGGTGTCATTGGCATACTGAATCAACCAGCAGAACCTTTTTCATATTTTTGCAGTGGTCCTCAAACAGGCCTAAGTACTCAGAGGTCTTCCAATGTACATCAAATCATCTAGATAGCTGCCTAGTTTTACAACAGGCATTAGCAAAGTCAACACAAACTAAAACTTCACACAAGGACTTGTTTCTATTGCTTTGTATACTATCCACTGAAATGTAAGCACCGTTTTTATATGCCAAATGGTTTATTTTTAATTATGTAAAAATGAGACTATAAACAATTTTTCAGTAATAAGGTAGATTTTCAATGTCTGCTGTTAGCGATGAAGTGAGTGGTGCTGATGCAGTGAATGCGGTCATTCTGAATTACCCAATCTGATGATGCAAAGTCTTCACTCCCTTTATTGCCATTTTGAAGGCTTTTAATGCCCAAGCAAACAAAATATAATGTTTGTACAGAGACAGAATTATACTAAAGGTAACACTGCAGTGCAATTTGCTTACAATACAGGCAGTTCCAAAGGCTGATTTTGTTTTTGAACAAGTTACAGTACAATTGCATTAAGAACAAAGATCTATGGTATGTTGTACCCACAATGTTTTAAGAGTTGCTTTTTTCCATGGGAAAGAATCAGCCACCCTCTGGGAGGAAAGGAAAGTGTAACTAGAACACTAGCTCCTTAGGGGACTTATTAAACCCTCAAAGAGACGTTGCAGTTGCTGAAACCTTTTTGCCAGAAGATGCTTCATCTTACAAATACACAATAGAAAAGCATAAAAAAGTGTAATCTTCTGGGTTTTCCTCTTCAACATTCCCACATAACTGAAGAAACACATTTTGGTACTGAAGTACTTTGGCTCTCCAGCCTTGTCTACACTCTATGCTTTTCTGAAAACATTGTACTTCCACTAAAACTTGCAACAGTGGAAAGCTCCAGTGTAGACAGAATACTGGCAATCATGTGTGCATGACATATTTTCTGCTTTTCTTTACCTCTCCCAAAGACACACTGAGCAGGATGAGATGATACAGCATTAAAAAAGCAAGTAATTTGCCTACCATAAAGATTCCCACCATGGAACCAGTGCTGGTCAATAGCAATGACTGGAGATGTTAAGAAAAGGCTCTCCGTAGGCACAGTTTTTAACCCTCTCTTTAATAAGCATATTGGAACCCTGTAGAGTTAGAAGGGGGTTTTACTTGAATTAACTAGCACTGTTTAACAATAGCCCAACAGAACATCACTAGAAACTGACAAACAGCCTCTTCCTTTACAGAATTACTAAAATCCAAAGCCTCTCCCAGATGACTATGTGTTCACAAGATAACCTTAAGAGTTTTGACATTAATTTTCAGTCCAGCTAGAAATGACACAATAGCATTATAAGATTTCTCTTGATGAATGAAGCAAGGGGAAACATTTTCTATAGCTTAAATACTGAATCCACCGATTTTCTTACTTCAAGCATTGTAATAAATACATGCGTTGCAAAAGCTGAAAAAGTGTTCACTTCAAATCTTACTCCAATAACTGTGGCATGATTAATGTTTTTTTCCCCCGAGATTATTGATATAACTGCTGCTGTTTTTCTCGCCCTTAACTTCCCCTTTTCCTGCTTTTCTGAGAGCAAAAACAATTAACAACAGAAATCATAAAAGCCCCTACTGAAGAACAAAGCTGAAAGAGTAACAGAAATCTCACCCAAGAAGCTACAGTGTAAGTGACAAGAAGTAAAGCAAACACAGGTAGAGAACTGTGCCAACTGTGTACTCTTATGTGAAAACCTTCTTACAACTGACAAGATGTTATATATGGAATAGCTGACCGGTAAAGGAAGTGAGGAGTTCCAGTGAGTTAAAAATTTCCCTATAAATACCATGAAGATTAACAGATCTGTAATACCCACCCAAGAAGCACTTACACTAAGTACAATGATTATGAAAACACAGAGACAATATTTACTACAGAGTGGAGACTTTAGTATATACAGCCTGCCACAAAAGGCTGCACTGGTTCCTAGTACAGTAATAGCTCAAAGCCACCATTTAGATTTTTCAAATTGATTAAAGCTGACCTGAAAAGGAAAAGATGTAAGGCTGTGCCTTTTTAGCTTCTTGATGTTGTATTTTAAAAAAGAGACAGACTGATACAGATCACATTTCGGCTTCTTTTCTCCATTAGAAATTTAGGTGTTACTTCCCTTGATATAGTGGCTGAAGTAGTACTGGAATTATCACAACTCAGAGAGAACAAAGGCACAGATACAGAGAAAGGAAAGAATTTTTAGACAAACTATTTAAACTTTCGCTGGTGTATGCTAGCTAGTTAACCATTTTAGTCCAATTCCTCAAACTCTTGGGACAAACAATGTGAAAAACTTTCCAGCTTATGCCCTTTAAGAGCTCATCCAACACTCACATCCTGAGATTCCCAGAGACCTTCAGCAAAACCGGGAATTTGATATTTCTGATAATTCTAAATAAAATACTAGTCCTATTTATTTTCACTGGCTGGGAAGAAATGGATGAGAAGAAAACCTCTTGGAAGCTAAAAGAGGACACAAAAACATTTTTTCTATAAATTTTCAGCAGTCAGTTTTCCTCTTTGATGAGCCATGCCAATTTTCTGTGATGTTACAATCCATTTTCCTAATTTCATTTCCAAAAATGAACCACCAGTTGCGGAGTCTAACCAAAGCACTCACTGGTCCTCCAATTTTAAGTTCCTACTACGGCTTCGAACTCAATGAACAATGAAGTTGCTATCTGATCACAAAGAGAACAGCTGGCTCTATGGAAAGGAGGAAAACTGGTGCCTTGCCAGCCCTCAAAAAATAAGTCGACCTAAGATAGGTCCACTTATAGCCACTCCAATAATTACTGCAGCAGCTGATGTCCACAACATTCTCCTCGATCAGGAGAGGCATCCTCACCAGAAGCAATTCCCCTGACCTAAGGAGGAGGGTGCAGGGAGCCGAGAGCTCAGTCACTCAGCTCCCAGACTCCCATTCGGACCTGATTCCTCCCCCCACCACCACCACCACACACACACTCGCTGTTCTCTGCCAGGAGCCAGCCCAGGGTTTCTCCTCTCCCAGTTCCCCGCCACCCAGGCTTCTCTGATCCCTCCTGTCCAGCAGCAACCAGGTTCAGTCCGAAAACTGATAAGGCTACCCTGGACCCCCGGGGGAGAGCATCCAGGTGCCAGAGTGGGCGCCAGAGAGGAGTGATAAAACTCACAAGAATGACAGCCCCTCAGCCACTGTAAGAGATACAGCATTTACCCTGACGCTGTGTCACCCTAAATAAGTCGACACAAGCGCTAGTTGAGGCGGTATGATTCTGTCAGCACAGCAGGGGAGTTAACGTCAGTGGAAGATGCATTTTGGTCTTTGCACCTCCACTATTTTGTGAACAAAACTCTCCAGTATGGAGCAGCCCTCCAACTTACGTCCTTCTACACCACCAGAGCCAGGTGCAGGCTACTGACTCAGGGCAGGCACTGACAGGCAGCAGCTATGGGTAAAGTCAAGCCTGCATGGCTTCCAGTCCACCAATCTGCACACGCTCTCTCTCTCCCCAAGACAATAACCCAACTACCCAGCACCCATTTTTCTTGGCAACATGGGTCTGAGATTTCATTTCATGTACACTATCCATTTTTAACATGCTGATGGACATTTCTTGCCTTGTAACAAGCAAGTTTCTCAGACCTCAAGGGCCGAGCAAAAAGTATTGACGAACAGTAAGTGTCTCTCTGCTCTACAAAATGACAGACTACTAAACCCTTCCACAGGTCATGGAACAACAATTCCTGTTCAGTCAGCATTCAAGGCTGGATCACGGGTCATTGATTTATCCCTTTGTTGTTTGACCTCCTGTAATTCTAGTGCATTAAGTGACAAAACTGGTTATGGTTCATATCAAATATGGCATATAGTGAAGAGAGAAGGGAAAAAGTCTTCTTCAGAGGGACCGTGCCCCTACCAGAGCCAGAGGACTGTTACTCAAGGTAGGATGCTACCTACCTTATGTTTTATAAGGTTTTATCCCTGATGAAAAGCAAGATCCTGAAGTAGAATGAGATGCTGGGTGGCGTTATCAGTGCTTTGTGAATGCCTTCAGATGTTTCCTAGCAAAGCTGTGGATGTGCAAGGGGTTGATGAAGTACCTGTAAGGCAAACAGCCCTCTCAAACAAGATGAAAATGAAGCTCTTCCTCCCTTAGCTAGGAGGCTTGGCTCTAGAAAGGATTTTCTAGATACTTCTGGATCTGGAAAAACAAACATTTGAATAATAAAAATTTTAGCTGACACTGCTCCAAAAACAAAATCAGTCCATCATTAAAAAAAGACGACAAAAAGGGCATAACCTTTCAGGCGGCTCAGTCCACAATGGCAGTCACATTTTAGACACAACCAGCAAAGCTAATGGTCTCAGATATAAACACGTACAAATTGTATCTACCAGCACCCAACACAGAGAGGTCAGACTAGCCTCAGAAAGAGAATATATTAAAACCAATTCAACAAGAAACAAAAATGCTGAATAGAGCAAAAGGTTCAATTCAGCAATCATAAACACACTCCAGTTTCATACCATTCCTCTCAAGTCTGCATTGTGCTTGCTACTGCACAGGTTATTGGTAATAAAGAAGAATCTGCTACACATTTCCCCGAGAATTCTCCAGGCTATCTGACCTTATTGTACAAAATAAGAAACAAAAACAGAACAAAGTATCATCTCCATTTGGGCAAAACAGAGACAAATCATCAGACGCAATTCAAAAGATACTCCAGAAGCATGGAAAGAAAAAAAAATTAAACACATTCAGTAATAACATCACTGTAGGGACAGTTGCACTTCAAACGAGAATTACTTTTTCTAAACGGCTCTGGGCAATGTGTCAATATGTCAAAATAAATATTAAATAAAGTCATCTGTATTTCTAAATCTGCTTTCTTAACAAAGATGTATTAAGTAATGCATTCTGCCTTGTGAGATAGAAGTATTTTATTTCCTAGCTTATGGCAACAATTTTACAAAGTTTCAAGGTATTATTCAGTATTTAACATGAGATTTGAGTAATTTACTGAACTAGTACAGACTGATTTGTACTAAGAGAATTTGTAGAGACTTTCAAGTTCATCATAATGAGAGAAACTCTTCCAAGTAAAGAAGTAGAACCTTTTATTTCAGTTCACCAATAACTTGCCCTATAAATAATCTCTTGCCTGCCTTACCTAAAAAAATATTAATACAAATTTGACTAAGATGTTTTCATTATATTACCGTTGGTTTCGCATGAAAATCTATTTGAAAACAAGCAGCAAAGGGGAAATTTTCTTCTCTCTCATCTGTGACAGGCAGCTCCTCACTAGTTGGAATCCATGATGATACCGGACACCAAAGCAGCACCAAACCAAAGCAAACATGGTATAAATAACTTTAAAAACATCTGTTCCATTTAATGAAATGCAGTTTGATTTATTGGAAATCAAAAGATTTGTTTTACTGTTTTTAAATGTAAAATAGTTAATTTCTGACATTAAAAAATGTATTAAAAAACCACAACTAAACCCAAAAGATTTCTCAGGCATTCAAAACTACGGCACTAGAGGTAGAACAGATGTTAATTACTCTGCACAGCTTACAACGTAAAGTAATCTTAAGACCAGAACAATTCATATGTAAAAATAAGACAGGATACAAAGTGAACAGCTCAGTCACAAAAAGATCAAGACTTGATAGCTGTACCAAGTGCCATGTACGAACCACTGTTAGCATCAGGAAGGTGGTGGTTTTGTTCTTTTAAAGAAATCTTAGCTTGCAGTGTTTATAGTTATTTTCCATGCATTCAAAGTCACAGTCATTTCCCCATGGGCCAAGTCCTTCACTACAGCAGAATCAAGACAGAAGCTTCCTATATAGTTACTATTTATTTTAAATGTTTTATTTAAGGCACTTTTAATCAAGTATTGATATACTCTATAATTTTAATGGAGGGATTAGAATCTGTCACAGCAGAGTTTTGCTTTAAGACCAGTTTTTAATCTCCTTTTGTGTTCAAGATTTCAAACTGTTACGTATTAATGAACTGTCTAGAAATCTGCCCTTGGGTTTGCTACTGCCACCACCACCACTTTCAATACATATCCCTCTACTACCCCCCAACAAAATACTTTCTTTTTCCCCTGCCTCAACCATTCAAAATAAGAAAACATAACCTGAAACACAGAATTCAGAAATGGTAAAGAGCTATTAGATCATTTCCAGCCCATGCCTCAGTCAATGAAAAACTGCTCTTCCACCATTAGGACTACCACCACTCATTTAGGTGGCCTCCTCATGCCTACAAGCACTTATGCTTGTGAAACTAATGTTGATTGAGGTATGTTTTTTCACACGCCTGAGCAACAAAAGATTGCCAGCCTAAGTGCTAGCATAGACAAAGCCTTAACATACCCTCCAAGGTAGCTTTTAGGTGAGACCTTAAAAACTTTTCTAATCTACATGGATGTTAAATTCAAGAGGGGCAGCTGTGTTAGTCTAGTTCAGCAAAACAAACAAGGAGTCCTCTGGCACTTAACAACTGAAATTTATTTATCGCATGAGCTTTCGTGGGAGAAAATCCCATTTTGTCAGATGCTTAGATGATGGGGAAACTTACTACATCCACTTTATATATAAACTAAATTTTCATGCAGTTTATTAACATATAACTGTTTGAAATCTTGAATGGAAATGCTGATTCCACCCTTCATGCATGAGATAAAATGATTTGGGTGTTCTTTATGATAAACATTATGCAAAACGTAGGAAAAAATACAAATATTTAGTCTATTTTCAGAATTACAAGAATGATTTTACTGCCCATTGAGACAGAAAGGAAATCTGATGTTTCTCCCCCATGTTGACTTTTTTCAAAAATTTCAGATTAAGAATTTTATGAAAGCAGACATCAGCTTGCTAGATCACGCCCAGAGTCTAAACGCAGTACCAGGAAGTTAAAACTAATGGCTGACTGAATCTTAAAATCCAGCTCATCTGGCAAACAGACAATACTTCTATTTGATTCTGACAAATCTAAATATTTGGAGTATATTTACACACCATCATAGACAGTCATGGACAGACTCCTGAACATTCCCAAAAATTCCTCTTTAAGACTCCTTGCTACTGTCTTTAAATAAACTAGTCCCATAGGTAAAGCCCTGCAAATCTCTGGATATCCACTTTATATCTGCAGACCGTTTTTGCAGATCCCGGATCGGATGCAGATACATATTTTGTTTCCATGCCAGGCTCTACCCATAGGAACCTGAAGCTTATGGAGCACCTGATTTATGCAGCATACAGGTAAGCTCTTTACGAAGTCCTCCCCTAAAATAACCTGAGCAGCAGAGTGAAGTTACTTGCTGGCAGAATTAGCCAAAAGTGTTTCGCAAGCAGACACATGGTGTCCAGCTGAGAACAGCTAGCAACGTCCACATAACTCACAAAGTGATCCACGTGCTAATAACTGAGCTCACAACTAAGTTCACAGCTAAACATTTATCCTCAGAGTTTTATATTGACATGAAAGACTTTATATACAGGAATTTATTACTATTAAATGTACTTCCTATGTTTGAAAAAAGTACCTTAGAACTTTATCCTCGAGCACTTTTTTTTTCTTTTTCTTTTTTTTTTTTTAAAGATGCAACACTGTTTGGTAGGTAAGCAAGTGCTGAATTATTTTATTCAGTGTACACATGGGGAAAACAGATATAGGATAGTTAAATGATTTTCTAAGGCTAAAGAGGGAGCCCCTGTCAGAGCTGGAACTTGAACTCAGTGGTTCATGACTCCTAATTCTCTCCTCAGACCAAACCATCATGCCCCTCTCTCTATGGAGTGACAGGCCACAGAGCAAAAACGGAAAGTTCGGTTTAAAAATTAAAAGTCAGTCAATATTCTGTAAAGAACTTCCACTGATTCCTTTTCTGATCAGTCAAACGTTAAACCAAATTTCACTGCTGTCATACCCATGAACAACCCCTTCCACATCATGCAAATCTAACAGCAGCAGTACATTAGAAAAACTTAAATCACACACAGTTACTAACGCCGGTCTGGTTTCTGAGATGCTGTTTCATTAAAGACTGTTTTGTTGCTCGATATTAGATCTTACAATGATGTCCACAGTTTCTAATTCATTGCTCAGCTTCTGCATGTGTAGGGCAACCTCCTCACTTTTTTAAACACGCACACTGGTGACTTTCCTTGTTTTAAATATCAACTGAAGACGTCTGTATTTTTCACTTCTTAATCTATTTACTCTGTTGATTGTTCGAGTTTACAGTGTCTGATTTGTTATGTGTACTTGTCTGTCAATTTTTCAGAGCCTTAATGTGAAAGATATTTAGAACTTATGGCTCCTCCTATGTTCAAAATTCTCTACACATATCAACTAACCAATCTTCACAGCAGGTATCAGAATATCCCCATTCCACAGATAAGTAAATTGTGGTGGAGACGCTGAAGGAAGAGTCAGCATCAGGAAGTTTGGACCCTGCGGCGTGTGTTCAGAGTACTATGCTAGAGTGCGTCAATAATGTTAAAAGACTGCACAAAACAAGAAAAATCTTCATATTAAAGCCTTTCAAGACAACAGTAGTGTCTGCATAAAATCAAAAAGTACTTTGTTAGACAAAATCACAGAGAATTTTCAGAACATTTGCTGCTGTTCTTCCTCCTTTATGGGGAGTTGATTACAAAAGCCAATTTAAGCCAAAAGTATGCAGCAGAAAGTGGAATACCTCTGAACAGGGACTGTCAGGCTGGCAGTTGAAAGCAGGTGTGATTTTTTAACTGTTAACAACTTTGCCCATGTTTCACAGAAATAAAGAAAATTGAAATTTCATAAACTTTAACGAAAAGCTAAACTGTTTTGCTCCAGAGGGGTAGCCGTGTTAGTCTGTATACAGTAAAAACGAAGAGTCCTGGGCTACTTTAAAGACTAACACTTTTCTTTGGCATAAGCCACCTGGGCTCCAGCCCACAAAATCTGAAGAAGTTACATCTGACAACGCGGGTTGGAGCCCAGGGAAGCTTACGCCCAAAGGAATCTGTTACTATTTAAGGTGCCACAAGACTCTCATTGTTTAATCATTTTAGAAGATATTGTAACTAGAACAAAATTCACAGTTAAATTATCGTGAGATTCTTCCCCTAGAAAGCAGGCAAGTACCAGCAAAAGCACAGTCCATAGTGGGATTGCATTTTTTTCACGGAGGAGGAAGAGCACAATGTTTTGCACGTCAGTACCCTCTACTGGGACAATTAAAACAGAGGTTAAAAAAAAAAAATAGGTTCAATTTTGTACTAGTGAGTGAGTCCCTCTTTGGGTTGTAAACATCACTTGCATTTTGCTTAGACATCTCACTGGGAAGGCCTTTCTTCCACTACAGTGAAGGCTTCTCCTACCTGTCCCACATTATTTTAAAATCTAAGCTACAGAAGATAACACAGCAGTGTGGCTAGCACCTCTGCTTAGTATGCAGAAGGTCCTAGGTTCAAGCCCCAGGGGGTTGGACTCGATGATCTCATGAGGTCCCTTTCTATTCAAGCTCTAGCCTCAAACAAGTGCCTTTTAAACAAACAGAAAGGACTTGGTTCTCAAATAAAGTCCACAAGAAAAAAAAATTATTCTGACAACAGTTTGATGCACCATCAAGAAACATGTCAAAATATCAAGAAAGTGTAAACGTTACATTCTTTAAATGTTTCCTTGTATTGCTTCACAAGAGATTAGAGACAGTGGAAGGACAGGAAGAAATTCATACAAGGAATCTGCATCACTGAACTTTCAGGGATCATAGTATTTCCTATCAGATGATTTATTCTGGGAAATACAGCAGCATTCACATTGATAAAAATACATACATGGATCAATATGATTTAGAAAGCTGTTCTTCATTTAAAAATAGTCCAAATCACACTTTCGGACTGGAGAACGTGTTCAAGAAATTGGCATTTAACTGTTCAGCTGAAATCAAATATTCCGACTAGAGAGAGAGTGTCTCTCCAAAGGTATTCATTGTATTCCAGACACAGTATACCACTGAAGAATAACAGAAGGAAAAAAGCAAAAAAGCACTAGTTCAAATAGTTACGCTCCACTCCCTTAAAGAGTTCAGCAGAACATTACAAACCGATAAACAGAAAAGCCCCCAAATGGAAAACGTCTGGTGGTAGAGAAATTCTCAAACCAGAGCCCAGAGAGTAACCAGAAATTGCAGGAGTATATTCCTGGCCCCAAAGGCCGCAGAAGAGGA
The DNA here is from genome assembly GCA_007922195.1 of Podocnemis expansa. Taxonomy (NCBI): domain Eukaryota; kingdom Metazoa; phylum Chordata; order Testudines; family Podocnemididae; genus Podocnemis; species Podocnemis expansa. The sequence continues at coordinate 2,498,996 of ML682087.1, forward strand.
CGGATGTTAGCGGCTAGTGGAGGTTCTATTCCATGAGGCAATTTCTCTCTTCCAGAGTGAAGTAGAAATATACGGGAACCACCAGCTAAAGCATGTGTGTCTGGCAGCACCACCACCTCTAATGTACAAAAAAAAAAAAAAAGCAACCTGACACCAACCCACACAAATCCATACCAATAGCCCTATTTTTAGAGTAATTTTAACTTTGCTGAACTTCAGAAGCAATGTGACATACTAGCACCTTTCCTAACAGCATTTACAGACTAATAAACCTCCATCATAGGGGACAAACATTGCATGTCAGTGTCATTTCAGCTCTCTTCTCAGCTCTCTGCAGAGATGAGTTAGCCACAAGATCAAGGGTTAGTTTATCCGGGAAATTCACATGCCTAAAGGGTGGCACTTTCATCAACACTCCCCAAGCTCCTTCAAACGGTACTTTACCTCCACCTCCTCTCTGCCTCTCATATTTACGTTGTTTCTTTCCCCTACGTTACGCCTGATTTCCACGTCCCCCGTTTCAGCAGCACTGCACTCTGCGACCCCATGACACTGTTCTCTGCAGTGAGTTCTAGTCCGTGAGGGACCAGCGTCCCAGAGGAAGTGGTGGAAGGACTGTGCCTGAAACTTACAGAATGAGAAAGGCACAAAAATGCACAGCAGGAAACAATCCTGCAGTCGCCCTGTGGCGGGTGGGAAGCAGCAAAAGTTCCTCACAGAGTTTTTCCATTTCTGGCCCTCTACAAAAGTGGTCTGGAAAGTCCTTTTCTCCGAAAGAGAACACAAACCCCTACCCTGACGCTATACAAGGAAAGGACACCACCTCAGCAACCTGAGAGAGGCAAATTTAGGCAGCAGGACGGAGTCCAGAACATGGTTCCTGGCCATTACACGCAAGCTGCTCAGTAACCTGCCCACTAAAAACATTCGAAATGTGACAGAAATGGAGACGAGCAGCCCCAACTGAAACCCTGGCAGGTCCCCTAATCCTGGAAGGGTGGCCTCCTCCGCCCTTGGTCCCTGCAGGGCAGCGCACACCTTCCCCAAAGCCCCTGCCACATGGTGGCTGGCCCGAGACCCCCCACACCAGGCCTTGCCGGGCTCCTGCTGGACGCCCACGTGCCTGCCACGGGGACACTGCTCTCTCTGCCACCGCGGCCTCGGTCGCCTCGAGAGTCCGGCTGGACGGTCCTCCCCACGCTCCCTCACCCCACGTTCTCATGCTCCCCCCCCACTGCCCCCCACTCGTCCTCATCCCACTGCCCTACCCCACGTGTTCACACC
>ML682087.1:2505279-2690698 GCA_007922195.1 Podocnemis expansa
CCCCCCCCGCAGCGCCCGGCCCGGCCTGCAGCCAGCGGGGGAGCGCGCGTGTGTGTGTGTACACGTGTGTGTACACGTGCGTGTGTGTGTACGTACAGCGCCGGGCACACGCGGCCCCAGCACGGGCCCGCGCTCTTTACCCTCAGGGCGCCCCGCACGGAGCCAGAGGCCTTCACCTGAGTTTCTTGAACTTCTGTTTTTAACTTGCGGGTTTTTCCACATCCTAAGATGAGTCAGAGCAACAGTAGAACTGTACAGGGGAAAACAAAATTAGAAAGGCCTCCCACCACCGCCGCCATGGCACTCGCATCGCCTCCGCTCCCTGAGGCTTGGCGTGGCAGAGAAAAGGCTCCCGGCTTTTCCCCCCAGAGCCACCGGGTGCACATGTGGACCCAGTCATTTCCTTCGTTCACACCTTTTGTCTCCCCCCTGCCGTCCGAATAAAACGCCCCTGCACCGCTGCGGTTAACAGGAACTCAGTGGCGACACTCAGAGAGTTAGAAATGACTTGTAACGGCGGCAAAGTTTTTTCCCCAGCATTTACATTTCGCTTTTCCCATTCACGTCTACACATCACGTCCATTGGCCACGTAACTGAAGCGCCAATCTTACAGCACACAGGCATGAAACATGACAGACGACGTGAGCAGATCCGCTGACATCAACGGAACCAGTCTCACAAACTTCAGCCCTTTAAAAAGTGAGAGTAGGATTGGGACTGTAGTCTAAAGCTTTCCCTATACTACACAGTTGTCGACAAGTCAGCTTCCGTCAACAAACCAGGACAGTCGTCCACGAAAATGCTCCTTCTGCCAACAAAATAAAAGCTCCTCAATGAAAGGCATAAAGCTTTCTGCAGCGAAGTTACATTGAGAACGTGTCAGTGGAGAATACTCTCCTCTGGTATAAATGTCCCACAACACCCATCCAGGCCTCCCCGGTCAGCAGTCTGTGCCCCACTGCCCTGCGCCCAGGTAGACTGGCACCGACTCCACCCTGGCTTAAAGCCCTCACATTTTTTAAATTCCACGTCCTGATCACTCCAGGTGGAGAACTCAACACTGTAACTTCCCAGGCCAACCCTCTCCTGCTTGGAGCACGCCAGAGCTCTCAGCTCCCCTTACTGCACGGGGGGAAGAGGCTGCGCAGACCCAGTTCTGCTCCAGCTGGAGGAACTTTGATACCTACGGTCATCTTTCTTGTAGCACGTTGGAGAACGGTTTTAAAAAGGACACGCATCCATTCAGCTGAGCGAAGATAAAGGCATACCAGAGTGCATGGGCGTCAAACAAAGACCTGTCACTTTTATAAAGAGCGGGACGCCACGACCCAACCTCCACTCTGAAGAGCCTGGGGGCTACTCTGGTGGGACTGGAGACATCGGACTCAAGCCAGGGGGTGAAATCGTGGGCAAGGAGTTAGAACTGGATGACGCGATGAGACAGATGACCATTGCTGGGTACGATGGGGAACCAGGCCCTCTTCTTAACCCCCAGAGGGTTCAAGCCAGTCCCAGCACTCTCTCTGATTGCTGCACATGATGCAGGAGAGAGGAGCTCTGAGAAGTGATCTTTTTGAGTTGATGCTGCTTGGTTACGTGAGAGAGAGAGCTGCCCTTTACTTCGTTATATTCTTGAAAAGGGGGAAAGGATGGAAACGTACAAGATGAGCTGTATTTGTATGTGTTTCATGTTCCCCCGTGCCGCTAAGCAGCGCAGCAGAAAAGTGCGTCAAAGCACAGTGAGATTTCAAGAGAATCCTCTGGAGAAATCCCTAGGAAACCTTCCTGGAGGTTTTTGCCGCTCCTCCGCCAAAGGTTCCTTGGCAAAGCTGCTGTATTCCTGCCCCCACTGTAGAAAACTTTCCTGCACCGTTTGGCAGTGACTTGTGCAGGGGTTAAAGCACGTGGGAATGCCTAGGAACACCATTCCTGGCCCCCACAAATCTGAAGGGGCCTTCATTGGCATTGTGGCAACCTTTCAAGTGTGTCAAATCATGTCAAATCAAAGCATGCTTACTTTTTAAACTGGAAAGCAGTAACTAGCACTCTGGGTCTCAAGAAAGACTGGCCTTCACGATGAAGGTGCAGCAATGAAATCAACGTGGCAGACAATGGAAAAATAGTAATTGATTTTATGAACTGTTTCGGTTGAAGTTAGCTTCAACCAAAAGGTATGTATGTTGATATTAATGAGAGGTTGCGTATCTGTGTTTTGCTCCAAGCAACATGCACGGTTCTGTGTTTTTGTTTGTCTTGATTGTTTCTGCTTATGCCTTGCATTGTGTTCAATCAGTTCCATATCGGATTTTACTTAATTATGACATTATTAATCACAATACTGTGTTAAGAAATGTTTGCTAGTTTGTGACAAAAACTGATATAGACATAAACACTATATAAAATTATAAATATTTTAATGGAGCAATAACCAATGCATATGGTACTGAGAAGTGGTTGCAAATGCCCACCTGGGCCGGGTCCCACACATGCATGAAGGGGGCCTGGACAATATAGGAAGGGGGCCCAGAGGTTAGGAAGGTTCCAGGGCCCGTCAAATTATACTTTAACCACTGAACCAAAGAGCAGCACATGGACCCAGTCTGAAGTTGTTCACATGCAGGATGTGCACTCTTGCATCCTGGCGTACCTCAAGACAGAGGTATGAGCTCCTATAAGCCCTCTGCCTGAGAAGAATGATGGCAGAATTTACAATTTTTTTTCCCTAGTCACCTGCAGTGATCCCATCACAGAATCACCTTTTTGCCCCACCCGGAGTGCCTCCCCTGCTGAACTCACCATGTTTGGGCCCTTGTTGAGCACAAGGTTGGATTAACACAGGAGCTTTAGGGGCTGCATCCCCAGGCCCTGGCTTGAGAGGGCCCCACCATCTTGATGCCCACAAAAACAGAGTGCCTGCCAGATTAAGTGCCACTTGCCTGCACTGCGTGACATGGGTAGAGCCTGGAAATCTGTGGATATCCACAGATATCCGCATTATAGCTGCATCCACGGATACAACATGGATACCCGCAGACCATTTCTTGCGGATGCAGATTGGATACGGATCCACATATTTTCATCTGCACAGAGCTAGAGCCCTGCAAATATGCGGATATCCGCGGATATCCACATTATATCCACGTCCGTGGATACAACACGGATACCCACGGACCATTTCTTGCGGATGCAGGTCGGATAACGATCCACGTATTTGTATCCGTGCAGGGCTCTAACACGGGACGATCCCGTCTGCTGGGCCCAGTGCTGCCTGCCTCTGCGGCTGGCTGATCTGTAGGCCCCAGGCCTCCCCAGCACCACGCCCTGCCTCCAAGCGTGGCTGGTCTGTAGGCCATAGGTCCTCCCCAGCACCAGCTGGAACCCCCTAGCGCCAGGCACCGACCTAACCCACCCCAAGGCTGACAAATCTGTGGGCCCTAGCCCAGCGTTGGCCACGTCCCAGCTCCAGGCGTTGAGCTGCCCCACATTGCCGGTGGGTCTACTGCCTGGGCCTCAGTGCTGGTGCGCCTGAGCACCATCTTGCCACCAGGCTGGGCACCACGGCAGTGCACACCAAAGTGGACAGCCTGGGTCCTCAGGAGCCTTAATTCACCCCTGGTCAAGCTGTGTGCCTGTGAAAAGTTGATTTGTATTAAAAAGACATGTATTTTACCATAATCATGCAATGCTCTGAGTGTACTAACAATCATGCTTCTGTTTATTGGGGGGGTTTTTTTGTACTTCTCCAGAAGTGGCCTTCAGGGGAACCTCCTACACACGTGTGGAACAACTCCACCAGATAAGGAAACAACTGAGGAAGAAAAAGGATAACATGTTTCAGCTAGGTGGTCCAAACCTCAGAGGCCAAGAAACAAGAATGCAGGGAACTGAGAGAGACTTTAAATGAAAATTACACAGTACAGAGGCAGGACCAAAAGGAGAGCCAGGAGAGGATTTTAATGGGCCAAGACTAGATGATAAAAGTGATGGAAGACCAAGTGAAGATGTTGAAATCCCTAATCATGGTGGAAACAGAATTGCAGAGTGCGCCTTCCCCTCCCACACAGCCAGAACAGAACGGTTTGCCATGCCCTCCCCAGTCTCCCAGCCCATCTCAGCACCTCCACTCATTCCACCCCTTTGGACAGCTGGAATGTCTACCCTGCCCTTCACTGTTATCTTCCTTCCCACCAAGCAATCTGTGGGTGTTGTTATTAGAATTTAATAAAAACATACTTTCTGAAAGATAGTCCATATTTATCTCCTGCATGTGGTGGTTGCTGCTGAAATTAATATACAGCAGCAACTGAATCATTTGCGCACTACAGATCACAGCCAGGAATCATCCACATTTTCATGCAGGGTGGCAGGTTAACAAAGCATGGCAGAACACCGGCTAGAAAGACACATTACTGGTGCTCATTGTCAAAATGGTGCCTCAAGTCTCCCCGATTCAAGTAGCCCCCAGCCCCCATTGGGCCCCTTAAAGAGCCTTGGTATCCAGCTGCTCAAAATCAACCACTAGGCAATCTGCCTCTGTGCTCCACCCTGGTGGAAACATTTCACCCTTAGCTTCACAAAAATTATGCAGTGCACATTTCGAGACATGAGTAATATCCTACCTGCTCTGTTCCTTAAACCTTTTGTGTTTAAGAATTATCTTAGATACCCTGTAACTGGACTCCAATGTCTTGAGAGGACAGTCCCAATAAACAATATCAAAGGTGCCTTATCAGTAACATCTTGAATTTGTTATTATATATTATTTGCATTGAGGTAGTATCTAGAAACCTACCTCTGGAACTCACACGCACACACACACCCCTGCTCTCCTTCCTAACCCAACAGTCCTTTACATAAAGAGATTACAACGTAAGTAGAATAGCATTTTAGACTTGTATAAGAGTCTTCGTCGTCTTTGCAGACAGTCTGACCACAGCATGTAAATCAGTGGTGTGTGGAACCTGTTACCAGACACATCTTGGATGGAATAAGTGATATTTTTTCCGTTAGGTTTAACTTGTGTGGTTTCATAAACTCCAAGATAAGTTTCTATTTTGCATTCAATTGAAACTTCATGACAAATCTTGGATTAAATCACAGAGTTTATCAAAATGCCTAGTTTCAGGCAAACCTCTTTTGCCAAAGAAATGCCATCTCTGGAATCCAGAGACAAGAAGATACAGCAAAAGATTTATGTAAGTTGAAGGCAATTGCATCAACAGGACCTGATACCATTTGACCAGGGGAATTTGACTGGTTTGGTGTTTCATTGCGGAAGTTTCTTCCACATCTTTAATGTCAGCTCAGCTGTGCTGTCATTTTGGGTACACCTCAGTGGTGTACCAAAGAAAGGCTGGGGACGACCATGCCCCTGGGCGCTGGTAGGGGGAAGGTGCGTCTTGCAGGCCAGGCTGAAGGAGGAGGAGCCGGCCGCCACTGTTCCAGGCAGAGAGGCCACTCGGCTTTAACATCCCTGGTAGGGGCACTAAGCCCAGCTCAGGTCTCCCAGTGATTGAGGGCTTCTGGTGTGGGGAAGCAAGCATCCTTCGGGCCCCTGTGCTGGGCATAAGGAGGGAGCAGCAAGAAGCAGGCATGGGCCAGGCAGCTGACAGCAGGGCTCTGGGGCAGAGCCCCCCCCCCCCACACACCCACCACCAGGCAGCCAAGAGGCATTTGCCCCGTCACTCCCACTCCCATCGGCCCTCACAGCAGCAGGGGGAGCAGGGGAGAGCAGGAAAGAGGCCCACAGAACCCTCCCCCCTGGCGTGTTCATGTCACTGCTACCAATGGTTAGTGGGGGCACAAATGTAAGGGCTGGCCTCAGGCACCAGAGTCTCCTGGAGACCCACAGCATGCCCCTGGTACATGAAGACAAGACTCTTCCAGAGACCCAAGTCCCTAATATGTCTGATACTTAAGACGCTGCAAGAGTATATGCTATTATCTCCTTGAACATTTTTGATAATGTAAAGAGTTTTCTCTCATGGGTACAGATGCTTGCACAGCTATGCTCTGCTTCTCACTAGAGACAGAGTAATAGACACACCAGATGGAAACTAAGAGGCCACCTGGTTTAAAAGCAAATTATATCATCAGTCCATCAGTACAAAATTTGAAACATAAGGGAAGTGCTTAGAGTGAAATAAAATGAATTTATTCTATTTCCCAGCTCATTTTCCCCAGGATCTATTGATCATAGCCTTTTAAATATGGACTGAGATGTAAAGACTAGTTAAACATGAAACATTGAAAGAAAAACCAGGGCACTTCTGGTTATTCTGCTTGCAGCTACTGCCCTTCTAGGCAGTAAAGAAGTCTTTTAAAATGGGCTAGATTCGTGTGCAAAGTTCCAACATCCAGGCTCTTTTATTGCTGAATTGGACAGGCCAGACAGAATCTCTTTAAATTACCAACAGAATTCAATTAGAAAAGAAAATTTAATTTCCTCAATTAAGACTCAACAGAGATGTGCTTAGTTTAACATAGTACATTATTGTTCCATGTGAAATTCCTTTCTGAACAACCCAAATGTGAAAGGAAAAATTTCAACAGTAATTTTTTTCTGGAAGATTTTGGTGTCAAAGTGGTGTTGGTTTTAACACAAAGTTCTTAATTAATCCTGTAGGCTGACTCTGCACGGAAATGTTCAAAGCAGCGTGCCTAAGCCTGTGGTCCCCAAACATCCAAAGTTTCCTAGGATAGTTTAAGCTCAAATTTTAAGCTCTGGGGGAGAAAGAAGTTACACAAAGTAACAGAAACCACTGACTAGCATAATTTTTTTAACCTAAATTAAAACAGTCTTATGTTTCGATACAAAGAAGTCTTTATGTTTATAAAGCTGGATGGGTAGATGTTCTAATGGAAACATTTTGTAATAACAATAAACTGTACTGTTTACAGGTGTCTTTAAAAGAAGAGAATAGGGCAGCAGTGCAAACAGTGTCTGCAACCCAAACATTGCAACATTGTCCTAGAAGATGTGAACCAGGAAGTTAAACTAGCAAGTCTATTTTCATTGTCCAAATTGAGCAAAGGGCAAAAAGTAAACACACAGCATAAACGGTGGACTACAAATTAAATCTTATTTTTTTCTTTCAATTTTAATGATGCAGACAAGGAGTTTTGTTTAAAAAAACAACAACTTTTAACTGGCATTTTAAATCAACATACAGTCTGATGGATTGATGTTAAAGTTTACTGACTGCTAAATGCTAGTGTCACGGTTTTCTTCATCCTAACGGGTGAAATCCTGGCTGCATTGACTTAGATAAGATCTGGACTCCCCATATGTGGCCTGGATGCATGCTACCTTGTGAGTTTTCTCCTGAACGAGGTATGTCGTGGAAACTTCCTACTCAAAATTATTTTCAAGAAAAGCTTTTTTCAACCCTAAATTAAACAATAGACAACATTTGGAGAAATGCTTTGGTAGGGAGGCTGAGAATTCTCCTTTCTAGCGACAAAGCTGCAGCATGTTCCCTCCATGCACATTACATGCGGGCGGCTTTCATAGTATGTCTGCTGCATGCATGCTCTGTTCTCATATTTCTGTAAGGTTTGAGTCCCAAAGGAAGCATTAATGCTGAAGGAATGCATACCAGTATGTGACTAGTCTAAAAGTCAGTTCAAAAAATCTTTGCCAGATTGCCCAGAGAAACACCTCTTTTTTACTATATAAAGATATGTGGTTTGATCTCATCAGCTTTTGTGCAACAGTTTATTCTCAAACAGATAAAAGTGCTGGGAAAAATAAAACTTCTTAGAATCAAAAGGGGTTTGGAAAGAATTGGTGTTCATAAAGATAAGGCAACCTAGAGAGGTCATATGACCCAAAAAACAATTTCGGTCCAGCTGCCTGTGGATCTCATCAGGGAACCAGATGTGACCAGTGGCTGAATATCCTTCACAGCATGAGATCTGGAGCATGTGATTGCCATCCAGGAAAGGGGAGACGGGAAAGTATGATGGAGAATATGGCATGCTTTTAAATGTTTAATTGCTTAGAGAAAGACACATTTACTTTTAAAGAAGAAAAGATGCTGGAAAGCAGGTTAGGGAAGGTGTCTGGAGAACGAAACAGAAAACTTTTTTTAGATAGATGCAGAAGATTTAACATTGTTTCCTCCACTTTGCTAACTGTTAATTTTAAAGGAATTGGTGACCTAATGAACCATTCCTACTCATTCTTTTTTCTTGGTCTGAAAAAACTAGGTAGGTAAATTAATAACAGGACCAAGAGTCATATTGTTCCCTACCCAGGGAAGCTGGCAACTGTGATCCACTCACAGAATTTCTTCTGCATTCTTCCATCAGGCAGAGGGATCAGGGAAACGTGTTTTCACCTGAGCAGAAGCTGTGGGAGGTTTCATGTGCAAAACAAAGATATAGTAGCTGGAAGGGGAAGAGGAGACATTTTGCCTGCAGCTCTTTATGAACTCTTCATGTTCCTATTAGTGTGGCTTTCTGTTCTTACATAGCCTCCCTCATTGTGTAGCTGAGGACCATCCAACATCATGAAGTGCATACATACACTCTCTCTTCTCTTAAGTCAGCAGGGAGTGGGCTTATGCATGCACATTGGCATTGTGGAACAGCTGGCTGAGGAAGAGATTTTGTGTGCATAAAGGTGTGCGCTGCACACTCTTTTGCAGTGAGCTTCCAGATCAATGGCACAGTTACAGATAAAGCTTGTTCTCTTGAACACACACGTTTCACTCTTGAACAGGGGCCTCAAACTCACGACCCGTGGGCCCCATGCAGCCCCTGAGGTTGTTTCCTGTGGCCTGCAATGACACTTAGAATTTCTCTAATAATTGATAATGCAAAATTTAAAGTGTGTTTACTTACTTGCTCTTTGTCTTCCTGATGATACCTCCCTCTTGAACAGAAGTAATTCTTACTTACTTACTCTTGGCATATCATATCTATGTTACTCTTCATTTTTCCATTTCAACTATACTTTGTATCACTGTATGAAAAGGTTTCAGTGGCGTGGCCCTCAGCCTAATATACTAGTCCTCATGCGGCCCTTGAGATGATTTGAGCTTGAGACCCCTGCTCTTGAAGATGGCTGTGGGAGGCTAGGATCACATAAGAACAGCCACATTAGATCACAACAGTGGTCCATCTAGCTCAGTGTCCTTTCTTCTGACTGGAGCCAATGCCAGATGCCTTCAGAAGGAATTAAAAGAACAGGATATTTATCAAATGATCTATTCCCTAGCGTCCACCAAGAGCATGGGTTTGTATCTCTAGCCATCTGATAGCTATTGATGGACCTCTCCTCCATGAAGTTCTCTCATCCTTTTTTTGAATCCATTTATAGCTTTGGCCTTCACAACATCCTCTCACTGCTGTGAAGTACTCCCTAATGTTTGTCTTCAACCTGCTGCCTATTAATTTAATGCAGGATGAGGGAGTTGCAAGAACTTGTGTCAGTCCCATGGAGGGCTCTGAAGACTGAAACTCTGAATTTCATCCAGTCTTCAACAGGGAACTAGTGTAGAGACCAGAGCACTGGAGGTATCGACTCCCCCCAGTCCCACTGAACAGCTGGGCTGCTGTGTTCTGAAGAACTGCAGTATTTCTAACATCAGCAGTTACATGTCTTGGGGTACTCAGCATTACAGTAATGAAGCCTAGACATCGTGAAAGTATGGATTACCACTGACTCATGCATTCCCCCCCCCGTACACACCCCACAGCTTCATACCAAAGCCAGAAGACCCCTCTTTACAGTGTCTGTGGAGGCCCTATGCCTTCCTACTGACTTTTGCCTGCCAGTGCCAGTGGTCACTCCGGTCTCCTGACAGCACAGATCTTGTAGATAGGTGCTGCCTCACCAGTAACCCCTCTATGGGCTGCTTCTCCCAGAACCCTCTGTCAGGAGTTTGGCATTGCAGAGGAAGAAATGCAAAGAGTCAGCATTAACTTTCTCGGAAGAGCGTTGTTTGTTCAATGGACAATATCACACCAAAAGACTGATCCAACAGCATTCATGCTCTGCAACTATATAGCCTGCTCCCCATGGGTTGTTCATTCTACCACTTACTCTGGGGCTGTGCCTGAGTGGCATGATCTGGCCTGCTGTCCCTAGTTATCTAAACTAGTGAAGCTGTGTCCTATTACAAATCAGCTCAGCCATCCAGTCACTCTCCACTCTTAGTTTTTGCCATACTATGAATTTTTGAATGGTGATCATCTATACCCAAAATATGTAGGTACCAAATTACATCTGAGCAATTTGCAGGGAAAGGAAATTATTCTATCAGAACAAACTGCTCCGAAGTCTAACACAGACACTGTGTTTCCACTGACTGCAGTAGAGTTGCTTGAGATGCAAGTCATAACAGATATGGGCCCTATGTGGCCTAGTCCTCAATAAGCAGGGATTAGGCCAAACCCCAAAAGTCTCCTTCCATCCCACAAGATTTGGGTTAACTTGGATCCAGAGCATCATAAACCCATCTCTTGCAAACAGTGCAAATTATTGTGCTAGGCTGTGAGCTGTGACTTACGTGACACTCAGCATTCATGTCTTCACAGCCACCCAGGAGTCCTGTCCTAGGCAATTTCTCCTAAGAAGGGTAAATTGGCCAGGTCTGTTCTGGACCTTTCCCAAAGCACCCTGGTGAATGAATCTTTGGTATCTTTGGTGAACAGATCTACAACTCAAACCCAGTCACTTGGTCCCATTCACTCCATTCCCACTGGCCGATTATAGCATTTTTAAAGACCCACACTTCACTGCCATCACTGTCTATCATATTTTGCTAATGAACTGTTTTTGTTTGGCCCTCACTGGATTATTTACCTGTCTGATTGCTAACGATGCTTGAATGACTACCCTTGCCCAACCATGGTGCACCTGTAAACCTGTAAGGTCGACTTACAGTCACAGCATCAGTTACTGCAGTGGCTGATATCCACCCTACCCACCTTACGCTGGTGATGTGCATTCGCACCAGGAGTACTTCCACCAGCCTAAGAGGGACAGCGGGGGGAGCTGAGCCTAGCTGCTCCACAGATACACAGGTTCCTTGTGGGCTGCCCTCCCCTCTCGCCCCCCACCTGCCCCTGTTGGGAGTGGGGCCTAGTCACCAGGCTTCTTGCCCCAGCTCCCAACTGGGACCAGGGTCCAGCCACACAGCTCTCCAGGGAAGGGGGAGGCAGCTGGGCTCTAGGGGCCAGACTTTCTTGTTAATTTCAGCTGCAACAAATATAAGGAAGATTGCGTCTACACTGACACAAGCTTTACACCTCTGGTGGAGGGGGGTTTACTATGTGGGCACAGCAGGGGAGTTACATTGGTTGGAAGAAGCATTTCCATGTGTGCACCTGCACTGTTTTGTCAACAAACGCTGATTTTTGACAGCAAAACTCTGCAGTGTAGGTCAGACCTAAGCATTGCTTTGCTTTCTGGCAGCTCCACGTGCATATTTCTTTTTTTAATTTAAATTGAATCCAGATTGACCAGTTACGACTTTAAAATCTTAAACCCTTCCCATTTTTTCCCTGACATTCTTCCTCCTGTGATCATTTCCAAGTGTTCTGGCAAAAAGTTTCATTGGAATGTAGTTACTCTCAGTCTTCATGAGCACTGCCTGTTATTCAAAACGAATTGGCTAAGTTTTCTATCTTTCACAGCCAGATGTTACAAATGTGACCTTGCCAAAAGCTGCACTTCACGCACCTTCCCTTTCCCAGCTGCCTTTCAAAGTGGGATTTCACAAATGAGCTAGTCCATATAATGATTTTCTTCTGGAATGTGCTCTCTCTTTTTAACATTTGTTAGTTCAGTTTTTCACATATCGCCTTTATTTTTTAAAATATCTGCCACGTGCTTTTCACTAATTTGGTCATTTATTCATAGGGGGGAACCAGAGAAACGCTTTCACCCCCGTTCTAAACTTTATTCGGATCATCAGTATTCAGTAACTTCCCAGGCAGGGAATTTGCCATTGACTTCAATAGGAGAGGATGTAGTCTAGTTCTGTGCTGCACCCTCTGTGTATATTCTTGTCATTAGATGAACACATTGCAATCCTCTATCTATTGTGATCCAGGTTCAGGATCTGTATCTGGGACCTTCCTATGCTCTAGGAAATGTACAAATAAGTCATTCCACTCACTGATTGATAATGAGGTGACTTAACTGTTGTAGATTGTATGGGATCACCACATTATGTTCATAGATGGCTTAAATAACCATGTTTCCATTAACTATCCTCATGCTCCCTTCTTTATCATCTCCTATTGTTTGTTCATCTCTGGTACTGTGTTTTATCTTAATTAAATTATAAACTCCTCTGCTGTGCTCACCCAGCCCAATGGGCCCTGCTCATGGCTGGGATCACTGGGAGCTAACGCAGTACAAATACTGACACGAGAACAGTTTGGCTATTGGCTAGTCACTGACATTTTTTGTGCCTCAGCTTATCAGTGTGTAAAAGGGTGACAATGCTTCCCGTGATGGGAAGTTGACAGGTCCTCTCAGAGGTCCAGAGAGGCCCAGGCCACTTCCAGCTTTTGCGGCCCTCAGAAATTTAAAAAAAAAAAAAAAAAAAAAAGAAAGACTTGAACACAAACTAAGGCATATCAGTTAACAAAAAAATTAACAAGTATCTAAATTTGAGGCCCTCTTTGAATTTGATGTGCAGGCCAAATGGCCCTCCTGCCCTCCTACCCCCCATGCCCTGGGTGTTGGGAGGCTTAACTGAGGACCATTTTGTGACCCCTTCAAATCAAAGGTCAGTTTTGCCTTTAACAATAACCAATGCTATGATAATATCCTTGCTGTTTGTACAATGTTTTGAGTTCCTCTGATAGAAGATGCTGTAGAAGTGTAGGAATGAGCTTTCTTTGTTAGCAGTCCTGGAAAGGAATTTTCATGAGCAGCACTGGGGAATGCCTGACAGGTGACACCCGCGACCTCCTGCCATGAGTGACATCTCTCCACTTCCATTTACATTCTCTAAATTATTTGGCATCAGATTACTTAAAGCACAGATCAATTTTCCCCCACACTATTCACTTATGTGGCCCCATGTCAAACATTCATATTCAACTGTTTGTTTCACAGAACCATGATAAAACATGGAGCATTGAGTCCTGCTTCCAGGGCATTCTGTCTTGGGAAAAGCCACATGGCCAGCAATTTAACTCTTGGACTCGAATCGAATTGAATAGAATCAAATCGCAGTATCAGGCAACAGCGTTATCGTCAGGTAGGAATGGAGACACAGATCTCTCTTGACAAGAGGCATTTCTGTGGTTGTAATTCCATTGTACAGTCAAACATACAAACAGAATGTCTCACTTAGAGTAAAGCAAAATGACCAGTTTGTCATCGGTTACACAGGGACCAAACAGACTAGGGAGCAAACAGATTTTGAATAGTCAAGGGACAAACCCTACGTTTTCCTTACTAGCTGCAGCAATTGTAACCACCAATGGCAGAGAAGTGATTAAGGGAATGTGTTAGAGGCATAAAGGGTCTCCTGACCTCTGCCACTGTTAGTCCTCTCAATGGGTCTAGCGACACAAGTGGAATAATTATGGCCTATATTTAGATTATGGATGCGTTGAGCAGGGTGAAGGTTGAACATGAGGAACACAACTGTTTGCAGTTCATTAGCAATAAGAGCAGCCCCGGTTGTGAGCAGGGCCCTGATCTGGATTCATCCCACCTGCAGTGCTTGTACCAAGCAGCATAATATTAAGGAAGACAGATCTGATTATATGGGAACAAAAGGAATAAACAACTGTGTTTGGATTGTCACACACACAGAGTGAAAGGAAGGAAGGAGAAAACAAGACAAGTCACTGGCCCTGAACCCCACAATTACAGTAAGAGTGTCTGTAACATCACCAAGAAAACTCTGCCCAGAAAGCCTAGAAAGACTTGGACAGAATGTCTAGCTAGGTTTGTGTTTGAGTGCACTAGCATTTGTGTTGGATGGGCAATAAATGTGTGGTGCAATCAAGTGCATGCATGCATTGTGCTAAAAGAATATGAGAGTACCCTAAGTGTGCTATCTGTGTGCGCGAAGTGGGGGGTGTGGGAGGGGAAGTGTGTATGCACATTGCATGGATGAGTATGTATTGGGAGGCTGAGCGTTGTGTGTGTGTGTGTGTGTGTGTGTGTGGCAAGAGGCCCCATATGCAAAGGGATGAGTGTGGGATGGAAAGGAAGGTGTACGCATTGTCGTAAGTTTGTATGAGTGCTGTGTAAGGATAAACTGAGAAGAGGCGGTTTTAAAAAAATGTAGAAAATCCAGTGAGTGCTCTTTAAACAGGCCAGTGTAAGATACAACTTATAACACAGTCTCAGATGTTGCGATCCCTGGGACCGTGTTCTGGTGCAGAATTAATTTCACACACAACATTCATAGAAAAGAAGATTCTGAGATCAAGGTAAAACAGCTGGGACACAGCTAAAATGTAGATATTTATAGGCATTGCATGAAAACTAACCTTGCAATTTTTGATTCCTAACCCTGGATATACACATGCAATGTGTCATCATAGTTCAGTGCAACATGATGGAGAATTTTTCTGTAGCTTTCTCTTAAACCTAATGACTAGTAAGTTCAGTTGAGGAGAGGCTGATCCAAGGAATGGGAACATGACCTGAATCGGAAGCTAGTCTCTCCCCTCCTCCCCACACCCCATTAGTTAATTACTGGAAATTTTTGCCTTGTGCCAAACCATCAAGGAAGCTGGATGAGGGCATGAGCCCCCACATTAATTAAAGGTCAGGCCCCTCTCTTACCACATCTTAGTTTGGAAATGAGATTTTAAGCGACTCAGGTTTTAATTCTGCATTTGTCCCCTGAGTATTTGCAATTCTCTCTCATTTTGGAATGCACATCCGCCAACAGTAATACTTAGCACTGATGAAGCATTTTTGCAGAAATTTGCTAATTAACTCTCCAAACATCCTGACAGGTAGGTAAGTAAATATTTCCACCATTTTATTCAAGGCTGCAGTGCCAGGGCCATAGAATAAGAAGGTTTTACGCTCAGTCTTGTGTTCAGTCCATCAGTCCACACCTGGACAATAGACAAAAGCTAATGTTTTACCAATGAAAGTATCTCTAGGGTAATGGGCAAAAGAAGGATTATCAGAGCTACATCTCTGACTTCTTCTGTCTAATAGGTTGTATGTTAATGGCTTCTGTGAAGCTAGAAGGAAACCCCCACCATTGCCCTCCTTCTGTTATCCCTATTTTGCAGAAAGAAAAGGGGAGGCAGAGAAAAGGGAAATCATTTGATTACAAGCACGTCAGTGGCAAAACAGAAACTGAACCAAAAAGGCTGGACTCCAGTTGTAACCACTAGGTAACCTTCACGACCAGAGCTAAAGACAAGCCCACACTGAAAGTCCAGGAGAAGCGAGCTAGGACATTGTGGTGATAGTAATAACATCACTGCATGTGTCCATTTCAACTATGCAAGTCCCCTGAGGTGTCGTAACAAGGGCCTTTTGCTATTGACCTGGTGTTGCAGCTCTCAGTAAATTTCAAGTCAAATATAGATGAGGTAGCAGGGAAAATAAAAATGGGAAGCAGATGCCATCTGCATAAGTAATTTTTCAATACAAACAGTTGCTCCCATCAAACTGACAACACTGGGCCCCCAATCAAATGGCTGGCAAAGTTCCTTCACTCCAAACACTGGAGATAATGAATTCAGGAGTTTTTGAGCAGCTGCTTTCCATGGATCATTTAGAATATGTGATGCAAATATGAAAAATCCATCTTAAATGCCCTAAACTAATTGAGTAAAATACAGCAAATAGAAGAGGCTAGATCGCTGACCGTGGTAAAACAGCACAAAAGCCTTACTCCACCCAGAGTGACTGAGAAGGCAGAGAACAAGGGAAGAAGTGGAACCCTGCTTATCCCAGCACTGATTCCCAGTTCTGCATACCAACAAATAAACAGTAGGCTCCCTCAGTGCCCCTCCTGTCAACCCACAGTTAGAGCCGAAGGGGTTAGAGGGAGTGTGAAACCATGCCAAATATTGTAGATTCCTTGTTTCAGAGCAGAACTTAACATCTGTTGTAACGGGCAGATATTTTTGCTTTGTTTAGTTTAAAGCAAAAGATGCAAAAAGAAAAAAGGTATTTATAAATGGGAGGGAGATCGACAGAAAGCAGAGGTTGGCCTTGGCTACATGTGGTCAAAATCAAACCACTGGGGCTATGGACATTGATGCTTGTATATTTCTCTTTTGAACAAGCAGATGGAAGCTATGATAGTGGCACGAACCTCAAGAAGAAACCAAGAAGACTGTAGCTCCAATGAGGTATGGCAGAGCTGCTCACCCTGTGTAAACTAAAAGAAATTTGTGTTGCCTAACTGTTTACTGAGACTGTCCCAAAAATTCTCCATCTGCTAGGTATGTGCTATATTGGCTCTCTGTGAATGTATTGATTACTTACCTACAATTGCTTAGAACAGGGACTGTTACATATATCAGAGGCTGGTCAAGTTACCTTTCTCCCAAACCTTCCTTCGCCCTCCATACTGCATGCATGGAAGACTGCAGCTGAGGCTGGCATGTGAATGAGTCTCCCCAGTTATAGTTTTCTAAAATTGGAACGTGCATGTTTGCTGCACTACATACCAGCCGCTGGTCCTCTCAGCTGTTCCTCACTTTATCATCATATTCCTCCGAGGGAGCCCATCTAACTGTTTTCTTGTTACTATGGAGGTAACTTTTGCAAGTTGTGTGTCTGAGAAGCAACAAAACAAAAACACTGAATAGCTCACCAAAATAATCCAAGCCAATCTATCATTTATATCCACTTTTCCCCTTTTGACTTGAACAAGCAAAAACTCACTGTAAAAGCCCATAATTGTTGCTCAGATTCCAAGAGAGACAAAAGGACGTTGTAATGATAGTTTCAAAGATACCTCCCAAAGGAAGAGTAGCAGGCTCACTTTAAGTGGGCAGATAGCCCCAAATGGATGTTTTTTAGAAGATTAACTTGTATTAAGAAAAATTTTGCTCTGTGGTTCAGTGACACTTAAAAATCTAATTCAGTTTTAGGTTTCACTAGAAACCTGCTGCATTCATTCTGATTCAGCCCAAAAACCCTGCTTCTGCAAGAAGCATTGGACTTTCTGCCTCCTCAATTCTAAAACAGTTAGGAAGTTCCAGATGCTGACTAGGCACTCTTAACATACCGTAAAGTCTCTCTGTCCCCACCTGTCTGATTATAAATAACCACAAAACAGAAATGATTTAGTGTCCCTGGTTCAAAGGCTGCATGGATATAAGACTCTATTTTAAACAAGAAGGAAACAGGAGGTACCAGGATGGTGCCACAATTGTCAGAACTAAGAGCAAAAACAACTGAAGAGACCACATGTTAGGAAGGAAACCAGAATCACAGTCAGAGACAGGCCTGGGAAACACTGATTTTTATTATAACTCTTCTACTTATTATTATTTTCAGTAGCATTCCAAGTTTTCAGAGCTCATTCTGAACACCACCACGGCCACTGCATTTTGAAAACCTCTGTATTCATGTTTGGATGGCGATAAAGAGGATTTGAGTTACTTGTCAGTATCAACAGCTCCATGCCAGCAACAGAAAATATAGTTAATATTATCTAGAAGGATTTAATGAAGCTTTTACAAAATTTAGTCATCCTTTTACTGATTTAGTACAACCCACCTGTTTCTCATTAAGTCCAAAAGGAAATGTATACATATGAAATAAAAATAAAAAAATTCTGCATGTGTTTGCCAGACTGTTTCCTGTTCATATCTGCTTATACAGTGTGTAACAGAAAAGGGCTAGACTACTAAGTTTCAAACCATATGCAAAACTCTCCCAGAAATGTGGAGTGCTCTGATGTGAGATTCTGTCTGGACCCATCGCTAATGTCTCCTGCATCCAGACAGAACTTGATACCAGAATATATAATTCTGAGACATATTAGCAGCAATGGGGAAAGCAAGACACAAGAAGTAATTCTGCTGCTCAACTCTTTACTGATTAGGCCTCAGCAGGAGCATTGTGTCAGTTCTGGTCACATGTTTCAGGAAATATGTGGACAAATTGGAGAAAGACCAGAGAAGAGCAACAAAAATGAATCAAGATCTAGAAAACATGGCCTAGGAGTAAGGCTTGAAAAAAATTGGGTTTGTTCAGTACAGAAAAGTAAAGGGTGAGGAGGGAAATGATAACAGTTTTCAAGTACATAAAAGGTTTGTTACAAGGAGGAAGGAGAAAAATTGTTCAAGTTAACTCTGAGGATTGGCCGAGAAGCAACGGGCTGGAACTGCAGCAAGGGCAGCTTAGCTTGGCCATAAGGAAAACCTTCCTAAATGTCGGGGTAGCTAAGCATTAGGGAGGTTGTGGAATCTTCATCATCAGATATTTTTAAGAGCAGGTTGGGCAGATACCTGTCACGGATGGTCTGTGCTTGGTCCTACCTTGAATGCAAGGGACTGGACTGGAAGACCTCTTGGGGTCTCTTCCAGTCATATACGTCTATGGCTATGTCTACATCTAACTGCTTAGTTCAGACTTGCTTAATCCGAACTAACCAGTTTGGGGTTAGTTCAAACTAACCACGGGTTAGTTCTAACCAACCAGAACTCTTTAATTCGAACTAACTGCGGTTTTTCAGTTCAAACTAAAAAGCGAGTTTGAACTAGCACAGCTACATCATGCTAGTTCAAACTAAAGTTTGAACTAAGCAGTTAGTTTGAACTAACAGTTTGAAATAAGTAGTTCAAACTAAGTTTAGCTTAGTTCGAACTAAAAAAACTTTTAGTTCAAGCTAAGCAAAGCCTAGTATAGACGGGGATCAAATTAGTCTAGATTAAGCCTCCTTCATCCAGACTAATTTGCTAGTATAGACACAGGCTGTGATTCTATGAACACGCTCACTCACCAAAATGGCATTTATAAGTGGCAGCAGGATGACTGAATAACCACATAAGATACCGTTATCTGCAGTTTATCTCATTGAAGAAAATAAAATGGCTAGATGCAAGTCAGTTTTGAAAATACAGAGCTCTAGGTGGTTGTTATCATCAGACTCATGGGACAGCTTAAAGCCTCAAAGCCCCAGAAAAGAATTGGTGTGTTTAAACATAAAGAGGCACAGGCTAACTAAGGCCCCAGGTTGTATGTTTTTAAAACAGTGTTTTACAAAAGTCCCTGTGAAACCAATGAAAACTTTTCTCCTGCAGTTTGGAAACCCCAATACAGTGCTCATATGTGGCACAGAAAGACAATCTGACAGAACTCAGAAGGTGAAACTGAACAGGCTATTTACTCATATCAAATGAACTGGAAAACAGATCCAAAGAACTTTAAATGGTGACAAGTACATAGATTTCTGTCCACAGTTGTCCCTGTTGATCAGAAGGGGTAAAGCGGAAGGAATTCTCTTTGAATATGGAATTTTTTATTTTAAATCCCTGAAATTAAGATTCACCAGCCAAAGGATTCAAGTTGGGAATATTCGAATCATCGATATATTTGATGTGTCTGGACATAACAAAAATACACATGCAAAGCAAGACAAGCAAGTTTGTTGGCTAGATGGTTGTTTTGTGAATCACGGAATCTTTTTCTCAGTTGCATGTATGCTTTTAATATTTACTGTACTACTTCTAGGAACCTTGTAAGACGCACTATACAAAAGGCTCCGAACTAAACGAAGCAATGATCTTATTTGGTAAATTGCCCACTGTGAATAACGAATGGCTGCTTTCTTATATTTCCTCCGCTTGGTGCTATTCATCACTAGCTCTTTCAAAGAAGGTGAAGTAGCATTATCCCCATTGTACAGATAGGAAGGTGGACCACAAGAACCTCCCCACAGTCACAAGCAAGTCAGTGGTAGAGTCAAGAACAAAACCAGGCCTCTTGATTCCCAGCCACGTGTTCCAAAGGGGAGCCATGTTAGTCTAGTACAGCAAAACAAACAAGGTGTCCTGTGGCACTTAAAGACCACCAGATTTATTTATCACGTGAGCTTTTGTGGGAAAAAATCCCACTTAATCAAATGCATGAAGATGCCCCGTGTGTAATCCAGCAGCCCACAGCTGCCTCTGTGCATGCTAATTCACCTCTGGTAACATGCCCATCTGCTGTGAGAGCAGCCTCCTCCCCCCATATTTGGATGTAGGATTCGGGACCTCTTTCTATAGTTGGTGTTTTAATGTGCAATACATGACCTTGGTTTTCCATACTGAGAAAACTGCAAAGCAAGCTACAGCTGTTCAGCTGCAATGTAAGTTAAGGTAATGTTTGCACTATAAAAGGACATTTCACTGCTGAGATGTAGAGAGGAAAGCAGCATGCTAGAAAAGAACGATTTACAATTACAAGGGGCTGACTTTAAAATGACTCGTTTATCACAGTGCAGTGATTGTTAATAAATTAATAATCACCATGTTCCAGAGTGATTTCATGTCTTGTTCCTGTTGCCTGCCAACTTGCACTTGATCTGAAAAGAACATTTCCCTGTATTCTGGTGGCAAGCACTGGGGCAAACCCCTTTCCCACTAAAGACAATGTTGGCACTGCTGTTTATATCTGCATTTCCTGTGTGTTTAGTTGTGGCCTAGAAAAGATTTCTTCTATGGCTAAGATAACGTTTTTGTTCCTTTATAACAACTTCCGGTTTGTTGTTTTTGTTTCTCTAACATTTGTTAGGTACATTTTGCAGAGTTCTCAGAAGTTGCCAAGTGCTGTTATTAAACTGCATATTAAGAATGTTTGCACAAGAGAAACAGAAATAAAAATAAGGCTGTTTGGCAAAATGGTTGGTTCTTTTGACCTGCAGTAACATGCCTACCTCTGCTGCCAGCCGAGTAGGTTCTAATAGTCAATTAGCACATTCGGGGGCAAATGCTATTCCTCTAACAATAGGTTTAGTTTAAAAAACGCATAACAAAGAAAGTAAGTGTATAAGAAAATAAGATTTCTTGCCTTTAACGTTCCAAAGGTTTTAATGGGATCTAGCAACCTTGGATATAAAACAGATTCTTGTTGCCTCGTGTTAGATTATATATGGTCAAGTTATAACCTCACAGCAACAGGCTCTGAAAACTGGGCTTTAGGGTGGAAAAAGTAATCCCTCAACTGCAATGGCAACTCAGGGAGCATGCAGAAAGCTGGGGACCACAGAAATAAGCTGCCACTGTATGATGAAAAGGGAAAGGGAAAACAACAGTTTACAGACTGGGATTTGATTTCTAAGAATCCCTCTTTATTTGGGGGCCTGGGCTAAGATCTGCAGCATAGTTTCCTGAAGTCCAAAAGCAGAGATTCAAGGAAAGGGCTGTTGCTTGCCAGGAGATGCAGGTAGAGGCAGATTAGGAGAAGATGCCATTTGGCCGATATTGCAGATGGAGGTTTGTTACCAGGAAATGCATGCTCTGGGTGAAGGTACTTGAGATGGGGGATGAAGTATGACCAGAGGCTCAGATCTGTTTCTGACAGATTCTCACAATTTCAATCCTTCTCTGGAAACATCTCAGAACTTTGGATGAGGTCTCAGTGCAACCAGCAGCCCACGTATTTCAGCCACATTCCTTGGAATGTTTTCTCTAGCAACCTCTGAAATCTCCTCTGCTGCTCCTTTTGTGAAGCATCCGGACAAGAACAGTGCCAAAGCAAGCAGCATGGAATGTGCCCTCAAATCAAGTGGCGAAATGGAGCCGCTTGATATGTGCCCGGGGCTTTGCCCCAGTCGCCCCACCCTAGTTACCTCCTTGGACCAAAACAGACTCAGTGCCCTTTGACACTTGTCATTTTTCTTCAAAGCATCTGATTAAATGGGATTTTCTCCCATGAAAGCTCATGCAATAAATAAATCTGTTAGTCTTAAGTGGCATGAGACTCCACATTTGTTTTACTGAACTAGGCTAACATGGCTGCCCCTTTGGCATTTGTCACTTTTCTTGAGATAGATAGATAGATAGATAGATAGATTTAATACTGTTCCCATCACAGGCTGTGGACAAGTGAGAGATACAGGTACAACCTGCACAGAACTCATGAATGTCGAATTCCAGCTTCCCGTACACTCACTGAAACAAGATACCCAGCAGTTTGGAGAAAGCAAGACAGAGAATTTCTGTGGCAGGCAGCAGGGCTCTCCCCCTGACATCTGACCTGCTGGGGGCTGCCAATGGGACTGCAGAGCAGCCATCGGAGGACTCTCTATTCGGGAGTCTCACGCGGCGAACATCTTAAAGGCGTCACAAATGTTAAACCTCCACACACCTGTGTAGTGGCTTGTTGTGACCCCCCCCCCTCACTTTTCAGCGGGCACTGAGGGGAAAGGAAAGTCATTTGACCACAGTGTCACATTAAATAAGGGACAGAGGTGAGGTTAGAGCACAGAAGCCCTGTCCCCTAGTCTTGTGCTCTGACTTCTAGCCCACACTCACCTCCAGAACAGCATAAACTATTAAGCCTAAGGATTCCAGATGGCTCGGTTTCATTTTTGTTAGGTGGCTGCGCAAGAAGTGACCACAGCTGGAAACTTAAAATAGGGTTTGGAAGAGAAGAAAATAACATTCCTCCCTAGGCAGGGGGTGTCAGCTCTGATGGGCGACAGCATGAAAGCTCTGAACTAGGTCAGGGCCCAGAAGTTGCAACATGTGCACCACCTACTCAGTGCACGTCTTGGGTAACAGGTACTTTCCAAACCCAAACCCACAGCCCTCCCATCAAAACAAAGTGCACACGAGAGAAAGCATGGGCTGTGTGCCAAGGGAATGGGTGGGGCAGTTCCTGACCTTCAGCTGAATTACTCTATTAGTAGTACTAGTATTATATTTATTATTTGTATTTTGGTAGCCTCATACCCCTACCGCACTTCACTCTGAGTAGCTTCTGTCTTGGGTACAACTCCTCAGGAATAAAGCAGCTCATGGTGGCAGCTGTAGTATCTCTAAAGTTGGCGGGAAAGCAATTGTTACATCTTTATTGCAACCAAATGTCTATGAGGCTGCTGCACCCTCATCCTGATTACTACCAATCCTCTCTAGTACCCCTCCAGATTTTCATCAGGCACTTTGTGTTGCTTACTCAGGACAGGAACACATACTGCCGCCATCTGAAGTGACTGGGGAGGAAGGAAAGAAAGTACAATAGAAAACACAATCTCCCACTCTAACCCCTTGCTGAAAGGGAACCTTGTGCCAGGCTCAACCGTCTTCCCAACCCTTCCTGGGCTCTGTGACTCTGTAGTCACAGATGAGAAGGGATCTCCTAGCTCATCAAGTCTAGTCCCTTGCTTTTGAAGGCAACCCAATTATGTAATCCCATTCACAAACTTATGAAACTCCATCTTAAAACTAGTTAAAACAATTCCCATTGGGCTAGAGACCTTCTAATTTCCAGTCCAAATTTATTCACGGCCAGTGTGAAGTATCAGGTCAACTGCATCTGTATCTCCCTTCTGCAGTACAGCCAGAGCATCCACTCTCAGATAAGAGCGCCAGATGTCCTGATTTTATAGGAATAGTCCCAATATTCAGGGATTTGCCTTAGAGAAGTACCTATTACCCCTCACCCCATTCCCCATTTTTCATGCTTGCTTTATTGTCACCCTACCTCAGGCTCCCCTAGTTGTCGTCTTTTGTGGGTGGAGACACACATCTCACTCCTTTCCACCTGGGATAGCTCCATGCTGAACAGTTCCCTGCCTTCACTATTCCCAACAGAGACAAGAAGGTCTGCTTGCTTTCTCTTCAGCCATGTTAACAGTGTGACTGCCAGCAGGTATAACTCCGCACAACACTTCCAATGCAAGTCTATTTATTCTCCTCCTAGAGGAGTGACAGACAATTCCACAATAACACAGACAGAATTGTATTTTTAATACAATGGACCCTAAACTCCACAAGGTTTAATTTAATGCAATAAAGTTTATCTTAAATCCATTCTATAAGAATTGTCCAGGACACTGGCAGAGGCCAGCGGGGCTGGCTCTCTTTAAGGTAGCAAGAGACAAGTATGGGGGTAAGAGATCATTGCACCAGCCTCTAGGCTAGGGGACGGGCAAGAAAGCAGTTCTGTCTGGTTCCACAGAAACTCCACCCCCACAACTTCGTTAACAGGAGATGTAGTTATGCAAGCGTTACATCACCAGGAGAAACTCACAATGGCTGGTTTACCCAGAAGGCAGGACCCCGAGCTTTGCTTCTTTTGGGAACAATTAGGGCTTAGGAAACTGACCCTTTTCCATGTGTCATATACTCCACCAAGCTATCTGTAGCCTGGAGCTATTTGGGTGGGTGAAGAGTTTCAGTAAAAAAAACAACAAGCAGTTGTGTGGCACTTTAAGACTAACAGATTTATTTTTTGCATGAGCTTTCATGGGAGAAGATCCCACTTCCTCAGATGCTTCGAAGATGGGTGAACTTACAGAAAGGAATCATTCCCTTCTGTAAGTTCACCCATCTGCATCTGAGGAAGCGGGATCTTCTCCCACGAAAGCTCATGCAAAAAATAAATCTGTTAGTCTTAAAGTGCCACACAACTGCTTGTTGTTTTTTTACTGGACTAGACTAACACGGCTATCCCTTTGGAAAATGAAGAGTTTCAGCCTTGGACACTGTCTGATCGACAGATCCATTGCCTGGCTTACTGGCAGAGCTGGCTGGCTGTTGGCGTGGAGTGATGGCTCTGCACTGACAGGAGACTTTGTCAAGACTCCAGGCACAGAAGTGACTTTCTCCGCCCTCCAAGCACTACCACTTATTAACCATCAAATGCTTCAGCTTTGTGGTGAGCTGCAAAACACCTGCTGCCTCTAGTTGCTAACCTGCAGATCTGGAGTGCATAGAACTACCTCATGCATCCCCATAAATAACCAGCTACACGGTCACTTCCTGCAGTGCAGATGATCTGCTGGTTCATCCCTGATATAAGCCATGGCATCTCCCACTTCCTCCACGGCCAGTTTAACAGCACGGATGAGCTGGATCCAATGGGCATAGCAGCACACAAAGGTGCCAAGTCTGGAGCTGAGATCAGCTGCTTCTTTCATCAGAGATCTGAGCCATAGCCTTAGCTAACATGCCTAATTCTCCTCTCACTTATGCCAGGTTTTCAGCCACCCACCTCCCTGACTTCTAAGGTCCTCCTACTGATTTACACCAGTGGGCATGTCACTTTGCCCAGAATTGTGAACCTGTTTCCACAGGGCATGTCTACACTGTGGGTGCTACAGTGACACAGATTCAACCCTGCAGCTATGACCTGGAGAGTAAATGCTTTCTCCATGGAAGCAGGTTACCTCCTCCCGCTCCCCCTCCAAAACAGCAGTAGCTTGATTGATGAGAGAATTCTCCCATCCACTGGACTGTGTCTACACTGTGGGTTAGGTCAGCTTAACTATGATGCTCAATGGTGTGAAGTTTTCACACCTCTGGGCAGTGTAGCTGGAATGATCTAAATTTTAGTGTAGGGGCTTAGATTTCACATTCCCAAAGAGCACTGAGTCCATTTTCTCCCCTGTTAAATCATCTGGTTTTGTTGGCTCCCTTTCTGATTGGAATTTGTTTTCATTTGCATTAATTTTACAGTGATCCGACAGTGACCCATGTTTATGAAAGGGGCTTGTGAGCTGTAATGTTAACTAGCCTCAGTTTGCTGATTCAGCAACAGAATAACTAGGTAATTACACTTTGCCATATGTGTCTCTAATTCCAAATAGATGGTGTCCAAAAGGCACTGTGTGTTACCAGCGGATGACTGGAGTTGGGACTGTAAAAATGAGTAAATTGGTCCCCAAGGCCAGGAATAGCTCTGTCAAATCCCACTGTTTATATCATACTGAGTGGCTGACTTGTGCTTATTTTGTAATTTAATACTGCTAAATGTCAACTGGAAATCCTTTCAACCACAGTTTGATACCTAGTGACAGAAAATCATTCACCACTTAGACAAAGCAGTCAGCTTAGAGTGGTGTATTTTTTCTTTTAATCTTTGCATAAACAATGATCTAGCAGTGGCTGCCATAGCCTGGAGGAAGGGGGCAAAAGACATTGCAAGTGACTATTCTCCAAAATGATGCATCCCTGATCCGCAAAGCTGGATGAATTACCTCTCCCAAATAACTCTCCAGGCACCCTAGTAGGAAGATACACATGGTCAGGTCTCCCTTGGCCTTCCCAGGCATCATTAGCAGGTCTGCAATTTCCATGGCAATTGCTATTTCCACTGTTGCCACAGCCCAAATATTACATTTTAGTTGATTTGGGGGTGACGGGAAGTGTTAACAAATAAGAAAACCAATAAAAGTCATTTCCCCTCCCCAATGTGCTTTCTAAATAAAAACAAAGAATAATGGGTTCTGTAGAGGCCACTTGCTCCATGCTGGGATGAAAAGATGGGAGTGAGACTGCAACAGAATGGAATGTGTCTGTATCAAATAATGAACTCCATCGTGCGTTATGTGTTTAACATACATCTAACATATATTAGAAATGGACGAAGTACACAGAAGTGCAACAAAAATGATAGGGAACAGCTTCCACAGAAGGCGAGATTAAAAGGACTGGGACTGTTCAGCTTTGAAAAGTGATGATTAATGCTGGATAGGCTAGAGGTCTATAAAATCATGACTGGTGCAGAGAAACATGAATGAGGACCTTTTATTTACCCCTTCTCATAACACAAGAACCAGGGATTATGCAGTTAAGTTAATAGGCAGCAGGTTGCATCAATATGGAGCAAGGCTGTAAAATGCTGCCCAACTAAGTGGGTAGTTGTTCTGCCTCAAATTGAACTTGTGGAACGACCACACAACTATTCAGAGCAACTGAGGATCTGGTCCTAACAGCGCACCGTAGCCCTTCCCCTGGGCTGTAGCTGCACAGCTCTCAAGACACAAACACAGGCCACGGCGTGGTACAAAGATCCAAAGCAAGAGACACAAACACTTATTCCTGCAGAGAAGACAACACTCCATGGGATTGAGTTCATTAGTGTGAACGGCTCTCCCTAACCACCTCTGACGTCAGTTGTTTTCAGCAGGGAGAGGAAAGTGAGAGACAGGGCACCTGCCTGCAGGGAATGCAGGGGGCTTGGGGATTGAGCCGAGAGCAGCTGCTTGGCTGCAGTGGTGGGAGAGCAGAGCTGGGCCGTCTTTGTGCACAACTCCCAAGCTGTGTTTGGTTCTCCTGAGCTCTGAGTGCGTTCAGGCCACAAGCCAGCTCTCTTTCGTGTGCAGCTACAGCCACTTTTCAGGGTTGTTACAGAGACAGGGACTAGCACTCCAGATAACCCTTGCTCACTTTCACTCCCTGGGAGTCTGTCCTCTCCAGGGGCAGAACAAAATAATAAGAGGTTGAGAGATGGGCAAAGCCCATCTGGTGCATGGGGTAATTTACCAACGCCCAGGCAATCCACAATTCAAGTTGAAGAGAAAGCTTAATTAGTGTCACTGGAGACATTCATTTGGGCAGTGAGAATCCCCATCATCTTCCTCCCAAGCAGCTAGCCATCGGAAAGTGAGAAAGAAGAAAACTACTCAGCGCCCCTCTCCCTCCCTCTCTAATAGATCCCCCTGTTGATGTGGGGGTGTGAAGGGGGGTAGATATCTATGTTTGATAACAATGGTCAGTAAGATTTAGGAGGATCTGGATTTGCTAGCAGCAAAGGACAGGTTCAGGACTACCCAGCCACTGTCATCAAGACAGAAAAGAGGGAACCAGTTCCTCACTGCTGGAGCCAGAGTCACTGACTCTCCCCTCCCTCCTGCGCTGAGTAAATGCACCTCACCAGCCCTCTCATCACAGGGGGTCTGAATCCTTTCCCCAGGGCTGTGCTTGCCTGCTCTTCCTAACAGCATCAGACATTTCACACCTGGGCTTTCTGTTTTATGCTACTAGCTACAAACTGTGAGGACTGGTTCGAACAGCTCCACCAGCTTTCCTGCTGAGGGGATCCCCCAGGATCCCACACATGGCTCTTGAGGGAGCCCCACAATCCTGGCTGGCTTCTCAAAGTTCAGGCAGAACGTGATGGCACAAACTGGCTATGTGGCCTGTGTCTTCTTCTTAACAAGATGGTGGATGCCTGCTGGTCACACTACAGAAGGCCTTGGACTACATGCGGTCACAGGCAACGGGCACAGGGATAAACCCACAGCGGTGCCTAGCAGCCGCCAGATTTCTGTGGTGTTCAGTAGTTAACTCAGAGGTAACTGGCAAGAGGGTGCTAGGGCTTTGGCTGAGGTACAGGGCATGTTCACTCCTCACACGATAGTGCTCTGAAGGCAAAATTCCTACAAAATGGCCATTTAAAACAAAAAAGACAAAGCCCCCAGTGATTTATGATACAATACTTCTTTCAACATCAAAACTCCAACAGGCAGAACTATCGCTTGGTAGAGCACATGGTGGCTAGGGCATCTGGACTCCTGCGTTCTCTCTCTAGTACTGCCAGTGACTCGGGTAAATCCTTTAATCTCTCTGTGCCTTGGTTTCTTAATCTGTAAAGTGAGATTAATATTATTTAACTATCTTTCAGGGTGTTATTAGGCTTAATTAGTGCCTCTGAAGTGCTCTGAGTCATCAGATGAAAGGAGATACGGAAATGCAAAGTATTATTATTGTACTGTATTATTATCTATTGCACAGGATAATACACTTACGTCCTCCTCATCAGGCACTCACTATGCATTATCCACTTGGCAGCTCCTGGCATCCCCAGAAATGCTGCTTAAGCAGGCTGAGTGCTAAGGGGAAAGTCAGCAACATCCAAATTAGAACTGTGAGAAAGGCAAAGAGCTGTCATCAGAGACCAAATTATGAAGAGTGTGAAGCATTCAAATGTATATGTGACTGTCAAAACCCTTATTTCTGTCACACTGGGCAAAGGCATCTGAATTAATTCTCTAATTCTACCACGCAAAAGTCTATCAAGAAACTGTCGTAATATACAAGGATGTCACTGGGCCCTTTGTTGGCAGCAAGGGTGCAGGGCTGTGATGCTAAACATTCCTTTGGGCCTTGGAGGTGGGTCCCTTCTGGACCTGGTTTCAGGTGCATTGTCCTCAGGGACATAACTTTCTATGGGTCAAGGGAAGCAGTTGCTCCCGGACCTAGGGTCCCCCAACTCTGAATGGTTCTATATGTTTCATTCTTTGCCTCTCCCCAATTTTGCAGACTATGGTATAATCATTTGTCGTGTTCCATAGGCTGACGCAACTTTGCCCCCAGAATTTTTCTGAAATGATACCTGACTGAGCAGTCATGGTGAGGAAGAAGAGGTTGCTCATCTGTAGTAACTTCTGCTCTTTGAGACGTATGTCCCTGTGGGTGCCCCATGTTAGGTGTCGTTGTGTCCCTGCACTGTTTCACAGAGTCTTCATAGCAGTAGCTGTGGGATGGTGCTTGAGCAGAAGTGGTCTTGCAATGGCCTCGGCACAGCTTCGGTGTGAGCCTGACCCTCTTCCTCAGTTTCTTTTCTATCTTGGAGGCGATCTGAAAAATAACTAGAAGATAGAGGGAAGGAAGAGAGGGTAGTGGAACACCCACAGGGACACACATCTCAAAGAACAGAAGTTACTGCAGGTGAGCAACCAATTCTTCCTCGAGTGATGTCCCTGTGGGTGCTCCACATTAGGTGACAGTATAGCAGTTGTTCTGTGTTGGTAGAGGGGACTTCATGAACAGTTGGTAGCACTGCTCTTCCCACATTACCATCATTGGCCAAAGCCAAGTCCAATGCATAATGTGCAGTGAAGGTATGAGGCATTGACCAAGTGGCTGCCTTGCAAATGTCTTCAATCGAGGCATTCTTCACCAAAGCCATGATAGATGCTACAGCTCTGGTTCAGTGAGAACAGACGCTGGATGGGATTTTATGATTAGTAAGGTTGTAGCAAGTATGGATGCAGTCTTTTATCCATTTCCATAATCTCTGGTTCAATATGGGTGTCCTCTTTGATAGTTCTGCTATTGACACAAAACATTTATTTGATATTCTGAATGGTTTTGTTCCATCAAAATAAAAAGCTAATGCTTGTCTGATGTCCAGGGTATGTAAAACTACATCTTGATGGTGAGAATGGGGTTTTGTGGAGAAGGTGGGAAGGTGTATTGATTGATTGACATGGAAATCTGATACCACCTTGGATAAGAATTTTGGATCTGGTCGGATGGTGATCTTGTCTTTGTGGAAGGTCATGTATGAAAGGTTTGGTGCGTCAGTGACCAGAGAATTACATGTAGGGTGAGTAAAAAGAAATTCAACTCCTTTGGGTGGGATATAGTACTTCTTATCTGTGTGTTTGTTTGCAGGAAGCTTTGTATCTGGGGTTTGCCAAATCACATTGGCAGGGTCTATTAATGCATCATCCATTTGGATGACCATTTTCACGAGGCCATTGTATGTAAAATCTTGAGAAATTTATGTTGTGACTCGGTGACCTCCTCTAGGGGGAGTTTGAGTTCTTGAACCACTCTTTTAAAAAGTTTCAAAGGGGCAGTCGTGTTAGTCTAGCAAAGCAAAAAAGCAAGGAGTCTTGTGGCACTTAAAGACTAATGGATTTATTTATCACATGAGCTTTCGTGGAAGAAAATCCCACTTCATCAGACACTTTGAAGAGCTTGTCTGACAATGTGGGATATTCTCCCATGAAAGCCCATGCAATAAATAAATCTGTTAGTCTTTAAGTGCCACAGGAGTTCTTGCTTCTCTTAAAAAGGTCACTAAATTGTTTGGGATCATTTGTTGAGCTAGATGTGGAGAGGATCACTGCATCATCCAGGAAAGATGAGGAGATATATGTAATGGTGGCTGTGTATCATGAGTCATTGTTGTGGCTATGACTGCATATTCAGATGGTTCAGGTGATGTAGTTAAGGGCTTCCTGTGGGGGACTTGCTGTTGTCTAGTGCATACAGAGCATGAGTCACAATCACACCTGCTTCTGTGACAGTATGGGCATGGATGACAAGAAGGTGGTCTGTAGGGTGAGTAGTGACTGTAGTGATACAGAGGCATATAAGATCTACGATACCTGAAGGTTCTGGGTGGTGAAGAAGCTCAGAAGAGAATTGGGCCGCTTCGAAGTCACTGTGATGACAGTATGGAGAACGAGTAGAAAAGCAGACATTGGGTGAACATGTGTGTGTGTGTCTGAAAGATGTGGAGAAGATGCATGGTCTACTTTCTGAGTCCTCTTTCGTGGAGGTGGTGATGTTTCTCTCGGTGGTGCCAGGGATTATGGTTTAAGAGTGAAAGTATCAGATGGTATTGTATTTGGTACCAAAGACTTGTTTAGTGGGTTCGGTTCGGTTTATCTATTGTTGGATCTGTGTTTGGTGTTGTATGAGGAGCTGTATCTTTTCATGTTTCTAATGTTGGCACCATGTCCTTGAGTGGTGCTGTCTTTGGAGCTGTTCTGTTGCACGGTACCGAGGAGGGTAGCATTGGCTTGGCTGTTGGTTGGCCTTAGTAGGCGCTGTCTGCTTAGTCAGTGCTGTATGAGCCGAAAGCTTGTGGTAAGGTTCAGGCTCTTCTCGGGTGGTTTTTGAATCCCAAGAACTATCAGCATGTGATCTACCTAAGGAACCTATAGCCTCTGGGGTAATGCATTTGGGAGACTTTCTAGGAGGCAAACAACCCTTTCTGGGTGTTGGAGTCTCCCTGGCCAAGGACGTTTGTTTCTCATGGCTCTGAGATGTAGATTCTCCTCTTGGGTGATCCAGACCCACGTCAGAGGCAGGACATAGAGATTTCTCCATGAAGTGTGATTTCAGATGGGGTCTGAAATATCCAGCTCTTTCAGACCCTATGTGCCTGCCATGACTGGTTGTGAGTGCAGAACTGCAGGAGGAAAAGGAGAAGCCAGTTTTGAAAATTTGTCACAAAAAGGTAGGTGTCAGAGTCACAGTTAGAATTCAGACTCTCCTCTCTCTGAGTCCTGGGTTCTGTCCACTAGCTCATGTCTCACCATTCAGCAAAGGCCACTTCTAGAAATACAGCTAAGATTTTAGTTTTATGAAGGAGGAACTGGGCTACTCTTCCGATCTCTGCTTTCTAGCTGGCCTAGTCCTTCCTCAATTGCTTCCAAATAAAGGCTTTAATGAAACTTATTTTGT
Source organism: Podocnemis expansa (assembly GCA_007922195.1). Lineage (NCBI taxonomy): Eukaryota > Metazoa > Chordata > Testudines > Podocnemididae > Podocnemis > Podocnemis expansa. Next base: position 2,537,393 of record ML682087.1, read on the forward strand.
TCCCAGTTCTTAGCTATGAGGAAAGGTTTAAGTTAATGAGCATGCTGCGGGTGGTTTGGGGGCCAGTCCTTCTGTGTCCTGTAGAGCAACTGACTGGTGCATTGTAGTTCTGATTCTTTATCTTCTTCTGAAGAATCTGGCACTGGCCATGGCTGAATCTCCAGAAGATGATCTACAAATGGTTCAACTTGCATTCCAGTATCCTGCCCAGTAACCAAGCATTCCCCATTGATAAAGGAGCCCTGCTGCTCTTACTGGGTAATGACTCTTTCAGTGCCAGCATGAAGCAGAATGATTTATCATTTAACCTGTTTTTTAATGGTGTTCTGGGGGGTGCATTCAGTGAGAGACATATCAGTAACAACCAAGAGATATTAATTTAATACAGTGAAAAGAGGAATCCTGTTACAGGGGTTGCTTTGGGCAGCCTCTGTTCAGAGTATTCCAAATCCAACAAAAAATGACACGCTCACAAAGCAGAAGCATTCTCTGCCTTGCAAAGACAGAGCAAGAAATTTTAACAGCAAGCCATGTCAGTCATGTTGTAGCTGGCTTCAGCAGGCACCCCCATAGTCTGCAGCTCTCTTTACCTGCAGCCTCAAAGAGGAGACAAATTTCTGCCATCTGTTAGGAACCTCAGCAACAAGCAAACAAAATGCTCCCTTTCTCAATCCCAACTCCCTACTGCCTCTCTGATCTCAGAAACGGAAATTCCATAGTACTCACACTATGCTACAATCTTTATAGCGCTTTGCTTACTAAGGTTGCTGGGCATAACTACTACACATATATGACCTCTCACTAATTGAGATAAAGTTGAGGAGGGCAGGAGATATGGTGTGCTGCGGGAATTTCCAATCCAGTCCGGCGACTCAGATTTCAGACAGCCATTTCTCATTTTGACATCTCAGCCACTAAGGAAGAGAATCCGCAACTGGCACAATGCTCGCAATAACTATCCAGGCGCTAAGCAGACAGACAGATACCTCATATGCAGCAAAAAGAAGCTTACCCACCCAACTGCACTCAGATCAGGTTAGCTAGAGCTTTGCTCTTCCCTAAAGCTCTCTGAATTGATGTACAGCCCTGGAAATTCCTGAAAGACCCCTTGAGACAAACATCCAAAGGAAATTCCAAATACTCAGGGCTTGGTCCTGCAAGCCAGTTGGTGATTTGCCAGTCCAGCGTCTGCAGAATGGAGCCCAATGGAAGAAATAACAATTTTGGTCACACAGCTGTCTGGTCATTGTGCCAGCCAAACCATTGCCAAGGGATGCACCACCCATAGGTGGGAACATAATAATTACAGCAGTTTGCCATTTACATGAATGAATTTCCCCCTCAAAAGATGCAAAGAGTATTGCAAACTCTATTCATTCGGCACTCTCTGTAAAATACGACCACATCTGAGTGACTCTAGCCAATAGCATGGCAACACAGAGGGGAAAAACGTAAGAAAGGCCACACTGGCCAGACCAGTGGTCCATTCAGCCCAATACCTTGTCTCTGACAGCCACCAGTGACAGATGCGTCACAAGGAACGAACAGATCTGGGCAATTCTGAGTGAAGGACATTCTCTGCCGACCAGTCCCAGCTACTCGCAGTTGGAGATTTAACGGCACTTGGTGCATGCGCCTAAACCCTGACCATCTTGGCTTATCGCCATTAAATGGACCTATCATCCAAGGACTTCTCCAATTCTTTTCTGAACCTACTTATGCTTTCGACCTTTGTAACATCCTATGGAAACGAGTTCTACAGATTGATTGTGTGTTGTGTGAAGAAGTACTGCCTTCTGCTTGCTTTAAAGCTGCTGTGTATTAATTTCATTGGGTCACCCTAGTTCTTCTGTTACATGAAGAGGTAAATGACACCCCCCTGTTCACATTCTCCACACCACTCATGACTTTAGGGATTTCTATCATGTTCTCCATGTGACAAACTGCGGACGCCCTGTCACTGTGGGTCCTGTGCTTCAGGTCTTGGCAGTCAGCTGGAGCCCAGCTTTCCCACCTCCAAACCTTCAAAGTTATAGTTCCCCCAGTCCCTCCTGCCTCGGGGTTGGGCTCTCCAGCCCACAGGCTGCTGGGCCTGGGGCCTGGGGCCCCTCTGGGCGAGCTTGTCCTGGTTACCCGTATCTCCCTGGTGCTGGTAGCAACAACTACTAGTCAGCTTCGTCCAGCTGAGCAATCCTTCGCTCTCTTCTGCTCTGCTCTAGCCACACGCTCCACTCCTAGCTCCTCCTCCTCCAAATGCCACACCAGAAAACTCCCTCCTCTGCCTGGCTGCAACAGGGGCTTTTTATCTTCTACCCAAGGATTGAAGTCAGGTGCTCCAATGGACTCCAGGCTCCTTACTTGGAGTCAAGTGCCTTAACTGGCTTAGAGCACCCCTGCCCTGCTCACCCAGGAAACAGGGCATTGCTGAGCCTGGGGCTGATATACCTGCCCTCCACCACTGTAAGACCAGGGAGAGGAGGCTGGTTGAGGGAGGCGCCTGCAACTGTGGGGCCTATTTCTGATCCCTTGTTCGTGCACGTCTCCGGGCAGAGTTCCTCTGGGCCGCGTCCACTGGCTCCTTCAACAGCTTCTGGGAGCAGCTGACGCTGTCCAGGGTTCTCTGCTTGGTGTCCCCCTCTGATTCCCTCATTTTGAAGCTGTAGCCTCACACCTATCCCTGTTTTTTTCATTAGTTTACTACTCTCTTGCAGCCATCAGGCTTGACTCTGTCACATCCATTAATCATCTCTTTTCTAAACAGTCCCAGTCTTTTTAATTGCTCCTTGTATGAAAACTGCTCCAGACCCCTAATAATTGTCTCTGCACATTTTTTGAATTAATATAGCTATTTTTTTGATGAGGCAACCAGAACTGCATACACCATTTAAGATATGGGCATATCATGGATTTGTATCGCAACATTATGATATTTTCTGTCTTATTATTGCATACTGAGCAAATGTTTTCAAGGAACTATCCACAGTGACTCCAAGATCTTTTTCTCACATGGTATAGCTAATTTAAACCCCATCATTTTGCATGAACAGTTGGGATTATATTTTCCAAAGTGCATTATTTTGCAGTTATCAACAAGACTCCTTTGTAAGCTGACAGTCATGGTGGATTTACTATCTTAAGTGATTTTGTACCGTCTGTAAATTGTCACCTCAGTGGTTAGTCCTTTTTCCAGCTTATTTATTAATATGTTCGATGGCACTAGTCCCAAAAGAGATCCTTAGGGGACCCAACTATTTACTACTCTTCATTGTGAAAATTGACAGCTTACCCTTATCCTTTGTCTTCTATGTTTTAACCAGTTACTGGTCCATGAGAAGACCTTCTCTCTCATTCCATGGTTGCTTAGTTTGCTTAAGAGTCTTTTAGGAGGGACCTTATCAAGGGCTTTTTGAAAGTCCAACTACACTATATCCACAGAATCATCCTTGTCCACATGCATGCTGACTCCCTCAAAGAATTCTTATAGAGGATGAGGCATGATTGCCTTTATAAAAGCCATGTCACCTTTTCCTCTGACAGGTCATGTCTAGCTATGTGTCTGATAACTGTGTTTTACTAATAGTTTGAACCAATTCGCCTAATACTGAATTAAGGCATACCAGTCTGTAATTGCCAGGACCACCTCTGCAGCCATTTTTTAAAAAAATAGTCTTATACATTAGCTACCTTCCAGTCATCTGGTACAGAGCCTGCTTTGAGCTACAGGTTACATACCATAGTAGTACCACAATTTCATATTTGAGTTCCTTCAGAACTCCTAGGTGAACACCAGCTGTGCTGGTGACTTCTTATTGTTTAATTTATCAGTTTGCTCCAAAACTTCCTCTCTTGACGATTCACTAAAGGACATTTTCTCAAATTTGTCACCTAAAAGCACAGCTCACGTGTGAGGCTCTCCCCTATATCCTCTGAAGTGAGAACTAATGAAGAAATTCATTCAAAAGATCCACATACATGGAATAGCCTGCAGCTCAGTTTACCTCCCAGGTAAGAGTAAAGGCTGAAGTCAGCATTTCAGCTGTGGTTACACTAACCTAAACATACAAAACCCTTAGACTTGGCCCTCTCAGTCATCCTCCTCCAGACAGACTGAGGCCCCATAGGGGGGAAGCACAGAGTGGCACACGTTTGTCATACCAAAAGCACAAGTGGTAGACCCCAATATAGCCCTAAATATATCAAACTGATTAAATCTTGCATTGATCCAAGCATGCTTATTACAAATAGGATGGACTTTCAATTCTTGTGTGGGCCACAGGGCAACTCCCAGGGTCCCTAGCGGGTAGATAAGTAGGAGCAGCAGAGACTGAATTGTGCCAGGCTAAAACCCAAGTCATTTGAGGGAACCCATCTTTCCTGATGGGAGGGTAGTGATCTCTGCTCTGAATGCAAGGAGCAGAGATCTAGCACCAGGGATTATATGGTATAGGAACCACAGGGACAGTGCAGGACAAATTCCTTATTAATTGAGCTCTGCTACTAGCACAAACCACTCACTTCTGGGACTGAGCAATTTCTGTTGGGCTGTGGCATTGGTATATCTCATGCCCAGGGCCTGGGCTCCAGCAGTAGCTCCACTGAGTTGAGTTGGTTTGGGGTGTCACAAAGGATCTAGCTGGCTGTCTTACTAGAGATGGTGAATTGCTCCTACAGACACTTCACCTAAGCCTCCTCGGCAGGTGAGTTCCAGCTTTGTCTGAGAAAACTTCTCCATTAGAGCTGACTGGCTGCGATGGAAGGCAGCTGACAGGCAACATCTATGTGGGAGGCCACTTCAGGGGCTAAGCTGGGACTGTCATGAGCACAGAAACAACAGGCTCCAAGAAGATCAGGAAGAAGCTGGGGTTTTCTTAGCATAGATGCCTGTGCTCTTCTCTCTCCCACGGAGGCACATGACACATTAGAGTGCACAGACTGGCCAGGTATAGCTCTGCAGGGGGTGGGAAAGCCAGTTTAATGAAACTTTCATTTCGAATACCCAGGATCCAGCACTGGGATTTTTGAACCTGTTTCTGGGTAGATTGCAGAGATTCTACTCTCACCTGCTGTAAAGCAGGAGCGACGCCATTCATACCATGAAATTACATTTGTATAAATGCAGTGGGAGGAGACCAAGGCTCAGACTAGTTAATGACACCAGGCAGTCCAGGCAGAACAGACCTGCTATGTCACCGGGGCTGCCATGTGGCAGGGGACCAGAATGACACCTGCCAAGCTCTTTCACTCGGAATAGAGAAGGATTAAAGGGCAGTGGCTGGCAGTTAGGGTTTAGTTCATTAGAAAGAGCCCTATTAATTAGGGCTCCATGGGGCTCTGCTGGGGATCAGGACACATGGGCTGGGAATATAGAAGCGGCAGAGTGATGCTTGTCAGATGTTTGACTGCTGGCAGCCTCATGGCCCTTACTGCTGCTGGGGGAGGGCCTTGTCAGGCTGTGCCCCTTAGAGAGTCACTGATGCTGTTGTCATGGCCAGATTAATCCTCCTCACTGGGACTTGGGTCTGGTTTCCTATCTAGGCCAGGCTGCATATTGTGCCTGCAGAGCTCTTCTCAGGTTAGAAGCACATGTCTAGGTTTAATCCATGCGGCCCCAGGGCACCAGGACCAGTCTGCTCCGAGAGATCACTTGACACTCAACCCCACGGCAACCCAATCACCCGACAGGGCAGAGTCCTCTGCTGCTGGCGCCTAAAATCTCAATCCCGCTCGCTTAGAGACCCAAGAGAATTGTCTGCTAAGGGGGATTACAGCCAAAAAGGCTTTTTGTTACTGATGCCGTCTGGTCTGTGGATGACAGATGAGACACACTGGAGTGGAGCCTCCTGGTCAGAGTGAGAAATTGGACCCTGGACTCTTGGGTCTTCGCCTCAGCTCTACCAGTGAGTTGCTGTGTGACCCTGGGCAAGTCACATACCTGTTCCGTGATTCACTCCCCCCCTCGTGAAGTGGGGATGATGGTCTCCTAAGGAATGGCTGGCTTGGGTTAGCAAAGCTCTTAGCAGATGGCATTGTTATAGAGACAGCAGGAGTTATTGTCATTCCTGCCTCTGCCTGTGATCTGAGAAACACAACACACATGTGGCAAAAAATGATTTCTAAATGGGAAAATGGAACAGCTTCCACCACCCCGATATCACTGCAGATACACTGCAGTCAGGGTGTTGACATAGGCTTGATATGGTGAGATCTCTGGCAGTAAAACAGCCACATCCCCATAAGATGTGGGGAAAGCACTGATCATGAGCAATATGAGACTTCCAGAAAACAATTTCTATCCCTCCTCATAAAAAAATACTGCAGGATCCCAAAGCAACAGTCCCTTCTGCTACAGGCCAAACCTGTCCCAGTGTCGGAGTGGTGGGATGAAGCTGCATGACCAGAAGGGCAGCTTGCCTGGGAGAGCGCAGAATTTCAGGGAAGCATGGTCCTTTCCCACGTAGCCCAGTGCACAGGCCAGGTTCATGGGCTGCACTCTTCCATTGGTTGCTCCCCCACCTGAACCTGACTGGCCCTGCAGATTGCTATAGAGGGGAGGAGGCAGGACCATCTCTTCTCCATGTCTGCTGTGGTGAGGAGCATGGCGAGGTGCAAGAGGCATGCAGGGATAGTGACTGCTCCATAAATGGAGAGCGATTTTGGACCTCTGTCCATCACACTTGGATAAGTAATACTTAAAGGGGTGCTCCAAAGAGGAGAGAGCTAGGCTGTTCTCAGTAGTAACAGAGGATAAAACAAGGAGCAATGGTTTCAAGCTGCAGCTGGGGCAGTCAAGGTTGGATACGAGGAAAAACTTTCTCACTAGGAGGGAGGTGAAGCATCGGAATGGGTTACGTAGGGAGGTGGTGGAATCTCCATCTTTGGAAACAATTAAGGCCCGGTTAGACAAAATCCTGGCTGTAGGGGTCAAAGTAAGGGAGAAACACACTGGAACGCCATTTCAGGGCCCACAAATTTGAGGGACCAGTGTTCTGGCATCCTTGAAAATGGAAAAATCAGACGAAACACATCTTCCGCCCTCCCTGCCCTAGCTGCTAGCTGGTCCTACACCCCATTGGCCAGCAGAGCACCTGCGAGCTGGGTGGGGCCTTTTTTTTAAATCTCCCCGAGTCTTGCTTTGAGCTCAGAGGCACGGTGGCTTGCGGGAGAGGCCTGGCCAGGGGGACTCAGTCTCCCTGCAGCTCTGGCCAGGTAAGTGGGGGGGGGTTTCAGACTGGGAGTAGGGTTGGGGCAACAGGGAACCATGTGGTGGGGAGCAGGAGGGTCAGGGAATTGGGGGGGCAGCACACCCCACCAACTACCTAGCTGAGCAGCCGTGGGCCAGAGGTAGGCTGAGGAGCCGCCAGACTGAGCAGTCCTGAGACAAGGAGGAGCAGCAGGAGCCCACTAAGCCCCACTGCAGCCTCCATTTTGGGACCTGGGAATTAAAACAAACTAGGGAGAGTCTAACTGGGCCTTAAATATATATATTTTTTCTTTATATTATGGTTCTGAAGCACTTGAGTTGCAGGGTTGCACTTTTGAGATTTTCTTTGCAACCATGAGGTCTACAAATTGTACCCTGTCTTTACACAGTGGCCAGTGTCAGATGCTCCGGAGACAATGAACAGAACAAGGCAATTTGGAGTAATTTAGTCCCAACTGTCTAGTCTAAGCTTCTAGCAATCTGGGCTAATAACTATTGATAAACCTATTCTCCATGAAATTATCAAATTCTTTTTCAAAGTTACTACTTTGAGTCTTCACAACAGTCCATGGCAGTGAGTTCCGCAGGTTGACTGTGTGTTGTGTGAAGATGAATTTCTTATTTTTGTTTTAAACCTGCTTATTAATTTCATTGAATGACCCTTAGTTCTTGTGTTATGTGAATGGGTAAATAACACGTCCTTATTTACTTTGTCCAAACCATTCATGATTTTATAGACCTTGGTCCTACCCCCTTTAGTCATCTCTTGTCTGAACTTAACAGCCCCAGTCTTTTTATTTTCTCCTCAGGTAAAAACCGTTCTGTACCCTCATCCTTATTGTTGCCCTTCTATGTACCTCCTCTGATTCTATTATACATATATTTTAAATGCAGTGACCAGAACTTCATGCAGTACTGAAGATGTGGATGCACTGTGGTTTTTTACAGAGGCATAATGTTTTCTGTTTTATTATCTGTTCCCATTTCCCAATGTTTTGTCTTGTTTTTTGACTGGAGCGATAACCAATGTATGTGGTACTGAGAAGTGGTTGCAAATGCTTACCAAGGCTGGGGCTTGCACATGCATGAAGGGGGCCGGGGTAGGGGGCCCGGAGATTAGGAGGGTCCTGGGGCCCGTCTAATTATACTTTAACCACTGCCTGGCTGGGATGATTTAGCGAGAGTGGTCCTGCTTTTAGCAGGGGTTGGACAAGATGACCTCATGAGGTCCCTTCCAGCCCTGGGATTCTATGATTCCATCAGCCCTTAATCTCAGACAACTGTCATTAGCATTTCGGCAACATCTTAGCCTGTGTTAGGCAATTCCTGCAGATAAATGACAGCTTTTAAATCAGGAAATCCACGGCTGTCCTTGGGTCTCTCCCCAAATGAACTTCCTGAGATCTCAGGCTGCAGCAACCCCTATATCTGACAGAGAGTAAAAAGCTAAGGAGAAAGGCCTGTGCTTTTCACTACCACAAATATTGCCCTTGGAAGCCAGGCAAGGGTAAGAGGAGGCGGATCTCGTTAAATCTCATGCACAGTACCCCAGTTAAAGTGAAAGGGGAGTGAGTGCATGTGTGTGTGAGAGAGAGCTCCGCACCCTAGTTAACGTGCAGTGGGGAAAGGGGTGAATGTGTGGGCTACATTTCTGTCATCATTCTCTTCCCTATACCCGAGTGCACTTTCCCCAACTCTCATCTGTGTAGCAGACAATCTGGAGTGGCTGTTGGCTCCTGTGCCTTTGTCCATGGGGCTGCAACCAATCAGCTTCCAGTGGCATTTAAAAAGCCTCAGTAATGACTGACGTCTCTTTACCTTTAAGGCATAAGGTACAGTATACACAGCAAGAGGGTTTGCCTAATTAACTCCAATTGTACATGACATTGTCATGTTGATTTACTAAATATACATGGGAAATCTCTCTATTTCACCAGCTGATTGGTGACATAACCTGGGACTGTACAGAGCGGGCTTGACACCCATTCCCTCTGGTTATGTTACCTGTCTTTTCCACCTGCACTCGCATCAATGAAGCCCACAAGGAACTTCAATACCTAATTTATTCATTTTGCTTCTGATTTATTGTAAAAAGGGATGACTGTCAGGGTATGCTTGCCTGGAATGACAATCAAGCCCAGAATCCTTCAAAAGCCAGAGCCCTCTCAACAAGTATCAGGCGTCACCCCATCAGTGTGTACACTGTACAGATTGCAATTACCATGCACCTCGTCACAATTGTACAGACTCACGTAGGCTGGGAGAAGGGTGTCAGCCAATCGCAGCCCAGAAAATATCAATTACTCTACTTTGCCATTCACTAATGATACTAGAAACCATGACTGACACATGACATCTTCAATCATGTTACTTCTTCTCAGACTTGCCCTTGCATCATTATTCTCTTTTTACCAAGCCACACAGAGGAGCTGATATTGCAATGCTTCCTTACGTAAAGTGTACCCCTGATGCCTAGGAGACTAAGTGCATGACTAGGGGTTGCAGAAACAAGTCCAAAGTTAATACAAATGAAACTACTATTGATTGCAGTCAGTTCCCAATCAGGTTCAAGTGGTCCCCTGAGATCTTACTCATTATTCAATTGACACTGAAGTTGAGGTTTCCAAAGCTGCTTAAAGGAACTGGACACCCGAGGCAGCTTAAACATCTTACCCTGAACATTCTCCCCTTCAGGATGACTCAGAGAGCTACTCAAAATTAGTCTCTTCTTGGCGGAAGCTGACTTTCTGCACCCAGGAACTGTTCCACAAAACTGCAGGTGCTCCAATGTCCTGGGTGAGTTTGCTCTTTAGCAAAGAGGTGTTTGATACCTTGTCTATAGGCCACACTGAATCTCTCTTAAAAGCAATAAGCAACATGGGGTTTTCCTCCCACAGAGATAAGTTAAATATAGGTACTGGAAAACAGCATTGCAGCTTTCCACTATTATAGCATTTCAGAGTGACAGGGTTGTGTGCATGCACTGTGTGGCTCTCATGTAAAAACTAGGAGAATTTTTTCACTAGTGATCTTCTCTGCAGTTCTACTAAACATAAAGAGAATATATGCAGGATGTTACAGATTTTCCACTGAAAATCCAAGTAGGAATGGAGAGGCAGAACCTGATTTGTAGCATGTCTATTTGGTAAAGCTGTGAAAGTTGAAACCAGTGAACCTTTCAGTCAACTTACCAAATCTTGTTTTAATTAACTAAGAAAATCCAAATAAGCAGACAAGAGAGTGGAAGGAGATGATGACATGATAAAGGCAAAAAAAAAAAAAAAAAATCAGAACCTAAAAAGGTTATTTGGGAAAATTCAGACCCCTTTTGGATTCTCATAATTCTGGAAACATTTTAACCCTAGAGCACTTTCAAGCCCTCTGGACACCATTGTTGGTATGTGGATTCTTCCACCTGTTGCTTGTGAGTTCAAATCCAGCCTTGGACAACATGGCCCAAGAGTTCCCATCTCTCAGCTATATTTCCAGATCTCTCTCTAAAAAAAAAAAGCGAGGGTTGTAGTTTCAGGTTCTACACCCAGAACCTGCATCTCAAAGGGCACTCACATGCAGCTAACTGCAGGGTTGGAGGCCTAGCAGAGAGGAGTCCACACCACATCCCTACAGCAAGCATTCGATGAGTTCTTTGCTGATGGACACAGTTGAGAAGTGAAGGAATGAGTAGGGTTTTATTCTCCTCTACCTCCTAGAGTCATTGCTCTCTGTATCTACAAGAGATTTCAAACTCTTTAGAGAGATCACTGTGGCATTTTCCACATGCATCGACTTCATTTAATAAAGTTACCCAAACCTGGAGAGTTTCTTTAATATCCTATTTTCCTTCTCTTAAATGGGAGCCACTTTCTCCAAACTGGTTAATTTTCTTCATGCACTGATGCCTGGAACAAGTCAAGTAACAAACCCAACACATTTCCCCTGCACATGGCCTACTCTCATCACTGTAGCACTCCTCATTGCAGTGAAAAGAAACCTTCATTTGGCAGAGTAATCAGAAGAGCAGGGTTAGCCGATCAAAGAGATTTTCAGATATTCTGTGTCAGGCATGTTGCCCGGCTCAGGAGCTGAACAAGCAGGGAATAGGCCAACATGCAACTCCATTGGATGAGAGCCTAGTTAAGATCTGTCTGTGTCAGCACAAAGCCTAATCTGGATTGATGCAAACTGCAGAAAGTATCATTAGAGACTGTCTGGGGAAGTCAAAGAGCTTCACTGCTCCCTTCTTGTCTCCCTGAGTAAAAGTGATATTTCTATTTACAGAGGTAGACTTGAGCCCCCAGAATTTTTTTCTTTAAAATTCACATGTCATCCTCTTTCTTCTGGCTCATTAATCACTCACTAAGCTTGTCAAATTGGAACCACGCTCACCATGTGCCTGAAACCTGTTATGGGGGCTCTGGGTGAGCTTTTTTCCTTTTGTTTTACTGCTGGCATCTAGAAACCCAGTCAGGACTACAGTTGCCCCTCTTCCAGTGCATGCTGGGGGTCCCGTACTCGAAAGCTGTGTACCCTTCCACTCCTAAGTCTGCAGCAGGCTGGGGTGAGGAGGCCTGCAGTCTCTCTTAGAATGGCTGCAGGATATTGCTAAGGATCAGTAAAAGGGCCTTGTAAATGACACAGCTGATGCTGCAACTGCTCTCTTCCTAGTCGGTCCTTTGTCTGTGTATTGTGATGCTATGGAATCCCCAGTCGAACATCACCTTGTTGTGCTCAGTGTCTAAATTTTTAAACGAGGAACACTGTGGTTTGATCATAAACAAAGAACCTTGGCAATTATGCCATCAAATTGAAAGGGCCAGGAATGAAGTTTTTGACAGAGGAAAGACAACACTTGGTATTTCCTTCTAAACCAGTGGTCAGAGAATTCCCAAAGCTTCTGGGTGGTTCTTTCCCATTTGGACAAGCACAGATCTTAACCAAAACTATCTGAACCTCCTTGATCAACAGGGGGGTCGAGGAGGACATAGCTGAATAAGACCACTCAGGAGATTACCAAGACTTTCTACTTCTAACTGTTATCAGAAGCAAGATCCCCACAGTCCAGGACACATCAACTCAAAGTGCCAGAACAACAGATATACATTTTTAGGTTTCGCATCTATTTCACTGCTACAACAGACTCAGACTCTAAGGTCAGAAGGGACCAGTATGATCATCTAGTCTGACCTCCTGTGCAGTGCAGACCTCAAAACCTGACCCACCCACTCTAGCAATAAGCCTCTAAGCTATGACTGAGTTATTTAAATCCTCAGATGATGATTTAAGGACTTTAAGATACAGAGAAGTCACTAACAAGTGAGGCATACCCCATGCTACAGAGAAAAACCCCAGAGCCCTAGCCAATCTGCCGTGGGGGAGGACCCCAAATATGGTGATCAATTAAACCATGAGCATGTGGGCATGTCTCACCAGCCAGTCACTCAAGAAAGACTTCTCTGTACTAACGCAGAACCCACCCCATCTACCCTCCCTTCTTAGGCAACTGGCATATCTACCCCCTCAACCTTCAAGATCCAGGGGTCCCACACATGCCTCTCTCAAAATATGGTGTCCTCACCGCCATCAAGTGTCCCAATAACAGCGATGGAGGTGAAACCAGACAATCCTTACCCTCTTGAATGAACTGGAACAGAAAAATGATACAAGTCAAATGCACCCTGTTCAGCAGCATACTGAGCGAGGAGGAAGGGGGACGTGCCCCTGGCTGCTGGCCTAAGGGAAGACCCCCACTGTCGCAGATGCCAAGGGCCACCAGGCTTTAGCATCGCCGGCATGGGCACTGACCCCAGCTGCAGGGGAAGCACGTCTCCTCCTGGACCTCCACCACTGTGCAGGGGGCAAGGAGGGAGCTGCAGGGACCTCGACCACACAGGATCCAGGAAGCCAAAAGTGGGACTCCAGGGCAGAGCACTTCATGCCCTGCCCTTCCTACCACTGCCAGAAGACCCAGGTGCATCTGCCCTTCTCACTCCCACTCCCTGCTGCCTCCACAATTGGGGAGGTGGGGGAAAGTGGGAAACGGGCCAGCAGACCACCCCTGCTGTCAACGGATGTGGGGGGGGGGACACAAATGTAACATTGGCCCCCAGATGCTGGAGACCCATGGTAGGGTACTGACTCTGTCACCTGTGAGCAAACACTTTCACAAAGCATTCCCTCCATCTCATGAGGTCCCTTCCAGCCCTATGATATGATATATATGATATGATATGATTTGATATATCCGGTCTCTCAGGCCTTGCTCCCAAAAGAAACCTATCCAACACCTTTAAAAGATGAACCTGGGAACTTCAATTCATAACTTTGCTGGGCTCTAAGAGTCAGAGAATTAACAGAGATACTGGATCTGTGGTCCATTACAACAATTTATAACATCGCCTACTGCCTACTAACCTTTAACTGCCCTTTCATTCAAAGTGGTCACCAACAGGACATGTGAACCCATTATGATTTACAGTCTGTCCCACTCTGCATGTCACTTGAACACTCTAGTTACCTTCTCCAAACAGGCTCAAGAGCTTGTCCCTTCCACCAAGAGAAGATGCTTCAACAAAAAGGTATTTCCCACACCCAACTTGTCTACTTCTAATCAAGTCAGAAATCCCTTGAGTGCAGCTCCCGTTGGGATGCACTGACACTGAGAGCTGTAAGTCAGAACCAAAAGGGCAGCTGTGCTCAGAAATGCACAGCGGTGGGAAGTGACCTCTGCACTCCTCTATGAGTGAGAGAAGTGGTCCGAATGCTATAGCGGCCACAAGCTCCAGCTCAGCCTCTGCCACTAACTCCTGTGTTTCTGCCTGAGTTTTCCCACCTTAGAAATGGCAGGACAATACTGGCTCACTTTGTCAGAGCCAGCTCTCCGCTGCAGAGTAACCCTGCTGCTATGAGCTGGGTTTCCCACCTTTACAACTGAGCTCACTGTTAGTCCCTTAGAGTGTGTAAAGTGCTGCCATGGGGATGCTCTGGATTATTAATTAATGATCTCTCGGAAGGTTCGCTATGGATTTTGTGAACATCCTGCACGACATTTCTCGAGGAAAATTATTATGTCTGTTGCAGTTTGTCCAGAAAGTGGTTTGAGCCACTTGGAGGACCGAGGAGAAGATTCCAGTCATTCTCAAGGTGACTCAGAAGTCTTCATCAGCCTCCTTGAAAGAAGAGCTGCTGGGACACATCACTGAATTCCTTCACATGGAACATGCTTTGCTTTGCCTGCGTTTGATGTCTGGGACAAAGTTCAGCTTTCCAGGCCAGATCCTCAGAATGAGTAAGTCCACAGAGGACTTCACTGCCAATGGAGTCATACTGATTTACACCAGCTAAGGATCTGGCCTTTAGGATATCTGCAGTTGAAAATGTTAGTTTGAAAGTGTGCAATTCGCTGTAAAGTTCCTCTTGAAGTCTTATCTGCTTGTTAGAAAGAAACTGTATAAACATCCAGTTGGATTCAATTTATAACTATTCAATTTCCAGGCTAGTCACTACAATAAAAATAAGACAGCTTTTGAAATAGGTCATCCAAGGGATAAAGAGAACTAACTGTGAGAACAGTGCAAAGAAAGCTTTGCCTGGTACAGCTGCAGGGGAGGGACATAGGATTGCCAGTGTAGTTAACAACAAGCTCGTTATTGGTATTGTATTTATTTATTTGTAGTTTAGAAATGGAGTACAGAGCCTGAGAAGCTGACATCAGGGGAAGCTAGAGGTCTGAGTCTTGAGTCACCTGAATAAAAAAATTACTGGAAAATAATATTCTTTGTTTAAGGTCTTCCCTGAAGAGTAAGGGAGAGAACACAAGAAAGAATCCACCTTGTTTCAGTCTGAAAGCTGAGCTGACACAAACCAAGGTGTTAACAGGTTGAGCCTGCTGGTTACAGTTTTGCACAGGTTCAATTTAAAGAAAGGAAGAATTGATCAGGAGAAATGAGAATGACCCAAATGTGAGCCCCAACTAATCCCAACCACAAACCAAAATCAATGCGGAGTTACAAAAAGTTCTCTTAGCTTTTTAAAAATGTCTTTTCACCCTTGCACTTTCCCATTTCAGCCAGTACTTGAAGAGACAATACTAAAATGCTTCATGAAAAACTTCTCATGGTGAACTGGCAAAATTTTCAGCTATATTTCTAGACCAAAGTGTTCAGAGAAGTGTGGATAAGAGCTGACTTAAGGAAGAGAGCATTATTAAAAGAGCAGAGCAGAGTAACCAGTAACCATGGTTCCAAGGATTTAGTCCCAGCTCTGTGAAGGAGTGCCTGTCTGAGCACAGGTATGTAATGTCTATGCTGGTATTGCATTTAATTCTGCATTTAATAATTAACTTTTCTTGAAAACTAGCCCATTACAACACTCAGGTATTCCTTCCATCTTTCTTTTCTCCCTGCATGTCCAACCAAAGCAAATCACTGTGGGACTGCAGCCAAATAATGATCTATAGTTGTTCAGAATAAATACTTCTCAAAGCAGCTGCTGGAGTCCGGCCCCCCCCCCCCCCCCGCGCCTTGTAGAATCAGTGGCTAGAAAGGAAACGGTTCATTTTCTCCACTTCAATGGTGTGGTCAAATGGGCTGGAGCACAGGGACCAGCTGAAGCCCCAGAGCAAAGTACAAATGGGTAGCAGCCTCCAAATACAGTGCAAAAACCTGGCAAATCATCCCATTTTAGCCTCAGGTCCTCTACCTTATCCCAGGGGATCAACAAATGCAAGAATTAGCCCCACAGAAAGCCAGCTGTTTGCCTCCCCTAATGAAATGAGGCTGAATTTCCTCAGGGACAGAACGTTCACCATCTTCATAATCAGCCACATGAAGAGTCAGTGGGAGTGTTTAGTAAATAGGGAGACAACAAGATACAGTTCTGTGGGAACTGGAACTGCTGGGAGCGGGTGTTCTTCCAAGTGTAACGACTCATAACAAAGAAATTGAGAACAAGTCCCAGCTCACTAGCTATGCGTCAGGCCTAGATGATGTGCCAGGGGAGAAGGAGGTTGCACATCTTGCAGACCTCAAACACACAGAAGTGGACACTGGTCTTACATTTCAATAGACAACTTTATTATGGAACGATGGACATCGAAGATGGTCCCATCCAGTCTAGTCCACAGGAGCCAATCCAGGTCTGCTCCCCACAAGATAGTTACCAGTTAGAGTAATGTAACCATCCCCTTCAACTTTCCCAGCAGGTCTGCAAGGGCCATACACTGTTTCTATTGCACTTTCTGTGCACGTTTGACTGAGTGAGTGAGCGAGCAAGCGAGTATTATGGGGGGAAATGATCATGGAAAGCAACTTTCAAAGTCACACAAGTCAGTAGCATTACAAACCCAATTTCTAATTTACACCTGTGGGTCTTTATACAGAAGTCACTTACAAGCTTACCCAATCTAGGGATATAATAGCTTATGACTCACCTGACCAATCACAAAGGAGCAGAACAGATTGAATTTTGAATATTTGTGTTCAATATACAGAATGAAAAAATCTGAATATCATCTCAGAATAGATCTGAATGGCAAGTCATCCTGTGAAATGCCAGCCTACTCCCACTGCAGACACGGAAGCTAGATCAGCTACACAGATCATTCACTCAGCTCTGCCACCGCGGCTTTGGCCAGTCACTGTTGTATGTCTCTGCAATGGGGTGCACTCACCTCTCACGAATGTCCCCCAGTCAAGTATGTGCATGCCTGCAGTTTTCTCAGTTTACTCCACTCATGATGCCCCCATCAGCCGCTGTGCCATCGCTCAGGTCTTTGGTGACTCAGTCTTCCCCGCCGAGTCACACACAGTCCATGTACAAAACAAGCAAACCCCTTCTGATGTGTAAGTCCCCTGGTCCCTGCCGGCAGACTGAACTCACCCTGGCCCTGCAGCTTCTTTTATACAAGCCTGATGGGCCTCGATTGGCAGCTCCCGGCCTGCAGCCTCTTTCCTTGCTGGATCCTAGGCAGCCATTCCCAAAAGCTTACTTACAGGACCCTTTCTACTGCTCTTTCCTGGACTGAGCTGCGGCAGGACCACCCACAAGACCTGCAGCAGGCAGCCTCGGGGCCGAGTCCACTCCCCACAGTCCCAAACAACGGGGCTTCTGCCTTGGGAGATGATTCAGAGTCTAACATATTCTCCCTTCCTGAGCTTTAGCCCAAATTCACCTTTTCATCAGTGCCATACCATGGGTCTCCAGCGCCCAGAAGCCACCCCCCAGTACTGTTAGCAGCAGTGACCTTACAGGGTGGGGGAGCCTGGAAACCTGTTTCCCACTCTCCCTCCATCCCACCCCCCTGTTGTGGGGGCAGGAAACATGAATGATGAGGCAGATGCCCTGGGGCCACCCGGCAGCGGGGCTGGAGTGGGCCATGGTCCCTGTATGACTGGGGTCCACATGGACGTCACAGTCAGTGTGGATGGCTGAGCTGGGGTCAGCATGGCTGCCAGGGATGTCAGTGTGGACAGTGCCTCCTTGGGCTCCAGCCAGTGCTCCCCCCCCCAGGTCGGCACCCAAAGGCTCCCTCCAACCCCACCATCTGTACACCATTGCTTTTCCTATTTCCATCCAATTAGTCTTCCTGTCAACCTAAATACTGCTGACCTTCTCACATGAATCTTTCAAATTCTTTTCTTGGTAGCTGTCTTTACATGTCATGGGGGAGTTCATGTAACTTTTATTAATTTGGTGCTAGGTCTGCCTGATTACAATTGCTGAGATAGTAACTACAGTGAGGCTGGCACACCACCCTGCTGACACCAGTGTAGCAATGGGGAGTCGCTCCACTGAAGCCAGTGGAGAGCTTCCAGTTACTCACAGGTGTAAATCTGGGTTTATCTACACTAAGAAGCTAATTTGGCTTAAGGTAGAATGCAAATTTAAAGCAGAATACTTATTCCTGCCTAACTCCCTGTGCAGAAGCTCTTATTCCAGAATAAGAGTGTCTTACTCCATATTAGTTTAATTCACTTCCAAAGTGGATTTAGTTAGTTCAGAATAAGGCATTCTTGTTCTAGCATGAGAGTCTCCACTCCTGAATAGTTAATTGGGGTGCAATTCAGTGTGCATGTATGTGTGTGTACATGTACACACATTTCCAGTTGCTAGTGACTCTGCTTCTAGGTCCACTCCTCCACACAACAGCCTATTAACTAGCTCTGCAGAGATTCACACTTTCAGTAAGCTGGAGATAGAGAGGGTGAATTCACCCGGTTTGATTTAGTGCTAACCTTCACCTACGACTTCTGTCTTGGGCCAGTGACATGAGCAAAGCAAGTGCCTGTTAGGGGAAGATGCATTTTGAATCCTTATTGCCCACATTCCTCTCTGCAGGTAAGGTAAGGGCTCTGACAGGGCTGCTACGTACACTTTTGTGAAAACGCTGTGCTTCAGAGTATGACAGACACAGAGAGACACCCACAGTAAAAAACCAAGAGGCAGGAGGAGAATAAACACACATATTCCAAAAACGAAGTGAAAAAAGCCTAGAATTAAGCTAGTAGATATTACAGTCGGAGCCCTGTCCTAAGCATGCTGGTGGAGGCATGTCCTGCACTTAGCGACTGACCACCAGCACACTTCCAGGTTTATTTGGAAGTTCCCCAGAAGTTGCTGGAAGCACAGAGTAGCCTCATACGTATTGCAAACATCGCAGCTCTTATCTACCAGGTCTAATGTCTAAGGACGCAAACTAGCACCAGAATAAAGCAGAGAAAATGTCAATCTTTTGTCTTTAAAAGATGACAAGTTGATTCCAGTTTGCTGGAGGCATTAAAACAGTGTTATGTCACCATTGCAGGTAACTGAGAGGCTAATAGCTGGCTATGATGTGTCAGATAATGCAGTAGTAGTCACAGGGCCCAGACAGCCCTGATTGCTGCTCCATCCACACTCTCTGAGCAGCAGGTTTCTAGGACACAGACATTCACTCACCAGTGCAAGCCACAATGGCCTAGTTGAAGAAATTATTACTTATTTTAGCAGCCGTGACACAGCTCAGCTCATTTGCAAACAGCACCTCGCCACATCAGCAGCTTCTCTCAGCAGCACCAAGAGGCAAACTGACCTGTTTGATTTGGAGTGTGGGACTGCTTTGGTGCCAGGACCGGAGCGTATAGCTCCAGAACAGAGGAGACACACAGAGATGTTTCCACACATCCCGTGCCCTGCTTCGGGAAAGAGCTTCAGCTCTGTGAAGCCTGGCTACTGCTAGGAGCAGTGCTCAGCCCCTAGCTGGTGCTGAGTGCCTGAGACAAGTGCTGCAAAGCTGAGGGTGATAACATGAGGGGGAGGGGTCCCATCCAGCTCTCTCTCTACCAAAGTCTGAGTCCCCAACCTCCAGGGCACCTCTTGCTTGCCACTACTCTGTGACAGATCCTCAGGCCATTGAGATCTCTCTCCAGACTGCAGTCACTGGCTTCCGGGAAGTTGAGATGTTCAGGTAAAGAGAATTCAGTCCCTGCTACATCCTGTGAGTGCCAGCCATGGAAACATCCCGTACTGTCCCACCACAGCAAGAGTTAGATGAGACCTTAAATCCAAGAGACAAAATGGAATTAAGGTTTCTTCTTACAGAGCTAGTGAGGAAAAGTTCACATCCTGCCTCTCTGGTTGGAGCCTGTTGTGTTGGCATGGAACGGTGGCCAGCTCACAGGGGCTACACATGACCGTCTGATGGTAAGAGGCCTTTCTATGTTAAATTTCGTTCATGAGAAATGTGCAAGGCTTATGACAAAAGGCCCTCTCTTCTCTTCAAGGAGGCTTTGTCTCTGAGGATGCAGCCCCTCTCCAGGGGCACATTCCCCAACAGCCTACAACTGGCAGCTTCTCTCCAGACTGACTATACAGTCATCCTTCAAGATCGATCATCCTTTCTTTAGATTATAAGAGAACTGGAGCCTGGGTCTGCAGCAGTTCCCTAGGGCAACTAGCTTGGGAAACAGAGCTGAGGAAATGCACAACATACAAGGGGAGCTTGCAGTGACCAAGTGATGGTGGGCACTCTTGAGGGAATACAATGGCAATGAAAGGTGACACTTGCTCAGAGAGCAGTAGCAGAGAGCCATGACAGCACAGGATAAGTGAACATTACCATCTCTTCCCAGGCTTGGACTTCATCAAAAGCTTCCTCCTTTTTTTTGGCTGGCTTTTATTCTTCTGCCCATAGATAATCTCCTGACCTGATAACGAGCGATGGCTGATATGGAAACTCAGCATCGTTCCCATACCCATCCCACCTCTTTTCCCTTGTATGGTTTTAGAAGCTTGGAAGGTTTTAGTCTGTAGGCTGGAGAAGGGAACAATAAACAATATTGTTCCTTCTCCAGTTGGCTAAATAGCTCCATGGCTAGAGATGCTGTTCATACCCACACCTTTGGTAACTCTGAGGACCCTGGGGTCATACAATCACAGAGAATCTGAAAGAGGCAGAACTCAGCTATCACTTTCTGAGACTTCATTCAGTCTCCTATACACACAAGCTACTGGTTCATTTCCCCCACTCTGCAGGAGCTAGTAGATGGCTGATATTGAACTATTGCTGATGATGTGTCTGGCCATACAGAGAGTTATGAAGAGATGGATGGGAAATTGTAAGTATTTTCAATGAAAATTTTTGGAGGGGGAAAAATAAAGAACATTTTTGTGGAAGTTTTGTAGTTTTTTGAGGAAAAAAGAAATCCAGCTCAAATTTGTCAATTTTCTTTTTTCACTGAAAAAAAGAAACACCTTTATGCAAACACAAAGGTCATTATTTGACAGAAGCAGCTCTAAAGTTGGACAAGTGTTGAAAACATACTTCCATCAGTATTTGTACAGAAGTGTATTTGCTGAGACTGCGTTCACATCCCTTTTGCATTGGCCTTCATTGATTATTCCAGTATTTGCATTTACTAGCAAAAATAGTAACAAATCAGCAAACCCTAAGCCAGCCTGGGAGAATATTTACACATTTGTAAAGGCCAGTATTTGCACCTGATTCCAGGAGTTATACTTGCCCAGCCAGGGAAGAGGAACAATATCATGTGCTCTATTTGTCAAACCAAATTAGTCTGAACTTTGAATGTATATACTTCCAGTGCACTGCCCGCAAACAAACTGTACACTGAGAACGCTTCATTAGCACATGAATCACTTCAAATATATTAACTGTGATCTGATTGAGAATAGAGAGAAAGGCAAGGTTTGTCAAATAAACCATCTGTGCCAATTAATCTCCATCCTTTGGCCTTAAGGAATGCAGTCATCTCGAAACCAAAAGTGGGATTTTTTAATTTGACTGTGTCCCTTTAAGCATATGTAAGGGAAATGATGGAGTGGGGCCTCCCACCCACGCAGAGCAACTATACAAATCCTACCTCCTTTACTCAGGCTCCAGCAGTAGGATCCACAAAAAAGCACCTCCCTTTACAGAGATCTGGGGCCTTGCAGACCACACAGATCTGTGTTCAGTTAAGGGCTGTAGCTGTGATAGCATTTCCAGGGCGTCAGTTCAAGTTGCATGTATCAACATTACAAAGCAGTTCAGCGTGAAGGTTTTAACCCTGTGCAGAAAGGCCGTTAAAGGCATGCTGGGGTTATCACTCTGTAACTGAGATGTGTCAACTATTTTGATAGGTGGAAGAGGGGCCCAGATAAGAAGAGGGCAAAAATTAGTAACTACCAAGCTTGTTCCCTTAGAATGCACTAGGACCTAGCTCCTTGAATGGCATTCGAATCACTAGCTTGCAGGGTGAGACAGGAGGAACGCAGAGAGCAGAGACAGGCAATGCACATCTGTTAGTTTTAAAGTGCCACACGACTCCTTGGCTTTTTGCTGGACTGGACTAACATGGCCATCCCTTTGGAAATTGGCTAGGAGGAGGCTGGTGAAAGAAAACCAAACTCTGAGCCTCAGCCCTAAGCTGGAAGGCCCACCTCTAGTAGCCGGAGGTGAATTCAGTCTCCATCAGCAATCAGCCTTTGACCTCTGCTGAGGTCGCCCAAAAAAGGCCAGGGGTTATCAGTTGTGATGGCTGGATTTTGTGCTATAGGAAGCACATTGATTCCTGCGAACATTTAAGAGCAGCCACTGAGCTGCTTTCCCATGGCAACAGCTTTTGCTCAGTGCTGCTCTTCACAGACTTGATGCTGGGGGAGTCTCATCATTTCAGCCAGAAGCCACTTTTCGACTCCATGAAAATGATGACACTGCCTCAGGCAAGAGCTGTGAATTCACCATAAGCAGAAATCCAGCAACCCTGCTTTGTTACCTGGTGGCAGGAGTCCCTGAAACCTGGGGGAAAAAAGGCCTGCCTGACTTCTGATTTTACTTGGTGGGCCACAAAAAATGCCACTCTGGTGCACGGAGTGGTGTTCAAAACTTTACACATGCATCCCCCTTACAGAAATGCATAGTTCCAATATCAACCTAATTTTCCTTTTTCTGTGAAAGCAAATGTGTCCAGGCCCAAGGACCTGAAACTTCCTGCTATTCTCCTCATCCTGGAAACATGCCATGGCCTCTGTGTCACAATGGCCACTTGAGTCATTGCAGTGTACCAAAGAGTTTTGCCTCAGTTGTTCAGATACCATGGCAATGGATATGATAGAGATGCATTTCTACTTTCAGCCAACAGTTCAAAGCATGTTTCCAACATAATTTTTAGCTTATTATTTAGGTACTTCATTAAAGATAGTGGGACACTTAGATACTACAGCAACTGGGTCTGTCTAGGACCTGATGGACGCCATGGTGTTTTTAGATGTTCAGTCCCCTCCATCTCCTTCCTCCAAGCCAATGCCTTTCTAGAAGGGAGACTCACTTGACTGATAATAATCTTACTGCCTTTTGGCTGTAGCACTTTGTGAAATGTTTCTGCACTGTGAGTCTCCAAACCCATCTCAAAGTGCGAGGAAATTTTCTATCCTCAGTGCCCTTTTCTATTGCCTTGAGCTTGATCTGACTTGCATGTACTTCCAGTATAACCTAAACAAAGGCGTATTTGTTTCTGACTCTGCACATATGCTTCATGTCCTCATAACTTTCACTGCACCCTGCAAGGTGGGTGGGGAACAGCAAGAAAGTGGAAATTGCCTAATGCAGTCTTATCAGCCATTTGCTCTAAAAACTAGTCTAAAAGAAAATGATGTTTCTTTCATGGAAAAATTCTGTTCTGTTCTGGCTTAAAATGCAGCAAAACCACAGACTTTAAAGGATGCTGGGAAAGCTGCTCTCATACCAAAGAAAAACTTGGCGCAGACTGATCTGTGACTGCCATGTTTCTTCCACAGCCGTCATGGCTGCCAAAGAGAGGCTGCTTCTGATTTGCTCTGTTGATACCCCTTGCTTCCATTCTAGGACTCTACAGCAGTGGTTTTCAAAACTTTTTTTCCTGGACCCAGCTGAAAAAAATAATTTATGCTCGCAACCCAATAATTACATCTTTGAGCAGTGTGTTTCAGTCTTTTGGTGGGGGCAGCGGTGGGTGCCACGACCCAGCACCTGAGGGTCAGTGACCTAGTACTGGGTCCCAACCCTAAGTTTGACAACCACTGCTCTAGAGGTAGTGGTGCTGTTACCCAGGGATAAGAATGAGACCTAATCATCCTTCATTTGATAATATTTTATAAGAAAATAGACAAAGTACACACGTTAGACTCATTAATGTCTCTCTCATTTGCAACTCCCATCTGCTATTTGCCTGTGGAGAGAAAGGAAGGCTCAGCAGAAGGACTCACACAAAGGGCCTCTGTATGCTGCCTTTGCTGAAAAGGCCATGTTCCAGTCCCAGGTTTAGTTTTGCTGCTTGTTAGTCATTTGCTAGGAAGCAGAGTGGGTTCATTTGTAAAAGTTCTGGTCAGAGTCCCTGTAATTCGATCCCACCCTCAAGCTGATCCTTTCTGCCAATTTGTATGGCTTTTGATAGGAAGGGCTCAAAGAAAAAGCACAATGGTTTACAGAGCACAAATGATGCCAGAAAACAGCATAGTAAAGACAAGCAAATATGCGTCAGAGTGAGAATAAAAGGGTGGCTTGTGACTCATCTAACTCCCTTGAGCAGTGTAATAAATCTACTGTCTTCGGTTATCCAGCATGGATAGACAGATAGACATTGCCGACGAAGTGCTGGAGTCAACAGGGAGAATGTCGGCCACTTACATGAGGCCTTGTGGTAGCAAATAGGAATCTTCTTCTGTTGGGACTGACTGATAGGCTGTGCTACTGACTCCAGGACAAGCAAGCCACTGCACACTTGAGCAGATCTATTGTCAACCCAGTTGCTGTTTTCAAGGGATCACTGGCTGTATCAAATCTCAGCATATCTCTGAGTCGAGTCTGTGTTGATCCAGGTGAGCAGAACAATCTCTTCAGCTCACCTGGCTCAGACTCATTCTCCCCCCTGTTGGTTTAATAATTAAGAAGTTGTTCTTGCCAGGTTAAGACACTTTTTTCCAGCATAGCCAGCTAGGCTTACTTCTAATTGCACTCCAGATAAGAGGTTAAGAGGAGGAAAGATCTCATTATCTGGCTGAGTTGAAAAGAATCCCCCTACCAGCAGGGCCTGTGCAGCTGTTTCTGTGCTTCCAAGGGTAGGACTCCTGCCTCTGAGACCTCCTCAAATCCTGATCCCTCCCCTGGAGAATTAATTAACTTTGCCTTGTCCAGGCAGAAAGTGGAAGATCTGATTTCTTTGTATTAAGGCAGAAATTGTGGTATGGGTGAATTAGGTCTAGCCCAGTGCTTAAATTCATTTGAAACATAGGATGGAAAAGCTCTGATCCACGTTGTCCATACTACACAGTGTGTGCACACACACGCATGCAGACACTCACACTCACAGTGTTATCACAGTGCAGGGCAATGGCACCTGTATTACCCCTCTGCGGTCCAGCCATGGCACTTGTTCTTAGGCTTTCAGGTCCCCAGTTCCTTCTGACTGGGATATCTCCAGGTTGCTCAGATCCCTGGCTACAGTGTGAATCCCCAGCAAGTCAGGCTGTCTCAGCAGGCCTGCTTTGCTTTTCTTTGCAGAGGCTATAAGCAGCGTAAGTGCCAACAGTTAAGTTATCACACATCCCCTTCTAAGCAAGCACATTTATTCTTATGGTAAAAGCACTGAGAAGAAAAAAAGAAAATACTAAAAATAAAAGCATCTATACACACTATAATAAAGCTTATCAGAGATCACCCCAACTCCAACAAGGCTCTGGCAGGAGTCATCCTTCCAACCCTTCTCTAAAGACTAGGCCCTCCCCTTGGACAGACATTACTGTTTGCCTGCTGAACCAGAAAGAAGGGCCTGAATCAGATTAAACTCAGGCTTTTTATCCCAAAGTCCTTTCTTTGTCTCTGGTCTCCAGAGAATCCAATTTGCACTGGGAAAGATAAGCCTCACTCACCATGGGTGCCTCTCTGACAATGATTCACTTAAGTGAATTTGCCTAGTCACCCCCTCGCTACTTTTAGTTCCTGATGGGTCAGTGGTTACCCTCTCCCATGGAATTACATACAATCCCTTGCCCACCATGATTCATAGACTCAGACTCTAAGGTCAGAAAGGACCAACATGATCATCTAGTCCAGGGGTTGGCAATCCAAAAGAGCAGAAGAGCCATTTCTCCCCACCCTCCCATCACAACTGCGTGAGCCCGAGCTGGCCCAACAGCTGCGCGGCAGCCTCTAGCGCCAGTGGGGGTGTGTGTGGGTGGCGCACGTTCCCTCCATCCCTCCATTTGCTGGCAGGACAGAGCAGCCCTGCCCCCCCCAAGCCAGCCATCCCTCCCAAGAGTAGCTGGCAGACAGCTGCAGCTTGTGGAGGCAGGGTCCTGGAATGGTCCCTCTGCAGAGTTCAGGCCAATTTGACCCAACCACCCCACGGCTGAACAGAGGCCGCCTCGCTCCCAGGCCCTGAATCAGACCCGTTCAGCCCTGGGGTGGCCAGGTCGAAGTGGCCTGAACTCTGTGGAGAAGCAATTCGAGGGCCCCGCCTCCGCAAGCTGCAGCCCTCCGCTGGCTGCTCTTGGGAGGGATAGCCAGCTGGGGGGTGGGAGTGGGAACGCTGCTCTCCTCCGCCAATGGAGGGAGCGCATGCTGCCCGCGTACCCCCACCAGCGCAAGGGGCTGCGATGCAGCAGCTGGGCTGCTTCCGGCTCATGCAGTTGTGGTGGGAGGGTGGGGGCTCCCCCAGAGCCCCTGATTTGGCCACGATGCTGGGGCCAGCTGGGAGTCCCCAGAGCACACCTGGCTCTCTGGAGGAGGTTGCCAGGGAGCCAGAAGGGGATGCTCAGGGAGCCACAGGTGGCTCACTGAACCTGCTTTGCTGGTCCCCAATCTAGTCTGACCAACTGAACAATGCAGACCACAAAACCTCACTCACCCACTCCAGCAAATAAGCCTCAGTCTAACCTATGACTGAGTTATTAAAGTCCTCAAATCATGATTTAAAGACTTAATGATACCAAGAATTCACCTGCAGGTGAGCCATGCCCCATGCTACAGAAGAAGACGAAAAACCCCTAGAGCCCTAGCTAATCTGCCCTGGGGAAAAATCCCTTCCCGACCCCAAATATGGCAATCAGTTAAACCCTGAGCCAATGAGGAAATCTCACAAGCCGGTCACCCAAGAAATAATTCTCTGTAATAACTCAGAACCCACTCCATCTACCCTCTCTTCTTAGACCACTGGCATATCTACCACAAAGATCAAAGATCAGTCAGTTTCCAAAGCTGTCTGTCACATCATCCCATCCCATCCATAAACTTATCGAGCCCAATTTTGAAGGCAGTGATGCTTTTTGCCCCCACAGCTCCCCTTGGAAGGCTATTCCAGAACTTTACTCCTCAGATGGTTAGAAACCTGCATATAATTTCAAGCCTAAATTCCTGATGGATAGTTTGTATCCATTTGATCTTTTGTCCACACTGGTAATTCCTCACCCTCCCTGGCATTTTCCCTCTGATGCATTTATAGAGAGCAATCATACCGCCATTCAACCTTCTTTTGGTTAGGCTAAACAAGTCAAGCTCTTTAAGTCTTCTCTTATAATATAGGTTTTCCATTTTGCAGATCATCACTGAAGCCTCTCTCTGCACCTGTTCCAACTGGAATTCATCTTTCTTAAACATGGAGGACCAGAATTGCACACAATAATCCAGATGGGGTCTTACCATTGCCTTGTCTAATCGCACTAACAGCTGCCTGTCTCTACTTGAATACCTCTTCTGATGCATCCTAGGCTGCATTAGGTTTTTTATGGCTACATCTCAATGACGGTTCATAGTCATCCTGTGATCAGCCAGTACCCCATATCCTTCTCCTCCTCCATCCCGTCCAACATAAGCTTAAAACAATGAGGTCTTCCAATGATACTGCAGGAAATTGCCATGTCTGTCACAGTTGTATTAATACTAAGAAAGGATTTCCACTGCAAGGGCTGAGCCTGCTCAGACAAGCCCTACTGGCAAGCTCCGCAGGATGAAGAGCTATAGGCAGGGACAGCCCTAGGCCAAAATGGTGCCCCAGGTGAGTTGCACCTTTGACACCCCCCATTCATTAAAATTTTGAATATGTTATTTGTATTGCATTTGCAGCCAATTTCACAACTTTGATGCACAATTTCTATGCATGACTTATCGCTGTCACATAAGATGACACATTTGCACACCAAGATCTGTGAAGCTGTATTTATCTCAAGCCTGGGCTCCCTCAAGGCCAGTCACCTGGTTCGCCTGCCTCTAAATCTAGCCCTGGCTGTAGAAGCTTGACCTTGCTCTTAGGTCCATGGGCGCTGGGCCCTCAGAGAACGCTACACCTGAAATACCAACAGCTACAAACCCAGCTGTGAAGAGGCTGGTGTCACAACACCTTGCAATGGGACTCCATGGATTGGAGGCGGCAATGGTTCTGCCACCTGAAGCCCTGATCACCTCAGAGAAAGGAGAAATAAAGCCAAACTAAAATATATACACCCTCAACCCAGCCAGCATGTCCCAGTCAGAGCTGAGAATGTGACAGAGCAGCTTTTCCAGATGAAGGAACCACGTGAGGCAGCTGCTACGGCAGCCCAGATTTTAGTCAAGCAGAATTCAGTAAATGAAGCTGAATACAGACACCTCAGAAGAACATTGGGATAATGCTCTCGTCTAAGAGGAAAGATGAAAGATACAGAACTGAGGGCAAGACTGTGAGCCTCATACGCAAATAACTTCAGCAAACTATCTTGTGTGAGCAACTTCTTGCTATCGCTAGCAGCAGTAAGGGAGATCACAGGCTGGTTACTAATTGGAGAGGTACTGGGTAATTGTATTTTATTCTTATTGTTACTGTGAACTCTTCTTTTTAAAGAAAGTATATTTTTAAAAAGCAGGAGCTAATCACTACACAAGAACTCAGTAACTGTCCTGGAAGTATTCTGGCAAACTGGTTATATATATATGTCATACTAAGTAAATACTCCAAAAATGTCCTCTCCCTGCTTTGCATGAAAACCTGAAAGAAAGGCAAGTGCAAAGTACTCAGCTTAGGAAAGAACAATCCAGCGCACACATACAAAATGTACTCCTAGGAAGGAGTACTGCAGAAAGGGATCTGGATGTCATAGTGGACCACAAGCTAAATATGAGTCAACAGTGTAACGCTGTTGCAAAAAAAGCAAACACCATTCTGGGATGTATTAACGTGCGTATTGTAAGTAAGACACGAAAAATAATTCTTCCACTCTATTTAGCTCTGATTAGGCTTCAACTGGAGTACTGTGTCCAGTTCTGAGCACCTCATTTCAGGAAAGACGTGGACAAATTGGAGAAAGTCCAGACAAGAGCAACACAAATGATTAGAAGTCTGGGACACTTGACTTATGACGGAAGATTAAAAGAGTTTAGTCATGAGGAGGAGGAACAAAAACTGTTCTCCTTAACTGCTGATGATAGGACAAGAAGCAATGGGCTTGAATTACAGGAAGGGACGTTTAGGTTGGACAGTAGGAAAAACTTCCTAACTATCAGGGTAATCAACCACTGGAATAAATTGCCTAGGCAGGCTGTGGGATTTCCACCACTGGAAGTGTTTAAGAGCAGGTTGGACAAGCACCTGTCAGGGATGGTTTAAGAGGGTCCTTGGTCCTGCCATGAGTGCAGGGGACTGGACTTGATGACTGCTCATGGTCCCTTCCCATTTCTATGATTATATGGATTCATCAGGGACTCTGGTTCTGTTGTTCCAAAATCCCAGTCCTAAACTAAGCTGGTAAAAAGACATACAAACTTCCCTGGCCCACTCCCCCTACCCTCATGGAAATAAATTTAATCTTATTTTATTTATTCCGAGAATCTTTTTGGATGACATTTCCTAGTGTGTATGATCTCATATACAGTGGACATTTTTTGAGTGCATGAAAGGGATTGACATATGAGCAGTCTTTTTGGTCAAAGGAATGCACAACGCATTGTAGGAAGACATGTAGTTTGGGGTAATTTCCATGAGGGAGATGAGCTCTACGATACCATAGCCCACACAATTCAGAACACATGGTCATCTTCTCCGGTTAGGAATGATTCTTGACATGGTTAGAGACTCTGGAATAAACTCTCTGTGTAAAGTACAGTGAATTCATGGCAGGAACCCTCCCAATCTCCTGCTGGCGCTGGTCAAAATTTTGAAGCAATTTCCTTCCTCTGCTAAGAATTTAAAGTCTTGACAGATTACCTACCTTAAAAAAGAATTTTGAACTGTACTTATAAAATATGATGAAATGTTTCTAAATACATTGCCACCTTCACTCCCCAGCCATGACAGTAATAGTTGAAAGAATATGGCAAAGAAATGTCTCTCTTATTTAAACTCAGATCTCTTGAAATTTCTGCTGCTCCACGCTGATATTTATATTCTGTATCCACTTAAAAGAAAATAGGAGGAAATAGGCAGATTTTGTATCAGATTTCATTGTTTAAAAACTTGTGGAAATGAATACTCTGATCTAATCACATGTAAATTATATGTCACTGCTAAAATATGGAACTGCATGTAAATCTCAGATACAAAAGAAGCCATCACCTACTCCTTGTAGAATGAAAAGAAATGTGGAATTTTAAAACCAGGGTATTACTTTATTAGCATTACAGCTTTAGTTTACATTTATAAACAAAAAATGCACTCACAGCAAAGTAACTTCACAGGAAGCAGACTAAAGTCCTGATTCAGCAAAGCACATAGTTAACTTTAAGCAAGCACTTAATTCTCTTCAGCAAAGCACTTAGGCATATGCTTGAATTCCACAGAACAAAAGTGAAGTTATGTTCTCTTAAAGGAATCACTTAAGTGTCTTGCAGAATCGGAGCCTAAATTTGATGTGTCTTTGGTCTAATTAGGCACTGATGCTCATCTGAATAATCCATCCTTACTTGGCCAGTAAAACTGGTCTAGGAATCGCATTAGATTTTCAGTATTTTCTTCTACGAGTCAGGATCATACCAGGAAAGACGAGTATATTAAAATTTAACAATCTAGTTGTAAAATGTTAGATGAACGTTTGTGAACATAAAACCCCCACAACACAATGGTGGTGGTTGTGGTTCAGTTAGAAAGTTGAGCAAAGGATTGGAGCACTTTTACCTGAATCATGCAGTCCACCCCTAGACCAAGCCTTATAAATCCAAGAAATTCAATAGATTCATTATGCACTGCAACCCCAGGTACCATCGCCCCTAGAGAGTACCACGGTTCTTCAGAGACAGGATCATCTCAGCAACAGAAGATGCAATGGCATGAACCACTGAGGATCTTAGGGGTGTTGGGAGAAAGTTTGGCTGACATTTTTCTTTCTCTGAAATGGTGTGTAAACTGCAGAGAGGTCCAAGTCACACCTTCCTCTCCTCTTGACTTGGCTGGCAGTCTATCTAACAGAACTTTACAGAATCATGGATTCCCTCCTCCCTGCTGCATGGGGCTGTACAGAAAATGCCCATAAATACCACAGGAGTTGCATGTGAAAATGTTCCCAGTCTCTGTGCAATGCAAGAACCACTCTTCTTGGCAACTGAAATGGCTGTGACAACCCCAGTCCACTGGAGTGGATCTTCTCCCCTTTAGTATTGTGGTGAATGCACATTTTTGCTTTGCTGGAGGCAGTTTTAAGTTATGGCTTCTGGGACTAAGGCGGCTGAAGCTACTTTGTAGATACAGTCATGACCTGACAGATTGTGGTGACTCCTTTGGAGAATCTAGTGTCATGCCGGCATGCTTACAGATTTTGCAGCTCACTGATCAGTGACCAAGCTGTGGCCATAAAGTCAATGAACGCCTTGGCTCACTCTTTGTGTGTATCCGTCTCCATCTCTGCAGGGGTTGGGGGCACATGCGCACACGTGTGTGCCTGTCTCTGGCAGGTAATGATTCAAAAGGATTTTGTTTTTAAGAAAGTCATGACCAGTAATTCACAGCACAGAATAAAGAACAATATTTCTGGATTCAGGGCATGCAAGGATGGTCAAAGCTCACTATAATAAAAATAGTAGAGGAATCATTTTAAACCACTATTAACTGGAGAAAACCAGTTCTTCAGTTCTTGCTTTCCAATAATATCTGTCATCAAAGGAGTAAAAATAAGAGTCATGAAAAGAAGTGAATCTCAGCTCAGTATGCACATCACAAAGCCCATAAGCACAACTACCCAGTCCAGGAAGACTCAGCCCTGAATGGACCCCAGAACAACTCATATTTTGGGGAGATCTCCACACTTTAGCCATTCTCTTTGCATGACAAATCTGAGGAACTGTCCTGGATTGATGTGTCAATAGAATTTTTGGAACAAATTTATCAATTAACAATAAGACACCAAGACCAGATGCTAGTTGAGCAAGAGTTCTGAAGGAAGCTGAAGAGCTACAGACTGTGGTACATGTAACCTATCACTGAAATCAGCCTCTGTACCAACTGACTAAGGTAGCTAATGTAAAAAGGCTACAGAGGTGATCCTGGCAATTACAGACTGGGGTGCTTATATTCAACACCAGGCAAACTGGTTGAAATTATAGTAAACCATAAAATTATCAGACAACTAGGTAGATCACATCTGTTGGGGAAAAAATCAACACGGCTTTTGTAAAGGGAAATCATGCTTTATCCAGCTATTTGAATTTTCTGAGGGAGTCAACATGGATAAGGATGACTCAGTGGCTGTTGCCGCATGGACTTTTAGCAAGTTTTGACAAGGTCCCTCACCGAAGGCTGTTAAGCGAACTAAACAGTCCCAGGATAAGAGGAAAGGCCCTCTCGTGGATCAGTAACTGGTGCAAAGATAGCAAACAAAGCATACAAATTAATGGTGAGATTTCACAATGGAGAGAGTTAAATAGTAGGGTTCCCAAGGATTGGTCAAAGAAACAGCCCTGTTCAACATATTCATGAATGATCTGGAAAGGGGGTAAACAGTGAGATGGCAATGCAAAATTTCTCATGATAGCTTAGTCCAAAGCAGACTGAGAAGAGTTACAGAGGGATCTCACAAAGCTGGGTGACTGAGCAACAAAATGGCAGATGAAATTCAATGTTGACAAATGCAAAACAATGCACATTGGAAAAAACAGTCCCAACTATACATACAAAATGATGGAGTCTAAATTAGCTGGTATCCTCTAAAAGAGATCTTGGGGTCATTGTGGATAGGTCTCTAAAAACATCTGCTAAATGTGCAGCAGCATTTTTAAAAGCTAGCAATTGTAGGAACCATTGGAAAGAGATAACACACCAGAAAATATCATAATATCACTATACAAATCCATGGTATGCCCACAACTTCAATACTATGTACAGTTCTGGTCACCTTATCTCAAAATGGATATATTAGAATTGGAAAAGGTATAGAAAAGGGCAGCAACCATTATGAGAGGTATGGATAACCTTTCAAACAAGGAGAGGTTAAACAGATAGGGAATGTTCAGTTTAGAAAAAAGATGATTTATGGAGGATATGCTAGAGGTATATGAAATCATGTATAGTGTGGAGAAAGTGAATACATTTTATTTATCCCTTCACATAACAGAAGAACATCTAACAAGCAGCAGGTTTAAAACTAAACAAAAAGAAGTATTTCACAGAACACACAATCAACCCGTGGAACTTAATGCCATGGGATGCTGTGAAGGCCAAAACTGCAACTGGTTTAAAAAAGAATGAGGATAGGTCCCTCAGTCCAACCCCATGCTCCAGGTATTCCTATGCCTCAAACTCCCAGAACCTGGAATTGGAAGACAAAAATTGGATCACCTAAAATTGCCCTGTCTTGTTCATTCCTTCTGAAGCATGACACTAGCTAGGGTCAAAGACAAGATACTGGGCTGGATAGGCCATTGGTCTGACCCAGTTCTTGTGTCCTTATGTCAGAACAGAGGTCCACTGGTGAGAGAGAGGATGCAGGGAAGTTCCCGGGGGGGGCGGGGGGCAAGGTGACCATGCCAGGCCCTGTGGTTTGGCAGGCCCTATGCTGCTATTCCCCCCACCACCACCACCCCACTGCCTTCAGCAGCAAGCTGGACCAGTATTCTCCCCAGAACTGGAAATTAGGAGGGGTGGGGGGGGTATTGGGGGTGCTCATTAAATTGGTATAACACTATTAATAGCTGACAACTGGGGGGTGTTGGGAAATTCAGGGGGGTGTAGGTAGGGTGGGGGGGGGTGTTAGGGAAATCCCTGAGCTGGGCCACCCAGAGGAAGGGCAGGAGCATGGAGCCTGGCCTTTGGTCTGGCCCACCCTGCCCCCATCCCACCCTGGGAAGGCCAGGGGATCCCAGAGGCCCCAAACCTGCCCCCCCCAGGGACAGCCCTGAGAGACTATTTGCGTACGTGTGGGAGGGACCTTACAGTGCCACCAACTGTCCTCAGGATAAGTGGAACAACCCATTTAGACCGTAACCACTTCAGGGCAAAGACCATCTATTACTCTGTGATTGTGCAATGCTTAGCTTCATGGAGCCCTGCCCTCAGATGGTTCCTAGGCACTACCATAATACATGCAATTGATGATAATAATTACAAATATTCTCCAGCAAATAGATCTGCCTTTTAGAGCCAAGAGGAAGAGAGACAGACAACCAGGCCCTTCTGCAAACCTGTGAGTCTGGCAGGAAGAAAACTCCACATTTTTGACATCTCAGGGTGCTGATCTGACAGCCTGAAGACCTAAGAGTCCCTTGATAATAATATTAACTCAGCCACTTCCCAGCAGCCCTCCTATGTGAAACTGCAACAAGACTCCCTCTTTCAGGCTGTGTGACAGCATCGCTGACCAAGTGCATACAGGAAGAGAGCATCACTCGCTCTCTCTACACATTAGTGACTTCACTCTCTTTGCCACATGCTTTTGCAAAAGGTTCCTTTCATCAGCCGCCTTTGAGGTTCTTTGAAAAATGGAAATAATTAGGCACGTGTATTTTCATTGGCACTGGGACTCAGAAGCCTGATCTGAAGGGTTTTACTATTGCAGGGAAATAATAGGCCCAATTAAGTGTATTTTATTTATTCCGTGAAGTTCAAACACCATGGCTTTGGTGACAAAAGTCAGATGTGAAGCAGAAGCGGGGGTTTATGCTGGACTGGGGGTTAAAAATAATCTGCTGGGATTTACAGAACAACAAGAAAACAAAACAAACAAACAGTGAAGAGTCAAAGGGTAAAAACTGCATTATGCCTATTTATATGAAATCCACCCTTGAGCAGAAGGCCAGCAAAATACGCCAGGCACCTTTTTCAGTCCTGTTTCTGTTGATGCTAGGACCAGTGTTGCAAGAAGAATTAGGGGGTTCCAGTCCATTGGTTTCATTTGTGTGCAAAATAATTTAACAGACCACAAAAGTGATGGACGTGGCTGTGACTCCAGAAGGCGCAGAATCAGCCCCTTAATTATCGTTCCTGAATTCTTGCTCAATGGATACTTGCAAAAGCTTTCTAGAGTTTCAAAGGAAAAAAAAATCTCATCAGTGCGCTTTAACTGCACACAGGTGAAAGACACCATGTCATCTGGCCAGGCTTATGAGGAGGGGGAAGGTGTGTTCTGTGGGACCAGTGCTAAAGGCCTGATGCTGCATTCAGAACACACAGAGAAATCAAAGCCAAATAGAATTCATAACCTAAAGCAAAACCCCTATTAAGAAGTGGAGAGGATGCCCTGAAAATAATTAAAGTGATGTGAGAAAAATCAACATGCTCCTGTGCTTACAGGTCTCAGGTCTCCAGAGGCCAGCTCCTGTCTCTGCTGCGTACAGAGGCTTCTTCCCATACGTTTGGACAAAAGGCACTTTATTACAGTAATTTATCACCCCATAAAAGTGGCTCTCTTGCACTGCTGAATAATTTTGAAAGAAATATGTTTTAAAAATTAAAAATGCAGTCTGTGTATGCACACTCAGGTCTGCTGGGAGACATTTTTGCAACTACTGTAACTGCCTGGGTAGTTTTAATACCTCTCCCTTCCATTATTTAAAGTATGATGATATTTTTTCCTTCTCTGAGCTTTGTCAGCTATAAATAAAAGATAAGGGTTGAACTGTGCAGGGTATCAGTAAGCACTTCCATTATTGATACTTAATGTTACAGAGAGAGGGGACGGCAGAGAGCTTGGTGCGTCTCATTTGCACCTAAATCCTTGGACGCTGGAGAGGAAAAGCTGAGGGTGTGAAATTAAGAGGTAATTTTTCTGCTTATGTTTCTATTTTCTCCTCCATGTGGCGCAAACAATGCACTTTCAAGCTCCCCTAATGAACCATTTAGCTAATGCAAACACTTGGAGAACCAAGGAGGGCTTCTGCTGGATAGCCCCCAGATGGATCAGCAAGGCTCCCTCGTGCCAGGCTCAATCCTCAAAGGCCTGAAGCTGGGACTGCAGTCCCAAGACACAGAAGATTTATTCACAACCGTCCTCCCTCTTTCTGGGAAGGAGGAAGGTTCCTTTTCTGTGTCGAATCGAGCCACTGATTCTTGAGCTGCTGTCATGAAAAGAGCATATTTTCCAAGTATTCTGCAGCATAAGGTAACACATATTTTATTAGTGTTGTGTAAATTGCTAGCTCCTTCAAAGGCAAGGAAATCAAGAGCAGAAAAAAGCTAAGGGACACAATCTCAAAGAATTCACCAGGCAGACCCAACAATAAAAAGGGTGGTACGGCCGCTTCTGGTTTGATTTTAGAAAAAGGTACTCTGAAAAAAAAAAAGGTGCCACCTACTTTTCCACACACCCTGATGCCTTCTCAGTCCTCTCTCTCTGTGGCTTCCACTGCTCCTCCACCACTCCCCCACGCCTCTCCATCAGCCCTGAGAGATGTTTCACTGACAAACAAGTTCAGGGGAATTTGCCCCAGCACAACTACATCAGTGCACACCTTTAATGCAGATGAGGTATGCTGGTGGAAAGCACAATCTGGATTTGTGCAGCTCATTCCTGACAGTTCCAAGAGTTCATGCCACCCAGAGCAAGCCCCACTTTGCTCTGGGTTCAGCCCATTTGTGATTGCAAAACCAGGGCAAATTTCCCAATGTGGACGGACCCTTTAGCTGTGTAAGACCTCCTCCACCCTATAGGATCCTCAAACTCCACCCTGCTCCAGATTTGAAAAGGGGCAGAAACTGTGGCCATCAGTGCCCCCTAACCTAATGGGTGAGGGGCCAAGGCCCATTGGTGGGACAGAATGGGATAACCTGGCACTGCATCTGCCACTGGGATGGGGTTGGCAGCATGGCATCAGCCCTCAGTTCATTAAACACAACAAACAAGTCAACATATACAGCAAACACCTCCCCTTGCAGGAAAGACGGACGAGAAAGCTTTTGTGAGGCATGGCATCAGGAGGAAACCTACACTCCACATTGGTTCTTCAAAGCTACCTAAGCCCACCTGACAAATTGCACATTCCTCCCCCCACCAATGTGAATCAGGAGCGACTCCCCTAAAGTCAGTGGCAACCTGGGTGAGCTCTGATTCAAACTCTGCTCTCAGTAGGTTTCATGAGCCAAAGCTGAAACAAGCTGATGTGAGGAAATAAATCATTTTTTCCCGTGTGTCTGTTATTAAATGTAACCCTTCACATACAAATCTCCCCTTGGTCTAAGTACCACTAAAAGCTGTGGGGTTGGGGTGGAGGGTTAAGTGAGGCTGGACAGTTATGTTTAATCAGCACAGCCTGGCATCTTTGTCACTGATCATCGAGAGCACAGGATGACTAGGTACCCCGGAAACATTTATTACGCCAAATATCCAGTAACTTCTATACAGCAGCATTTGATGGCTGTATTGGTGAACGCTTTTAGTCTAGGCTTCCCCTCCACATCTCCTAGTTTCTACTTTCCTCCAGAGCTGGTAGGCATAGCGTCAGCCATTCATTCCTGCTGTACACTAATCACTGATCTGCAACTCTCGCTGCTGTCTTTTCAAACCACAGGGTGACAGAATTAGCACATTACTCATGTCACCCTCTTTGCAATAGACGATCAAGGGGATATGATGGTATCTCCCTATCTTCAAATTCTAAGAAGTGACTTCAAGATTCAAAGGCTGAGGAAAAATGAGTCATGCTCAGAGGTTTCTTTAGCTACTTTTGTTCAACCAGTATTAACAGTGAGGTAAACCTGAAGTTGCTCTGAGCACAGGGATGAACAAACATTAAGGTTGTTTGCTTTTGGATGTAGGGCCCAGCAAACCTCAGACAGGAGTACAGGGCTGCAGGCTCTGGTTAGGCTCAGTAATTAGACTACATGACAAATGGGATGATCTGTTCAGGGAGTTAAGGGACTGGGGAACCCATTGACAGCAATGTAAAGGGGCTCTGCATCAGCATGGGAGAGCTCCTTGGTTATTCCACCAGCATGTGAGACTCACTCGGCACACACACATGTCCAGCTAACACTGAGGATCAGTACAGTGAAAATGCCTAGACAGCTATGCCCATGTGAAGGATGGCTAACTAACCCGACACTCTCTCATTGACTTGGACACAGTGGTGTGGTTCGAGGGCCCTGTGGAAAACCAGTGCTCCAGATTTAGCTGAGCAGAACTGTTGCCCTCCACCCAGCTTGCCCAACAGAACATGCAACCATACTGGCTGCTTAGGCAGGTAGCTTTCTGTGACCTGTCTGAGCTCCTGCTGAGTGAAGAGGATTTGCAGTCCCTGGGGCGGCACTACAAGCACTTTGCATACATGCCACCACACTTCAGACACAGTTCCCTTTATGCACATCTTGCGAAAGATTACTAAATAATTAACTGATCCAATACGCCTGTTATGTGTCCTACATATATACACGTATTATAAACACACCAGTAGAAGTTTTTATAAATCATTCTAAGCCATGGTGAACTCTATAATAAATGATTAACCATTTATTAAAAACATCTACTAATATTTCATTCATCTTTCATAAAATTACTTTTAAATTGAAGCTTACCACAAAATGCAATCCATGCCGTCGCATGTTGGTTACATCTCTCCAAGCCACTATGGCACAACACTGCTGCAGCTGGTGCAATCCCAGTAAAGTGGCAATTGTGGGCCTACCCTCTGACTGGTCTGTTGCACACTGCATAGAGGTCTCTCCCAATTACAATGCTTTAATTTTTCCCAAAGTTTGCATAGCTGGACTGTCCACCAAAGTCAAGTCCTTTCATTCTCTAGGAAACAGCTCAAACTGGTCCCTAGTTTTGTTGCATATAATAAACTCCAAGCAGGCCTGTTTTCCCAGAAGGTAATGTTTGCAAAGATCTCTGGTTGTGGGTGCATTGTACCATTCTGTAGCCGAGAAATTATTCTCTTAATAGTACAGTTCTTTCAGCTGGGTCTGGATCTACATAGACACATAGTGGCTGGGAAGTCCTGCAAAAGACCAAGGGCTAAGCACACACTATTTATTAGCCTTGTTAATTTCTCTCAGCAGCACTTACCACTGGATAAGAGAGGCTTTCAGAACTGAAGTGGTTTAAGGACTCTGCTTCATTCACTGAAGTTTGGCCCCGTCTTTACAATCTGCTACTTGAAGGTTTCTGTGTCTGTGGCAGCTTCATCACAAGGACACAGAAACTCAATCCATTCCAAGAGGGTTTGTGATTTACAAAGGGTTCTTTTGGATGTGATTTTGTAAGTGTGTAAAAGGACTTGATGTACTGTTAAAAGCCATCAAGACAGTTTGCTTGAGAAGCAATGTTCAGAAACAGCAAAAAGTATTTGTTCAGGCCAAAGCAATAGGAAGGACAAAGTCAGTACCACCACTAACAAGCTGTAAATAAGGGTATGTGGGAAATAGAGAATCCTAGGGCCACAGGAGTCTATAGGGGTAAGAGAACTGCATGAAGACAAATATACATAATGGCATAAGAGTTGAAAGACAGGTGGTATCCCTTCAGAATAGGAACACCTGGCCTTCCCCTTTCCCTCCCTTCCTGGCCTTTCTTGCAACCTGGCCAAAATTTTCCCATCAGAACTGGTTTTCAGTGAAGAACTTGATTCTTGACTAATTAAAACTTTTTCCATAAAAAGCGTCTGCTTTCCCCAAACATTTTGGTTTTTCATTCAAATACAAAACTTTCCCCTGAAAAATGAAATATCTTTATTTATATATGCTGCTACAGGATCCCCTGTTTCCAAACCCCTCTATGGACTGACTCCCTAACAGGATTGCATATCCCATGATACTCGATGGCCTTGAGAATCCCATGAGCATTACTTCCTCACTCCAAGAGGAGAGACTGCACCATATCATGGGAAGATGTAGTCCTGGAGGGAGTCCAGCCTACAGAGGAGAATGGGAACATGAGATACCTGAACTACTCCCATCAATATTTCTGAACTGAAATATTCTGGTTATTGATTTTTTTGCAAAGAATTTAAAATGTTCGAAAGGAGAAAAATTTTTTTAACTTACAGTGCATTTGCTTAGGCAACTTGCTTTCAGAATAGCAACCAGTGCCTTTAGAAAAACGAGTGAAATAATGTGCTTAGAAAACAAACAAATCTCTAGCAAATTTACTCATTGTATAGGGTTTTCCAACTATGAAGACCAGATGTTAATTCACTTTGGTTCTCTGCACCATCAATGCCTTTTGCTTTTAAGTTCCTATGTTCAGCATACAAAAGATGGATGGAATGCAACTGTTTTACACAGCTATTTCCCTCAGCTTGAATCTGTGAGTTTCAGATTGGGCTCAGGATCTCAGAGCAAGAGACAGCTCAAATCACTGTGAGAACCAACACAC
This sequence comes from Podocnemis expansa, assembly GCA_007922195.1. NCBI lineage: Eukaryota > Metazoa > Chordata > Testudines > Podocnemididae > Podocnemis > Podocnemis expansa. The sequence continues at coordinate 2,577,804 of ML682087.1, forward strand.
TGGGATATGCATCTGTCTTTAGAGCTAGAGGACTCAGTATCAGATAGGCAAGAGCACAATGTCTAAGCCCATCTCCACCACCAGTTCAGGACATGCTCTTGGGCAATTCACTTTGGGTCTGAGAACTCACAGCTGCTGCTGAGCGCCCACCATTTCCACGGACCCTCTGCATCTGAAGCCAGCCACAGCCGATGAAACGCAGAGAAGGCTTGCCAGCTGCTCAGGAGCTCTACTGGGTTTTCATGGGTTAATGTGGATACACAACTTTGAAGATGTATTCCGCTATAAAACTGCTGAGCATCATTATTCCAGTTGGCTCAGGCTCATAGAGAATCTTTGGGAAGCTTTCAGGGAACCGAGATAAGTTTCAAGCCTGGAATGTGACACAATGAGTTTCATTTTTCATAGCTCTACCTTGGGCAATATACAACAAAGTAACAGATGAATCTTGTCTCCTTTTGGGGCTGGTTCTCTGTGCCTGTGTGTGTATTGTGGCTGGGGGTTCCCTAATACTTTTCTACCAGAAACATATGCATTAAAATACCAGACACCATGTTGGAGAAGGAAGCACAGATGAGTTCCACAGACTAAACTGTGAAGTGGGTGAAATGCTTCATCTGCCACCTTTCAATGTAGCTGTCTCCAAAGGAGATGGGGCATTGACGGTGGAGAGTCTTCTCTGCATAGCTACCAGAGAGTTAAATAGTATGCTGCAGGTAGCAATGCGGATTTAGTTTAAAGATTCCTTCTGCATCTTATTCTTTAGGCCATAGCCCTAGTGTATCCTTGCTACACTTTTCGGCAGCAGTGGATGGGAGATACCCAGGCATGTAAAATACCTTGCATATCTCCCGATGACTTACTAAGAGTTCCCTACATACTTCACTAAGCTGACTGGAAATGCCTTCTGGTCGGCTTACCGTAACTCCAGTTCCAGTGATGGAGTTGCTATGGTGATTTCTGAATCAACTCAGCGCGTCCATCGAACCTGGAAGATCATGCTTGCTGCTGTCAGTGTAGACTTACCCTTAGACTGATGTTTAGCTAACACAGGATTCACACTGGATTCTTTGGCTGGGATTTCAGTGTCTCGGTCTTTAAAACAGAGTACTTGTACTTCACCCATACTGTCAAAAAAGAACAGCTAGTTTTCCAATGTGTGTTTTGTGCTGAGGGCTGAGACCCAAGGGGAGGTTCTGAGCTGCTTTCTAAAGCGCAAATTATTTTAAATTATATTTCATAGATACATCCATGCATATTTTATTCACAACTTAAAAAAAAATAAAGCAAGTCACCACTTTGGCCCTATATTCTTCACCACCATGGTCTACTTGTCCCTTTAAAATACAGAAAACACTCTTTTCTCCCCCAGAAGTCTAAAGGAGATAGTCCTGGAAAGGATCACTCCTGATCAGGCTGAATCCAGGGGTTCCCCACTGCACCTTCTGAACACAGTTACTAAAGTCTGTTTTGAACTCATTCATTGATTATATTATCAGTGACATTTTTTCTACCCTTTGTTCCTCTCAGTTCTTGGCACTTTCATAAATTATGAAAAGCTTGGAAATTGGAACTTGCCAGGAACTGACAAAGATGAAATTTTAATCTTTCACTTACTGTTGTTTGTCAGAGCCACTTTCATCCGTTTTTCCACTAAAGAATTTTTACACCTTATCTAGATCAACATCTGGGCTTTCCGCATGTTCTGTTGGCATGCAAGGTGGCACCGGATTCCACAGCAAACCAAGGCTGGGTGTTTTGCATCTGAGATGTATGTTTGCATTACAGCTGAACCCTTCTCAGTTTTCCACAGGCAATAGTTATTGTATTACACCACAAACCAATGTGATGTGTATTTTCTCTCTTGCTTATTTAAACTCTTGGCTATTTTCACCCACTCATCCCAATTTTCCAGTTTATTTCATCTACTAGACAAATAATACTGGTATGTCAAATGTCTGAACTAGCTATGCACTGAACTGCTGCCCTCAGCTCCCCGCTATTTGGCCCTTTGCAGCATAGTAGGTCTTATTTTGTTTGTTTCCTTGTTCTCTCTCAACAATGCACTTTTCCTGCTAATATAAAAGTTGTTTGTTTTAGCTCTGTGGAAGTGAGTACAGTTCCCCACAGAGCAGAACACCGGACTGGAGGCTGGGTGTGTTGCATTAGACACTGAGCCCTATTTGCACTCACAGCTCCAGTTAAAGTCAATGGGAACAGCTGGTGCTTTGCATTCCTAACACGCTGTGTGCGCGCGCGCACACACACACATGCACGCGTGCACACGCACACACAGACACACACACACACACACACACCCCGAGTGGCAAAGCTGACACAATCTCCGAAGAGCAGCTCTGTAAAGATGACACTGCGGGTTTCAGTTTCATTCCCTCCTACGGACTCCAGGCCCAGGCCTTGTTTACAGGCAGGGATGTTCTTTCTTGCTGCCAGTCCTGCTGAGATCTGTCAAACTAAGTGGAGCCTGTTCTGCCTTCAGCATCACCACCACTCAGAAAGTCACCCTGACTGGTAGCTGGCACACATCAGTTGAGGCAGAGTACAGCCCTGTATCTCTAGTGACATGAGTTAAAAACAACTAAAATCAGCCTCATCCTTTGCAGATGAGTCTGTGCCTAGGGAGCAGACAGTGCAGTCAGAAGCTGACCATGGAGTCACTTTTGGCCTTAATTTTGAATCTGAGATTAGAGCCACAGCTGGTGTAAAACAGGAAGTCAGCAAAGCAGCCCAGGTCTACACCAGCTGAGGAGCTGCCCTTGAGCCCTGTGTCCCTTTTTGCCTGTGACTCTGTAACATCGCTTTCCTGCATGGTAGCTGCTTCACCCACAGCCTTTCAAAGCCAAGTACAACAAAATAATGCAGGCTGGTCACGAGGTCACCAAGGATTTTGCTTGAATAGGGAGGGTGGTGATTAGCAGAAAACCAGACTGGTGCAAGCAATTGCACTGTGTCAATGCATTGTCCTGTATCCTGAAGTTTAGCACCAGGTGTTACTCCCCATGTTCCTATTCAAATATGCGAATGAACAGCCAATGATAACGAGGAGAGCATGGCTGTGAATGGTGCCGACAGACTCTGTCATGGGAGCTGCAGAAGCCAGCTGCGTGCGCTGTTGAATTCTCTTGGACACTACCGCAGTCTGTGCTCTGCTCAGAGCCCTGGAAAGTTTTCAGGATTTTTCAGACAGTATCATATTAAGTTACCCAGAGTATTTTCAAAGGGTGTGAGGCTGCTTAATATGTTGTTAGAGTTAATAAAAGGTGGCAGGACTGGAAAGAAAACAAAGCACATGCACCCCTGAAAAGAGAAAGTGGCCAATCAACAAAAGCCAAAGGGAGGACAAAGCAATAGGAATTAGTCTGCCATTACTCTGCAGTGCAAGGAGAGCGGAGGGGGCCAGGAGAAGGCTGGGGCAGGGGGAGGGCGCAGCTTGAGTAATTTACAAGGCACTCTTTGTTCCTTCTAACTGCTGCCATTTCTTAGAGCATGTCTATGCTGCCATTAAAAACTCCCACTGGCCTGTGCCAGCTGACTTGGGCTTGGGCTAAGGGGCTGCTTAATTGCAATGTGAATGTTCTGCCTCAGGCTGCAACCCTAGTTCTGGGACCCTTCCACTTTGCAGGCCCAAACCTCCTAACTTGTTAATTTAGATTTACATAGATCTCGTTAGCTGTGGGTGTCCCGACAATTAAACTCAGCACTCACAGGAATGATACAGACCTCACAAGTGAAGTAAACCTATTTGTATTTTAAAGAAAGGGAGTTTGGAGGCATCGGGTTGGACGAAAGGCTGTTTTGCTTGCCTACCAGCTTCTTTCACCGGAGTCCTGATCCTGCAGAGGGGTGATTGCTCTCAGCACCTATGGATGCCAATGAAGCCTCACTCAGGATCGTGCCCTCTAGGCAGGAGATGATTGACGCATGAGAAGTAGGAGATGGTTCCGGCTCTATCGCTGATTCTCCACATGAACGTGAGCAAGTCACTCAGGCAATGTTTATATTTGGAGCTGCTTATTGCTCTTATGTGTATGACTTCCAAAGCCTAGAGAGGCCCCAGCCAATACAGTGCTAGGCACTGTACACAGATGAAATGAGGAGGGCAGCCAGGGCTCAGCGCTCCTGGCTGGAGCTGGGCAGGGAACTCCTGTTTCAGGGAAACAAACTCATGCTAGTTCAGAATGAACTAGTGCAATAAAAATAAAATGAAGCTGCAGGAAGGGCTACCAGCCCTCCATATGTACCCATAGGAGATGCAAGGCCCACACTTCAGGGAGGCAGTTAGATCATCCCACCACCACCACTGTGACTACACTCTACTTTCACTGCCCCAGCTCAGTGAGAGCTGCCAGTTCTCTCTTCCAGCTCCACAAGTGGCCATATCCCCGGTCATTGAGCTCAGGGCTTAATTTGGCATGAAAGAGCTACGTGCCACTGAGGCTCAAGCAGTTTCTTTACATTCATAATCATGGCAGGAAGCCCGGTGGTGCTGAGGCCCCTGGCAAGCACTGGCCGAAGTTGAGCCCTTGCTAAGCCCCAGTTTCCCATCCTTCTTTGGTCTGATCTGTCTTGTTAGATTGTCAGTTTTCTGTAGCAAGGACTGTCTCTTTGTGTGCATACAGTGCCTAGCACAAGGACCCAGATATTGGCAGAGGCCTCCAGGCTACTAACGTCATACACATGATAACCGTCATAAGCGGCAGGCTGCCACAAGATAAGAGATTTAAGGGCTGGTAGCATTCTGAGATACCAAAGGCCTGATTCAAAACCCTTTTTAACTCTTTCCATTGACTTCAGCGGGCTTCGGAGCAGGCCGTAAAGGCAGTCAATTTTGTCTGACTATAGTCACTGTACAGAGCAGAAGGCTAGGCATGTATCTGCCCCTAGAGCTGTCTCTCCACAACGGGGTTGAGATGCACTGGCAAGGCACTATGGGGAAGATGCAGACTGTCCCTGCTCTGCAGAGCTGACAGCCTGGGACCTTGCAGCAGCACTAAATAAGAGTTGGTAAGGGGAAGAGGAAGGGTTCTTTTATCTTACTTTAAAGCCAGAGACCAGAATTAAATTTTGTTACTTTTATAGTCAGACATACATTTGCAATGAAGTCAAGTAAAATATTAAATTACCACCAGCAGCTAAAAAGGAAACTATGACAAAAAAAATTCTCATTAGTCATTTAATTAAGTTTTAAAAGTTACTTCAGTTCTAGCTACAAAATGGGACTATGAAGATTTGCTGCTTTTCTGAGTTTTAGCGTATTTGTGATGTGGACATGGTAACACTTTTCTGCTCTGAAAATCTTCATCAGTTTCTTCATTGCCTCTTGCTACTCAAGGACCTTTAGAAAGCTGAAGTGTTAAAAGTGTATGAGGGCAGTAAATCCCAGTGTTTGCAACATGCCAATCATATTTATTCCCCTTGTTAGCATTAACTGTGAGGCCCTAAGAGCCTGCTGGGCACTTGAGAGGCAAGAAAGGCAAGATCCCTGCCCTGAAGGAACCCTTCCTTTCTTCCCTTCACCCAACATCCTGGCACTTGTCTGAGTACACTGGAACCAGGTCTGAACCATCCCTACTTGGAGAGCCAATGGCAGAGTGAAGGGGCAAAGCAGGTGTAGACGGATACCACCACACTAGCCGGACTCATGCTGCAGACTTCAATCTAGCTAGCACAGAGCCTGCCATGGGACAGCAGATATGGCAGTGGGATTCAGTCCCAGATGCCATCTCCTGCTAAGATCAGTAGGGGCCGTGGTCCTAGCATCCTAGTTCAAGCCCATCTCTGATGGTCAGGTAAGTGATACGAAGTGGAGAGGTCCCCATCCCTGTGTGCCATGGGCAGAGCTCCTGGCCTCCCTGCTTTGGGTAGTTCAGTGTCTCAGCCCTGGAGCGCTGAGACCAGCACAAGTTCCAGTCTCAGCTTTGGAGAAGCCTCCGCTTCACTGTCAACCTCCATGCTCCTCTGCAAAATCATGCTCCGCCTCCAGCAGGTTAGCAGGTGGGAGGTCTGGGGTTTGCTGTGTTCCTTGTCCATGGGGCTCTGGATGAGCCAGTTATGCCATGGCACGCACACTCTGACTCATTTCCGAAATAAGCTGCCCTGCCCCTAACCCATCCTTTCTGATATGGGGAAGATAAGGACTTCTCGGCCTGTTTGAGAAGGGAAATGTGTACGCTAGGGATAAGAGGCAGCAAGGGAGAGGCCTGCTACAGCAGCAAGCAGGGAGGGAAGTGCACTGAAGCTGAGGAAACAGAGCAGCTTTCTATTCCAGTGCAAAGACAATGATTTATTTGAATAAAAATAGAGCTTTCTTGCAATCTTCTTTCCTGCCCCTCTCAGCCTTGGCTGACTCACATGCCAGTGGCCTATTTGCACAAAGCAAAGGGCCCAGCACACACGAACTCTGTCTGCATTCCTATAGCTCAGCACACAAACCAGTATTCGCAGCACCTTCTACTCCATCACCAGAGTATAGTCTCATTCTGCACCTCCAGCTTTGCTCAGTGGGACGCTTGCACTCAGAGGTCTCAGGAGAACATCGTCACGTTGAGGATATTAATCAGAGCATCACGTCAGATTCTCTGCTGCCCTGCCCCACATCCGATGATTTACATTCCTTGAAGCTAGATGCAAAATGTGACTGTTATGATTGGACAGCATTCTGCCCCTACATTGTGCACAGGACAGTTTGCGTGCAGCAGGGTAGCAGAGAATCAGACCCAGAGAGGATATTACATCTGTGGCCTGGGGCCATTTTAAGGAGGGCTGGCTGAAGCAAGACTGGCCTGAGATGTCTAGGCCTCACGCATGGGAGTAAATTCCACCCATTTTTGACTCCTTACCACAGAGGCACCTGATGGGTTTCATGGTTCATCAAATTCAGTCACCCCGTCTCAGGTGGAATTCATTCCATGGGGTCTGGATGGCTGGACTTGGGAGTCTAAAAGGGCAGAGCCACAGAAGCAGAGAAAATTTCCTACAGATGCTTCCTAATTCCTGGGTTATTGATTTGAAAGATAATTTTTTAAAACTTGGCATTTGTTTTGAGTCCTCTGTAATAGACACAGATAATGTTTAATTTATTTTAATTAAAGATATTGGGTTTTTAGTGGGTTTTCTGTCAGTTCCCATAACTCATTTTGATGGGAACCCATTGGATTTTAATGGGAAACCTATTAGATGAACATATTGTGATCTTTAACAAAGCTGATGTGCGATTATACAGAGAGCCACCTAAAGGTAATTAAAACCTATTGAGGCCACTAAGGAATAAAGTGAAATAAAGTTTGTCTTGTTTAAAACAATTAATGTAGACAATGATCTGAGAACAAATTAAATAATCTTTGCTACCCCAGAAAACATAGGACATGCAAGTGAGGCTTTTTAAGGCAAAAAAATCCCTATATCATGGAAATATACTTGTTTACCTTACAAGTCAGACCTTCCCAGGATCAGCATTCACATCACGCTGCCTGTTAGTACCAGCCCGTGCCAGGGAAGCTAATGGTCCAACCAGCAGACCAAATTCTATGATGAATCATGGTCACTTGCCACCTGAGAGGCATTGCCCGTATGCTCCCAAGACAGAAAGCTCAGTGTTTTCCTTCCTCTTGCTTAACATCTCAACTTTCTTGCCATTTCCTCCCACTGGTAAAATGTCAGTCTATGCAGAACAGGTGAACGGAGAACAAAGAGGCAAAGAAGTTCATGAGAGGAGGGTGGGATTTAATCCTGGTCAAATGTTCTCTTGGGGTTATGATAAAGTGCTTCAAAGTGACTGCAAATCGTCACACCAAACCAAACCCTGCCACTCCTGTAAGTCAGGTGACAAAACATAGACCCAGCTGTGCTGTCAATGACCTGCCTGGCACCAGGGCATACTGAGTTTTTGATGCAGAAACATAATTAACTGGTATGTATTGTCCACTAAGTGTTGTTTCTTAACAAAGCTGATCCGATCCCTATTCACCAGCCTCGACAACCAGGCTGCCTCCCCATCCGCTGGCAGAAGTGTTAGCCAAGATTTTAGAATTCAACAATGAAACGGGCCTGTAACTAAAACATTTATCTGGCAGTTTTCCCTCTTTAAGTCAAAGTGTTATGTTGGCACGCTGCACTGTAGGTGGCGATTTGCCAGAGGAAAGCATGTGTTGGAAAACCTTGCTCAATATTATAGCAATCTTGTGCTTGTGCACCTCATACAGCTCCAGGAGGAGGATGCCAGCAGGGCTAGCAGCAGCCGACCCCCCAGGCAAGTGGTGAACAAGGCTCAATGGTGGCTCAGAGCAAACAAAAAACAAGGGGCTGCTGAAAGCCACATTCCGCACAGCAAGTTGGGTGCTGGAAAGGCAGTCCATGAGCACTGGTGATACGCTCACTTCTACTGACCTGCATTAGCAGTACAAGACCCTCAAAGAGCGAGATTTGTAGGGGAAAGAAATGTTATATATTCAAAATTATTTCTCCAGATTGACTACAAGTTGCTTGAGAGTAGCTCAGATTCAGGCAGTTCTGCACAGCTCTTTAGATGGGACTGGAATATGCCTGAGAGATGAACAGGGATTTGCATAGTACACGGGATTTGTGAAGACGCCCTGCCCAAAGGTGAACTGCACCTTAGTTATCTGGTAACCGTCTTTCCCACTAAGCAGTGCTAATTAAATGGCTTGCATCTTGCCAATTTCCAAAGGGGTAGCCGTGTTAGTCTAGTCCAGCAAAAAAACCAAGGAGTCGTGTGGCACTTTAAGTTCACCCATCTTCGAAGCATCTGATGAAGTGGGATTATCTCCCACGAAAGCTCATGAGAAAAATAAATCTGTTAGTCTTTAAGTGCCACACAAATCCTTGGTTTTTCTTCTAATTAAATGGGCAAGTGGAGCCTGGACTCAGAAGTCAAAATGCTCCTGACCTGCTTTGTGGCACTTCTGCCTCCACACAGTGGGTGTCATAGCTCCTCTAAGATCAGTTCCAGTGAAGTCAAGTTTGGATACAACCAGGAGGATGAAAAGGGGAACCCCTGTATGAAGCAAACTGATCAACCAACACTTTTGACACTCCCAGGTAGGTCTCTGAGGCCTAAATAAAGAGCCCAGATGATTTCAATTGAACATGCACTCATCACAAAGAGTCCCAAGAGCTCTGCTTTCTTTACACCTAGTGCTGGGGGGTGAGGGTGACAGGAAAGCGCAACAGATAAGGCATAGTCTTAAACCATAGCAGCCATTCAAAACAATGGAAATGAGAGCTTCTCAGAGGTACTCAGTAAAGCACACAGAACCAGTGCTGAAGTTCAGGATATTCAAGCCCTACTGAAAGCAGAGTTGTGTGGCCAGGTTGTCCCTCCCCTTAGGATACCCTGAGCCATACTAGCCATCTAGACAATCTTCTTAGGTACCCATAAAAGGAAATTCTCCATCGCTTGAAGTCTTTACACAAAGGCTGGATGTCTCTTTCTAAAAGATAAGCTCTAGTTCAACCACAAGTTATTGGGCTCTGCTCAATGCAGGAATCACCGAGTGAAACCCGAACGGCTCATGTTATGCAGCAGGTCAGACTAAGGGATCTTCAATCTATGAACCTACAAGAAGCACTGAGGTACAGTTACAGGGCAGTTGGAAGTCTTAGAAATAGAGGTGTCTCAGGAACAGGCACACACTGGTCAGATTCCATTCATCAGCCCACATTCAATACCGAAGAAGAGCTCACCTAGTATTTTTTTAAAGCATTATTCATTTTTAAAGCTCCTTCCAGCCACAGGATGTGTGACCAGAAATATCTGGCTATGTCAAGAAAAGCCCAGGATTAGGTTACCATTCCTTTTCTCATGACATTTGCAAAATTGAAGATCCCCAGGCTATGACCATGGACCTTCAAGCATATATTAGACATAGTCAAGACCAGACATTCAGGAAGGAGAAGCATACAAGCGATCCCTAAATCCAGTCAACAGTGACGGCGAGCAGCTTCTCTGTGTTAGCTGACTTCTCTCCCTGGGTGACACCTAGAGAAAAGAACAGTCTCCTTGAAGCCCCACTAGTTACTAGAAGATAAAACTGAGCAATACGTTCAGCACCAGCTGGAGAACATTGCCTGGCTGCAGCTCTATCGGGGAAGAGTTAAAATTGTGATGGTTATTAATTGGAAGTCTGTGCCATGTGTGCAAAGCTCAGTTGTCAGTTAGTATTTCCTGGCCCTAAAGTTTAGGTTGTTTTAAACTCCAATATTCAGGAGAGGTATTAGACACAATGCTTTACAGGAACATACAGCCTTAACGTCCCTGTAACAAAGCTTTTGAAGCACGTTGGTATGAAAGATGTTACGTAAATATAAACTATTACTGTGTACTGATGCAGACTCTAGGGCATTACAAACTTCTTCACAGAGCTCAGCCACAAGCTGGTGCAATTCTAACTCACTGCCGTTTGAACCAAAATGATTTCCAAGTAAAAGATGCAGAGCAATTGGTTTGGGTTTTCTAGGATCACAAACTTCTAAGTCTTGCTGTTTTTAAAACTATGAACAGAGCAGACTTCACACAGGAAACCTCAGTGCTGGGCGACTAATGTTCCTGAACAACCGTCTGAAAGCAATAGAGCCACTGCTTTCTTGAGTAGCACAGAAGCAAATCCTGGAATCTAGCACACCTCAGTGGAAGTCAGCAGAAGAGCCCTCATGTCACAAGCTCCCTAGACTGGTACAACAACTGCTCCAGCTATTAAGCAAGAGCATGAAGAGCCTTTTAGTGTCACAGCTTTTAGGAAAAGGCAACCACCCCAGAGAAATAGTCGGTGAGTGAAATTACTGTGCGAAGGATGCACTATGAAACTCCACTTCACCTGCAACATTTTTTAATAGTGTGAGGATTAGAAATTAAAAAAAAATAGCTTTGATTTATATTTCACCCAGTATTAATATCCTTTTGTATCTCTAACTGCTTCAACTTTGCTGATGTAAGGAGCTGGTGGACATTGGTTTGCCATGTGGCAAACATAGTTTTACAAATTTTTTTGGGTAAAAAAAGAGGAGTAAGTTAATATTACACATATGCCAGTAATGCACAGAATAGTCCTTCTGTAATACTTAAACATTTCCACCCCAATGTAACCAAATGCCCATAAACCTCCCAGGACAGAGTCCCATTCCTAGTGGTTAAAGTATAATTTGAGGGGCCCTGGAACCTTCCCAACCTCTGGACCCCCTTCATGAATGTGTGGGCCTGATTCTTCTAGATTCTGGAATTGGGCCCTGTTCTGTGGCGTTTCTGCTTACTTTAACCCCTGCCTATTTATCCACTGTTTGAAATGAAACAAAAGATTGCAAGAAATCCCTTGCCTTTTCCACAGTTCATCCTGCCTCCCTTCTTTCTGTGCACTAACAGGTCTCTGCTACATACTAAAAAAGAGCTCTCTGGTTTGGGGGAGAAGAGGGAAGAGGAGATCTTGTCATTTGGCTTTTCTGGCCTTTGGAAAAGCACTAGTTGGCACCAAATGGCAGGTACAGGATTTGAAAATATTTTTCCAGTGAGGGAGATCACTCAACTTCTCTTTCCTACCCCCAAAAGCTTTATTCTGTCTTTTCCCCATAACCCTTGCAAACCCTTTGCTTTTATTGTTGGTCTTAACCCTTGGACTGCTTCAGTCACTCATTTGCCTTCACCATTTGCTTAGGTGAGTGCTAACCAGCTCAGTTTGCAGAATGAACTATAGGAAACCAAAGAACCAGTTTTATACGTGGAGTCTCTCAACTGATTACTTCATATTGCAGCAACTTAAATGCTCCTCTGATTCTGAGGCTTCACATGACTACAGCAAGCAGATCAGAAGTGTACAGACATGCCAAAATTGAAATGCTGAAAGAACTGGAGTGGCTTTGGTTTTTGTCCTTTATTTTGTAACCAGTCTCCACTAGGCAGTTGTTGGTCAATGATTATAAGCCAGCAGCCAGAGTGAATTGGTAGCATAGAATCCATGTAGGAATGTCCTGTACGTTACTTCAATCTGCGGTGCGTAAATACGCAGTATGCGGCAGTTGTTCTTAGATGGATTTTTTTCAGTGTGTGCTCAAACAAGTGAGCTGCACTTCATCTGCTAGAGAGAGCCATTGCAAACCAGTCAGAGTGGAATGAGCCCACAATGGACCCTCCCTGCTACTAGTATCAAGCCAGAACGATTTCTAACTGTCTACAACCATCCTGACCAGCACCACACTGAGCCCCCTGCTCCCCTGAGACCCACTACTCCCCCCCACCAAAATAACACACAAATCACTCTTGTATATTACATTAGCACTGCAATAGCCTATTTTCATCCTGATCCCCACACTTACTCCAGGCTCTAAATTGTTCTTTATAAAGAGGTCTGCAGGGACCTTGTTATTTTTATTGCTGCAATAAGGTAGCTCTACAGGAGAGAAGGAAAGTGTTGAGAAAGATAGCAAGGACCCTAAAGGCTGCCTACATGTCAGTGAGGGTCTTGCTGCAGAGGCCAGGTGACCCAGGTGTTCGCTTAGGTGAGTGCTAATCAGCTCAGCTTGCAGAATGTGCACCAGAAAATAAAATACAGAAGCTTTCTAACTCAGGGGTTAACCTGCTCAGAGATCTGCTTCTGCCAGTGGAGACAAAGCAGTGATTTACAGCATTTCCAGAGAGTGTTCTGGAGTGGTGCTCTCAGCCCCTGTTCCTCCAGGGTTGGTGCATTAGACAGAGGGGAAAGAGTGCACCCAGACAATGAGCAGATCCAGAGGGGCTTCTTGCTAAAAGGAAATTCCCAACTGCTGTTTCTTCTATCCCAGGTGAGGAGCTCTTTCAATCAAGGCACTGCAACTTGACAGCATAGAATGATTAATTTTACTGATCACATCAATTCTGCCTGACTGGCTGTGTGTATAACACTGACTCAACTCCCAAACTCTGTCCCAGGAGTCACTGTGCTGGACTTGCCACCTGGGAAAGGCTCTCTGGAACCCATTTCTTTGGCTGTTCAAAAAGCCCTGGACAAGAATCTGGAGGGGAAGAAGGTCCTAAAAATGGTGCACAGGTCAGGATTGCTCACATGCCACTGATGCCTTTTTAGACTCAACTCTTCCCATTGCAGACCACTACATGCACACCATTGTCCTTCCAGCTGGGGAAACAAAAGGGATTGATACTGATCGTAATATTGGAAAACAGTACAACGCACATTAACAGTGGAAAGGTGTTCTACAAGCAGGTATGGATGGAAACAAAGCAAACAGTTTGCAATGCAAATCTACTGAGCGGCCTGAAAACTGCTTTTTTATCAGCAGGCAGGATCGTTGCTACTGTAGGGCGATAGATACTCTGCATTCTCCTACAGATGAAGAGTGCAAGGCCTCGAATACACTCCCACAATGGAGAGTGAGATATTGGGAGGCAAACGTGCACAGCATCACCACTAAGCCACCAGATCCATCTGTCAAGACTCAACTAGGATAAAGTTTTCCAGAGCCAAAGTCAGGCAGGAGTCTTAGTAGATGGTGAGGAATTTTAGTATCTTACTGACCCATGAGAACTGCTGATCCACTGGCTGACTCTGTGAATTGCTGAAACAAATTGTGCAGCTACTATGTTAATTGACGATAATGTCTCAATGAAAACTGGCCCTAAACAAGTTGTACACTAGAAGGGCATTGACTGGATGTGGATGTGCTTAGTTAATTAATGTTAATTACTGTTAGTTAATAATGTTGAATTTGAAAGTGTTAAGCGCAGGGGGAAAAAAATTCAGCCAGTCCAGAATGAGAACTTGTACCCCAAACAAAACCAAATATTAGCTAAGAGGGGGAGGTGCTTAGACATGCCCATTCTTCAGGTACCAAGCCTCTTGCTGAATAAAGTTGACAAACATTTTCAGCTAGTTTTCCATCAGAAATGGCTGTATCATCAAAATGTAAATCTCACAAGTGAAAATAGTGATTTCAACGAATGTTCAGATGGAAAAGTCTTGAAACAATTCATTTAGACTTTCTCAATTCAGTCTTTCTTGGTTTATGTATATTCATTTTATTATGTATCTGTTATATGCATTTTATAGTATAGTGTGTTGACATTATAATTGTGAAATGTTTCAATTAAGATCATTTCAATGCTTCTGATTTGAAATATTTTTAATATTTCATTCAGTAAAATATTTCAAGATTTCATCAGAATTTCTGCCAAAACCAAAATCTGAAATGTGGGATTTCCTAAAGAATGTCATTAAATTCAGTTTTCTGACCGGCTCTGTTGCTGAAAAACTAAAGAGCAAGTGACTGGGGAGGAGACTCAATGCTGCAGCTGCGGCTTAGACAGGTGAGTGCATTGTATTACCAGGCGAGTCTGTTACATGATGCTAGCATGGAAACTAGAGCTCCAGAAAACAGTCCATCTCCCTGGTGAACAACGAAGCTTTGTAGCTCGCTGCTGTTTGCTTCACAGACTCCGCTGTCATTGCCACATGCAAAACACATATATCTGGGTCCACCTTCATTGCTGCAAGACTTAATGCCCCTTCTCCCTTGGCATGGAGAATTCCCCTCTTTGGTTCAAGCAGTGAATGCAGCTTTTCATATTGTAGTTCCATCGCAGCATCTCCTGGGGACACTGGATTGAACAGATAAACTGTCTGACACATCTACATGCATCCCAGAAAGGTTTGGTCTAGGAAATTAGCATTGAGTCATTCTGCCACTGTTATCTCAGAGCTTCTTTTAAGATCTTAAAAGGGAACGATTGATCTGCCCATTGCAATGGGCTTGACTAATATTTCATAACTTATCCCCACTAAAAATGTGGTTTGATTTAGGTTCAAAGAGCTCATTATTTAGTTTTTTTCTCCAAAAGGAAAAAAGTATCAAATTTTTGAAGAAAATATCAAATACTGAGCTAATTACAATTCGCCAAGTTTCAGTTGGTGTACAACTGAGTCCAAGATCTTGCTCATTACAAGTTGTATAACATAATTTCCACTGCACTGTTAATTAGTGCCAAATAATCTAAGGAATTCATGCTGCATAAAACTACAAGTGCACATGGAGGACAAGAAACAGATAGAAAGGAATCAGTCTTTGGAAGTTCTAAGACAAGGTCGATTTTATTAGTGCTTCATGAATCCAAGATGATTTAGACATTCGGAAAGAATAGACATTTTAGGGGAAATTTAGATAGAAGAATCTTAGGCATAGCGTCTCTCTTTTTTTAAATTACATTCAGGGTCCTTACAAGAGTCCTGGGCTTCTAAAACCCTTTCCTCTGTTCTCACTGGCACATTTTGACAATATCAGCAGGCATTAGAGACAGAAGTTTGGCAATGGCTCCACACTGAGCCTCAGCAGGTATGAATTATCATAGCTCCAGTCAAGTCAATAGAGTTATTATTTATACTCTCTGAGTCTGCCCCCTACATTATAAACTCCAAATTGTTATCCAGGCTTCTTCTGGGTGCATTGTAAAACTACAAGGGTTTTCTTCCCAAACTGCGACATACGACAACATAATCGCTGCTCTTCGAAAACGGCCTCATGTGGGCCAGTGCTGCTGTTTACCATATGTTAACATGGCCTCGTGAAGTGTTACAGTTCTGAGTTTGAGGCAGAAGAGCAGGGGCAAGGACTGAGTTTTACGGTGGGTGTGTTCCTGTGTTTAGGCTTATTCTCCAACTTGGCTGAAGTATTTTGAACATTTAGGTTGACTATTTTGGGAGATGGTCAGGACAATTCTGATTTCCATTTTATCTCAAACTTACATAGCTCTACTTCTAAAAGAAATGCTTCTGGACTTTTTAAACTTGTCCAGCTGTTACCTCCTTCTCCCCCCAATGAGGGATAAGAACAACAAGTACAAATAAAATATACATTCTGCAAGACCTCTTCCCGCAGTTCTGCAAGAAATACAGCCAGTTGGGATGCATAAAACCAATGACAGCCCCTGACTGTTTAAAGAGAAGTCAGACACCGATAACCAAATATGTTGCTATAAAATTTATTGGTCTGTCTGGATCAAACTGTATTTGCCATCTTAGTGAAGCCTTGGAACAATCTCCAGTTCATCTGTAGCTGAATGCCTTGTGCCTCATTATTCACAGTTCTTCCCAAGTCTAGTGAGATCTGCAAACCATGAAATCTTGCTTCCTATGTTCTCAGCCGAGTCTTTCGTATAATATAACAATCAGAAAGACCAGGACCCGCCAGTGCAATCTCCTATGGTACACGCTCCTTTATTAAATCACCTTTGATCTTGAAAGGCTTCTATTTATGCCTCCTTTCCCACTCCACTCCTGTCCTCTGGCCAATTTTCAGTCAGCCAGACAATTCTTCCCCTTCTCCGCTCCCCATCTTTAGACGTTAACCTCCAACATGGGACCCTGTCAAACACTGTCTGAAGATCCAAGCCTCTCATGGCTGCTGCTTTGCCTCTTGTGTACACTGACAGCAATGTATGTTCTAAAAAAGATACTTCCAAAAGTTAGTGAGGCAGAAAAGGTCCTTTCTGGAAACCACACTGGCTATCTTTGGTCAAGCTGTGCTTTTCTCAACATGCCATCTTTAATCTATTAAAATATTTTCTAAGACTTTCCTTCACCTGAAGGGAGATGAACTTGTCTGCAAGACCTTGTTGCATGTCTAGGTCGTTGCTTGAATAATGGTGGGAGGTTGGATGCCTTATGCCTTTGAGGAATCTCCTGCAAAACACTCCAGCTTTGTGAAGTGCCAGCAAAAACCTTTCCAATTTAGCGCCGCAGTTCCTTTAACCTTTTTAATAAGAGAGCTGTAGGGTAGGAGGGATTGGTCCCAACCATACACTTCATGCCCTCCAGCTCTGGTCCCTGCAAGCTTTGTTTTCTGTGCTCTCTTTTATTTTGAGGAATAAAGTCTGGTTTCCACCTTTCTACTTACAAATTTGGTCTGGGTGAGTCTTCTCCTTCAGTTCAGATGTATTCTACCTGCTGGTGGTAGCTCAGTCTCGTACTTCCGTCTACCTCTTTCACATTTGTCTCTTCCATATCTAGTAGATTTTTTTTTTAAATTGTAGCTTCCATCTTTGCAGTCAGCCCTCTCCTTCCTGCTGAAATGCAGACTCCACCAGCACTCTCTCATCTAATTCAGCTTCATTGCCAAATGTCCCCAATTACCTAGGAATCCCATATATCCTGCTCTGCATGAGCATCCCTACACCATTATCCTGCTGCTCAATTCATAGCCTCTCCCTAGGAAAGGTAGTAAACCTGTCTGAACACACGACTTAACATCCACATTGACTCTCCCTGGTCTCCAGAGGAGATATCTGAAACTTCAGCTTCACAATCTCTTTCGCCTTGTGCCATTCATACAGATGTGCATGCACATACAATGACTTCACTTTTTGCATGCTTGATGAGGAGATAAAGTACCAATCTCATATTATATCCAAAGACACATAAACTGGCATTTTCCCAGGCCAGTATGTTGCCTTCCTTTATTAGAAATAGCTGACAAACATATTCAAATGCCTATGGATGGGTTAGCTACAATATACTATGCAGGGTGGTTGTATTGTATTTATTCCCTATTTATCTGTATTTCCTTCTGTCAAAGGAACTGCATCTTTTAACTGTAAGGAAAAAGAACAGAACAGAATTTGGTCTAAGTTTTGAGACAGTGAGGGACTGAGCAGGAAGGGGCGAATGATCAGCTCAGAATAATTTGTGTTTCTAGAGCAGACAGTAAATCCTTTCCTAACTGCCAAGTAAATATATAAAGGATGAACTGGAGAAAAAATGAAAACCATTCTACTCAGGCCACTTCAGTCCCAGTGCTCGTTGAGTAATGCACTCTGGATACATTAAGACAGCCCTTTGACTTCAGCAGTTTCATTGTGTTGGTTTCAATCCGTTCACTGCAGTGTGATTTCCACTCCCAGCCAGGATACTTTCCAATCTTTTGGATAAAACTATATAACGACAACAGCTGTCATCTCACCTTGTGGAATGGAGCAGCACAGACAAAGTCATACAGCAAGTTGCCTGTGCCAGGTTTTAAAGCTACAACTAGAAAGAACACACGATTTTGCACCTACTGGGAGCAGAGAGATGGAGGTGAGGTGGGGGGAAGAACACCACAAGAGAGGTAGGAAGCAGCCTCCTAGACTCGAGGGGCAGATGGGACTAATATTGTCACCTGTGACTCCCTGCACCATGCAGGCCACAGAAGCTCACCCACCCATTCCTGTAATAAACCTCTAACCTAGAACTGAGTTACTGAAGTCATCAAATAATGGTTTATAGGCTCTTCTCTTTTAAACCTGCTTCCTGTCACAAATGCTGTGTACCAGCACAGCCCTTGCTGTTTGAGCATCTCACAGTGCAGCACAAACCTTAGTGCATTAAAACTCCTTGAGGCAGGAAGCACCAACAACCCCATTCTGCAGATTACAAAAACAGAAGAGATGAAGTGACTTATCCAGGTAAGACAGCCAGGAGCAAAACTTGGAGCATGGGCCTCCCAGCCTTGTGTCACAAACATTAGACCATCACTGCCCTTCTTGTGTAGAAGGACTACTCCAGGCTTCCAGCTATTCACTTTTGGCAAATACCTGCCCCTTGCCTCCCTGTCCCCAAAGATATCCAAGGTCACATCTATGAAATTAAAAGCACCAAAAGAGGCTTTGTTTTTTTCAAACAAGTGGGGCAGCGGACAAGACAGAGTCAGTCAATGTTATCACAGCTCATTAGAATTGTTTTAAACTCTGAAAGCAAACGAATATCTAATGAGATTTCCCCCCAGGTGTAATTAGCAATAAGCTTTACATTGTTCTAAAAATACCCTCAATTTTTTTGTAAACGAAATGCAGATAACTGGAAGCTCTAGTTACTGTTAATGAATGCAACAAAGCATATTGAAAAGTAAGAATATTTAATTGTGTTTATTTAGCCTTCAGCAAGGAACCAAGACATTTTCACAATCAAAGTAATTCCAAACTGCACCCGTATAAGTTGCCCAGCTAGCAGTTATGTCCATCCTGATCATATACTGTGGGCTATTTTCTGATCAGGCAGTCAATTGACTAAACGAGGGAAATGAACTCATCTCTTTATCAAGCCCTTTTTTCCTGGGCTGCTCAGCGTATAAGGATTTGTGAAGCCAAAAAGAAACACTGCAATTACTATTAGTGAAAACAATGATGGTATTTACCCATCTCCCCTTCTCACCCCTCACCCCAAAGGCATGGAGTGAATATTCGTTTTCCTTCAAAATTCTAAATGATGAAAGTAGACATTAACTTTCATATAAATTGCAAATGAGCTGGCAAGATGACTTATATTACTATGTAACTTGAATGATTGATGTAGTTCTGACAGTCAGCCAGAGCACTCCACAAGCCTGATCTCGATCCCTTGCAGGATGATAGACTGTGGTTTGGTTTGTACATCGTGCTTGCTCAAACAGATTTTGGGGCCTGGGATAAAGATCTGAAACTGAGGCTCCCCCTCCCCCCCTTCCAAAAAACAAAACCAAGATCCAATAAAAACCCCACTACTACCACTCAGGAGGAGTGAGGAGGTGGAAGGGGTGTTGGAAAGCAAGCCCCCTTCTTTCATCCCATAGTGGTGGCTCTAGTCCCACAGGCTGAGCCCAACTCCCTGTTGGAGAAGTGACAACCTGGCATGCCCGGTCACAGCGCCACTCAGTTTGGGAGCCCTCTCAAACGTGGGGCTTTGGGCAAACTGGCCCTCCTGCAGTCCAGTCCCCACCAAAGTGATGAAGTCAGCTAGTTTTGTAAAACACTCACTATCCTCTCATGGACGTGGAAGCCTCCAGGACTGTCTTAGTTAGCTGTGTATTTATGGTTTGGCAGGTGGGCCTATGCACAGCAGCATGCAGAGCTCCTGCCCCTGTGGAGCTTCAGCTGCTTCCTCTGCTGGCCCCATCAAGTGGCTCCTGTCCCCGGCTGGCCCTGCTCCCCAGCTGCACCTTTTGTCCCTTGCTGGCCCCACCCTCGCCACCTTTCTGGCTCCTCTCCTGGCATCTGCTGATGATTCAGGGGGCAGGGCTGGCAGTGGGACTGGCAAACATTGCCAACCACTGGTTTATGGTCTAATCTGCAACTTCACAAGCTGTGGGTATCACTTGTATTCAGGTGCCTACAAATGAGTCTCCTGTATCCATGGCTGAAGAACTCACCAACTAAAAAGTGCAGTAAATGATGGAGAATGAGCCACTGGATCCCTGCCACAACACTGAGACACAGAGTAACTACTAACTGGTCAGTCACAAGATACTGCAGCTCCTCCACACACATGCTCCCACTGGAGTCAATGGGAGGCCAGCACATGGGGCCCTATACAAAGCTCCTTGAAATCAGTAGATCGACCACCAATGGTTTCAGTGAACATTGGATCAGGCCCATATAGAGACTAGGCAGTACAATTCATCCCTTTCAAAAGGCATTCTGTTCTGCATTCCTGATCCAGAATGCACTATAAGAAAAAGCACCAGATACAGGTTCATTTGTTATTTGAATTAGTTATTTTTTATTTGAATCAGTTATTTGAATCATCATTGTTTTCACTAATAGCAATTGTGATGTTTCTGGGCAAAAGCTGCATTTTTAATGATGCTGGTTATTTTCCTCTAACCAAGGTAAGGAATGTACTGCAAATTCCCTGTTGCTACTTTCTAACTCCCATCCTTGCACAGGACACATATTATATCAATGCATGGAGAGTGACCAAAACAATAGAAACCACTCAGGAAAGCAAAAGCTGTGTATTTATGCTGCTGGTGGGTTTTTAATTCAAAATGATTACCAGACAGAGCAAGCGGCAGAGGAATGCAGACAGAAACCACAATGAAACAAACTCACAGGACAGTAACTTTGGTCAGACTGTTGTAATTATTGTTTAAATATTTCCTGTAAAGATTCTAAGTCCCACAAATCCTACCATGAGTTAGGCTCCTCAGCATTTGTACTGGGGCACCATAACATAAGCCATGCTGTGTCTAGATAATGGGAAAGCTGCTCTTTGTGGACAGCATTTAAGAACTTCACTCACTCATCCCTCAATGACTATGAAAGATCAAAAAGAATGAGGGCTCCAGGCTGCTCCCCCTTGCACTTCTGCTGCTTCCACTCCAGAAAACGTTTCTGGGAATCTGGGCTTGCCGCAAGAATTGGAATAACAGCAGCAGCTCATTTCTTCACATGGCTTCAGGTAGTCAGATCCCATCCATGTCCTTTGTGGCCCTGTGCCTGGATTGCTGACTTCCTCCAAAGCTCTGCTGAGGAGAGTTAATTAATTCTGACCATCCCTAATAGTCTTCTAGGTCAGAAATTGGTGATTCAGCTTCATTAATTTGATTTCTAATGTTTTCATCCTCTGCACTCTCTGCCCGATTAGCTTCTTGAAATTTAGTTTCAGTAAGTGGGATGAGCAAGTCAGGAACTTCCAAAGAGATTTCCCTTATTGACACTTGGAGGGCGAGGCACTGAGCTACCCTCTTGGACATGCACGGGGGAGGGAGTGTGCTCAGGGATTTAATTTGATTTCACAAGGTCCTGGATGGGTTTTGATGACATGGGTACTCTGTCCTGCTGCAATCTGGGTCACTCAGCAAGCAAAGGGCTTGATTTGTCTTTTTGCTCAGGCTGGTGTAAATCAGGAGTAACTCTTCTGACCACAGTGGAGTTAATTGCACTAGAGTAAAATCAGTTTAGGAGAAAAAACAGGCTCTACCTTTCAAAGAAAGGTTTGTCTTAAATCTTACATATATGAGCATAGATTATATTATATGGAGATGTATCCTATTTTCCCAGACATAAATGCACACAATGCTAAAGGGATGCAACGAAGCCAGTAATCTCAGTGGCACCATCAAAGGATTCTTATCCTCCTTTTCTCTGAATCTTCTTCTTCCTCTGGTTTTACATATTTAAATATGCCAGCACTGTAAAATCCCACACAAAGTGAGTGAAAACAGAATTTAATTTCTTACATGGGAGACTAAGATCTGCTGTACAGGACTTCTGTACACATTCATTTAATTTTGTCCATTTCTGATTAGGGGATTTTTCCACATGCATTAAGGGGTCATAATAGCAGCACTTTCAATTTCCAGACAAGTGGATGTTAATGTGACCTGCTCAGATTTGACAGTCTGAGGTTCAGAGGATCCATTCCTAGATTACAAGGGCAGAAGGGGCCAATGTGTTCATCTATCCCGCCATCCTCTTCTGGGTTTCCTTTTTATCCACTGAACAGCCTGCCTTGTTTTCAGTAAAAGGTTGGACCCAAGAATTATAGGAAACAGGATAGGGACAAGTGCTAAAAAAACAAAACCCCACAAATAGCATCCTGCACTCCCATCCAGACACCCTGCAACCTTGAGTTCTCAGTGATCATCTGTACACTTCTGTAAAGGTGACAGGGAGCCCAGTTACTCTCAGATTGGAACTGGGATCCTCAGGGTCTCTAGACAAATGTAATGAGGACAAGCTGAAAGGAAGGAATAAAAGCCACCCTGAGCTCATTTTGACTGCCGATTATGCAGATTTTGCAACACTTTGCACTAAAATACCCTGTGCTTTTCTTTTTCATCCATGTTTGGGCATTGGTTATTCTCTGGTGCCTCTAGATCATTTTTCTGCATCTTGACTTTTTATAACTTCTGCACAGACTGCTAGAATAACCAGAAGTTTGCTCTCTAGCTTTGTACAGAAAGAAAGCTACCTAACCAAGAACATTTCTCCTTTTCTATTTACAACAAAACTGGCCAAGACTTAATTGGGTCACTTTAATCAGACTGGACAATAAAATGGGAAAGGCAAAGTCTTTTAAATGAAATAATGTTATGAAATTTTCTACAAGCATGAGCTAAAGACTGTGTTCCCCAGCCTCATTTCCCACAAAGACACCAAATAGATGGCGACCACTTTTAGTTATTACTGGCGTGGGTCATTTTTAACTCAGTGACATTTCCACTTTCATGAGCAATCTGGGGCTGGGTCCCCCGGGCTAACAAAGAATTAGCACTACCCACATACGCAGGTGGCTCTGTAGAATACGAATCCCCTGAGTTCAGAGGTTCCTGAGGTGCTGCATTACACACCACTGTTTTGAGTTGGCAAGGTATGTGATAATGGAGCAATGATCCCTCGTACTTATAGAAAACATCATTTCAGTCCTGTTCAAAGCACCACGGGGCAGAAAAGAAGAATTAGGATTTGGAAAATACAAACAACAACATTTTATATTCTAATTGCTCAGAGAAAGATCAGTGAGACAGTCAAAGGAAAACTAGAAACAATTTTGGGGTTGTTAAATTCTCAAGCAGGGAAGTTTGCCTTCATTCTCCACCTGGAGAAGTACTTCTACATTTAACTGAATTAACCTGAAAAATTCATTTTGAATCTCTGCCTAAACCAATGACTTTTCATTTGGGTTTGTCTCAGGATGTTTCTTGTGGTTTCAACATAAAACCACAAAGCAACCCAAGCTTGGGGATATTCTACTTAACCTGGGCTGAGTTTAGAGGGCTGTGGGGAAAGCTGATAAAGCAGTCAAGCTGCACCTGACTTGCAGGTTTCACTAAAAACACATCACACAACTCTGCCTACAAAAAAAGCAGCCTAAAGGATATCTTGGGGTAAAAATATTTTCTAGGAAATGAGTTGAAACACACACAGAGCAGAGAGTGCAACACAACTTCAGAGAGGAAGCAAACCCACAACTGTGGCTGGCAAACGAAACAGCCTTCTCTGCAGCCCTGCTTTTCATGTCACAAGAGCCAATGAAAAAGTGCTTGAGTGTTCTCACTGCTCAGACATGTGCAACCTGGACCCTTCGCTGAGTTTATTGTTTCCTCGCAAAAGACCCATTTAAAGCAAACCAGGCAAGCCTGAGTGGGAAGAGAGGACAATGGACAGCCTCTCTTATTCACCACCAGAGGCCTAGGAAATATTTGCTACTCCAGGAGAGCAGCAGCGGTGTCTTTTCAAAGCTCCCTTTGCTGGATGCTGAGTGACAGCTGAATCACAGGGCTGCTTTCCGCCAAATCTCAGTAGCGTTTCCAAGAGTGGCCTGTTGTATTCAGAGCCCCGACACAGCTGCAGTTACTGGGAGGTCCTGCCATTGTCCTGCCTCAGCAGAAAGATGCAGCTCCCCTCCCTTTATAGACCTCGATCATGGCCCGACAGAGGCAGGCTGAATAAAAATGTCAGCAATAAGCATCAAGCAGATGTGAAGGGACCATGCTCTCTGACCTGGATTCACCTACCACGTGGGGTCAACATTGCTTTAAGAATAGCTTCATAAGACACAATTCTCAGGGGGATGGGACTCTGCCATTTAAACCTTGTCGGTCTGAAGCTGCAGCCAAAGTCCGATAAGCTCAGCCCAGGTACTGAGTAGGCGAGGCAGATATTCTTCCAGAGGGAGAACTAGGTAGAGGGACTGCTTTCTAGCTGTTTAGTGGGGCTCCTACTCATGCTCCAGTCGAGGAGTTTATTGCACTCGCTCACCCTCCTAATCTCATTCTTACCACCCCTGCACTTTGATGACAAAACAGGGCAAGTCACTGGTTTTCCAGCAACAATCTCAGATGCTTCCAGCTCACAATTTAGACTTTTGGTAACATGTTTTAACAGAAGTATCTCCTGGAAATATGAACAAAGAGAAAAGAAAGCAGTTTTTGGTTCTGATGCAACAGTCCTCTGCATGTTTGCCACCCAAACATGGCAGCAGCGTGAGACTTTATAAGAGCACAGAAGTGAAGCGGGCAAGAAAACAAACATGAAACTAGCCAGCCTGATTTCATAGTCCAAGATAAACAAGGTACAAAGAGGAAGACTGAAAGCTGGAGGGGAGAAGGCGAAGGAGTGGAGGAGGAGTCCATGAATGTTCAGAAGGCAAAATCTGAAAGCAAATTTTGCCCCAACTGTGTTTGTCATACTTCTGCATTGATGCTTTCTGCATCCTAGAGTGGCAGAAATTCATTTACAGGAATAGTCACATTTTATATTGAATAGTCACCAAAAAAGTGAATCAAACCATATGATTGTAACAACCCAGAATTTGCACTGTCAATACATCCATTGGCCAATTAGGAAACAAACACCATGAGAGTTACATCATTAACCAACACAGTAGATGTCAGAGCTAGGACATGCACCTAGGGTTAATGCACAGTGTTGGGCAGGGACAGATCCTCTGCCAACCAGGCATCAGAATCAAGTGGTTTGGCACTGAGAGTCAAGAACCAAGCCGAGTCAGGAAAGCAGGTCTTCAGGGCTAGAAAGCAAGAGTGGGTCATGCTGGGTGAGCAGCACTCAGATTAAAGCAGGGTGGAGCCCAGTCCCACTGACAACCTCCTGAGCTTCCTTTCAGTTTAAATTGGGGAAATGGACCAGTCAGGAGCTACAGGGTGACACCAATCAGCACCCAGGGGTGGAGCCTTCTGTCTGAGCTGGCTTCCCAGGTTCTAGCTTACGCTAGTAAACGGTTTTGTAGAGCATTGGTGATGACCCCTGTGGACTGAGATCCAAGACATGACACGACTGAAGCCAACAGGTGAGCACAGATCACAGAGATCGGAAGAAAGAATCAGATTATTGGCCGATCCTTAGGCAGAATGTAATAGTGGGGCGGGGGGGGGTGGGATACAGGTCTGCCAATAAGGCAAGGTGCTGTAATCCTAGGGGAATGTCAAGTCATTTGGGAACCACAGCAGGAGTCTTTAGGAAAGGGCCATACTCCTGGATATGCAACAGGCATGTAGCTTCCTTACACAGTATGTCTAACAGCCAGTCAGATCAGGCACAATTCTGCACCCACCCATTAGCTGCGCATGAACCAAGTGTACTGAATACATTTGGGAAACACCAAGAGTGTGCTGACGGTAATCTCTCATGTATAGACGAGGGTCAGAAATAAAGTTACACAAATGTGCTGGAGATGAGAAAGGCTGAGTCTGAAGGGGTATGAAACAATGCTGAAGGAAATTGGATGGGATTCAATAAAGCCTGAGAAATGTACAATGGGAAGGTTTTAAAATACAGTCAGGGAGTAATTGCATTAAAATAATTCCACTTGACAACATTTTTTTTTTTTTTAACTATCAGAATTCTTTCCACACTCTTTCTCAGTCAGTGGTAAAAACCATTGAAGCTCAGAAGGAAACAGTTTTGCAACCCCACACTGAGTGCCAATGTTACAAAGACATAGGAGCCACGAAACCTGATAAATCCAACAAGTAGAGTAACATGTGCTAGGTTGAAGAAGAGCAAGCACTGCAGGATGAAAACAAATAAGGGGTTCTGTGGCATTTTAAAGACTAAACAGATTTATTTATTGCATGAGCTTTCATGGGCTGACGAAGTGGGATTGTGCCCACAAAATCTCATGCAATAAATAAATCTGTTAGTCTTTAAAAGTGCCACAGGACTTCTCGTTTGTGTTGCTGAACTAGACTAACACGGCTGCCTCTCTGGAGCATTGCAGGAGTGGAAGGCATGAATGAGACAGCAGGAAAAAGAAGGTTTTTAGGCATCATACACCTGCCACTCTAAGGGCGTGTCTACACTGACGGCAGCAAAATCACCACCGTCAGCCCAATGTTCCAGGCACAATTCAGCAGCAAGTCTGAAGTCGCTGCTGCAC
The DNA here is from genome assembly GCA_007922195.1 of Podocnemis expansa. Taxonomy (NCBI): domain Eukaryota; kingdom Metazoa; phylum Chordata; order Testudines; family Podocnemididae; genus Podocnemis; species Podocnemis expansa. Next base: position 2,604,449 of record ML682087.1, read on the forward strand.
TCCAGAAGTTGGCCCCACAATGCCTACCCCTAAAAAAAGTAGCTGAAAGCCAACCGCAAGCCATTTGTGGTTGGCTTTCCCGAGTGTGTCCAGGCAACTTAAACAGCTGTCGGCAAGGTATTTTACATGCCTTGCATATCTGCCATCGACTGCTGCTCAAAATGCAAGTAAGTGTAAACTAGGGCCGAGCATTGAGAACAGAAATAACCACCAGATTCAAAAACTCCTGGATGGTAGTTCAGTGCTGCCTGTAACAGAGTAAACCTGGATGGACTGGGGAACTTTTTACCCACACTTTACCCACAAAGCTAAGTGCCAGCACTGAGAGCACAATGGGGCTATTGAAACCTCAGTCTGAGAGACAATGGGAGGGAAGGAGGCACCATAAAACTTAAACCAAAGCGGATTCTTCCCAGAACTGGCTCCCAGAGGCATTGCAAACCAAAGGGAAAAACAAGAGGGTAAAAATAGATTCAACTCTGATCCATCGTAATTGCACAACAGGGATAATAAGGAGCCGAGAGATGGAGATAATAAAACATCAGAGTTTTAAAAATGAAGACTGTAACCGCTGACAAATCAAAGCAGTGGAGGCAATTCTGAGAGTGGGAATGAGGGGACTGATGAATTTGGGAACTTGTTTCCTTAAAGCACCTTGAAAGTGAGGCAGGAAGGGATTTCTCTAAAGTGGATAGGGTGTCCACAACCATTATTACTCTGATAAACAGGTACCACCACCTACTAGCAGGGTGGCAGTTGGACCACCCATGCTATGAATTTCATTGTTTTAAAGCTCGACTCTTATAAGTGCTTTAAAGTCTGAAAAGTTATTCAGATTGATTTGAAATTGTGTGCACCTTATGGGATGCAGGGTAGCATCAGTGACCCAAATTTGGGGATATCTGGGAATGGGGTTATCAAGTTACAGCTCCCCACTCCACCCAACACCCCCACAGACCCCAAAAAACCAAAGTACTAAATGACTTCAGTCATGGAGCATGCTGAGAGTGATGGCTGTGAACTCATTCATCAGTTAACATAACTAAGGCTAAATTAATCACGAACACCCCCGTAAAACAAAAGAGGTTTTGGACTCAGTAGCTGGAAGCTGACAGAACTGAGAGCTACAGCTGGCAGTTTCTTTGTGGGCTGGGTGGGAAATTACACATGGGAATGCTTCCTGGGAGAGAATAGGGTTTGGTACTGTGGTGAGGAGGCAGTGGTGAGGGAGAAGAGAGGTTGGGGGCTCAATTGAGGGGCACTTGGAGTTAGGGGGTAGAGGGGATGGGCATTGGAAAGGGGATGTGGGCATCTGAGTGGCAGAGGGAGACTCAGAATGGGGCACCCACTTGTCACCCCACATTCTCTCCTCCTGTGTATGTGCCCAGAGATGGGGGCTCTGGCCCTCCCAAACCTGCAGTATCTCGAGGGAAGGGAGGGGGCCGTGCCTATCTATAGAGGTTAGATGCCACCGCCCTACCCATCTCCTATGAGCTGAGTTAATTGGGAGTTTTCCCTTTACAGAGAGCCCAAAGCAAAGCCCCCCTCTCTGTCCCTCATGTGAGGTAGGATCCGGGAAGACTGATTGGGGGGGGGGGGGAGGGCTGAGAAAAAAGGGTATTTTTAATGCTTATCACACACTCTAAGTACTCAGGAGAGAGATGGGAACACCCACAGAAGTGAAAGGAGCAGTTCAGACCCAGAATTATTGTTTCAGGCTGTGTTCATCTCCAGGGCCAGTTGTCATTCAGTTAAGAGCATCACATGGAGATAATGGGCCACTTCACACCTCTCAGAGCATGCTATGCTGCAGAGGGATGTGCGGAAGAGTACTCTCCCTCCATTGTCCATCTCACCCTTCCTGTTTAAAGGAGGATGCGTTAAGTGCTCTAAATCCTCATTCTTCCAGGGCTTTTCTTGACACCTGCAGTAGCTCTACAACAGTGCAGAGTAGGACTAGTGAACGAAATGGGGGGGGGGGGGCACGAAGCTGTCCCATGAGCCAAGATTTCCAGAGATAGAAGCCCTGGGAGATAAGAAACATTTTTTCAAGATTATTGGGTGTTTGTTTGGGGGTGTTTAATCTGTGTCTCCAGAAAACTATAGTGATTTGGGTCACAATAATCTCAATGGGTCAATTTTACCCAGGATAGTGCCTGGTCCCCACTATATCTAGGGGTGCAGGTCTCCAGTTGGGAGCAGTATTTACTAACATTTTCACCTTGCTTGTACAGAGGTGCAGTCTGGAAGGATTACAGTGTGCATGTGCCAATAAAGAAAAAAGCGCAAGAGAGTTTCTATGCAGCTGCTTTGTGCCAGCACCACTGCCCTTTGCGAATGAATGCCCAGCAACTGACGCTTCTAATCTAGACTCTTTGGCCACCTCCACAATAAAGGTTTAATAACGCATGTTGCTTGCCCCAGAATGTCTCTCATAATAAAACATGGGGAAGTTCACAATGAGTGAAGCAGAAGTGAACATCCCATTGAACCAAAATTTTTGTTAGAATGGGTGCAAAGGTGCTGGAGATAGAACATTTTGTGGAGGGAAGGGGAACAGGGCTGCGCAGACGGGGAGCGGAGCTGCAGCGGTGGAGGGGTGGGATATGAGGATGAGAGGGAAGCAAATCTTGGACTGTATTTTACTAGCCCTTGAAGGAGAGCAGTGAGGGCAAGTGACTACTGTACTTCTTGCTTTAAGTGCAGATTAATGCGGCATTTCCAAAGACACACTCTGGAGATTTGGAACAGAACAGACAGCACAGGTTTGAATGAAAGAAATATGCATGCTGCCAGAGTTGTCAGGTTGAGGATGCTGAGTGACTCCTGGATCATAGGTTGTAGATGTTTGTGGGAAACAGAGCAAGGAAGAAAGTAGTACACCACAACAAGGAGATTGCTGAATACAGGCTAATTTGGCTTGGTTGGTAAGCAGATTGTGGAACAACTGCTTAATTAACTCCTAACAACAAATCTTCTCCTGTTCAAAAAAGCTAGGAAATTCAGTGGCAAAAACTATGCTTGTGCAGCCTTAAAATAGGTTGGTGGCATTTGTCTCCTTGCAGAATGCAGAGCTGAGCAAAACTCAAACTGAAACCCAGGAACTCTCAAGTCTGCCCTCTTTCCACACTGCCAGGATATATGCCATCAACACACATACATTTACTCTGTCAAACCCACAATTGCTGAATTCAATTGTACAAGTTCTTCAGCTCCTTTTACGCCCCATTCACTCACCCACAGGATTCCATCTAACACAGGTAATGGAGTAAGTAAATAAATAAATTTGCAGGTGTACAAGGCCTTGAAGACTGATTTCCCAGTGGAGGCGAAATCAGTGGTGCAGTACCTAGGCATATTCTAAGAGGAGCTTATATCCACCAATCGTGGAACAGAGGCCATCAACAGCATTGCCAACCTTAAAGGTTTGGAAGTCATCATTCAGGCAAACCAAAAACATGAGATTAGCTTTAATAAAAAATCATGATTTTAAAACTAATAAATTTGGGTTATTCCTTCTGAGCCTCCTGATTTCTGAACCCAAAGGCTGCATTCATTCCATGTTTTCAAGCTTCCTCTCAAAGCCACAAGGATTAAAAACCTCCTTTTCTCTCACTCTTCTTTTTTAAATGAATGATGAGAGTGCATGAGAATCTATTTCTTCCAGCAGATGGGGCTTCAAAAAAAAAAACAACCACCAAATATCACAAGGATTGGCAGCACTACAAACAGGATGCTGGCAATCCATTCTTATAGAAATCTCAGCCCAACACCATTGCCTTGTTCCCAGGGAGCATCTCTGCTTCAAGAAGAGACGTTAAGGCAGAGGGCAATTTAACAAACTCTCCTGCCATCCTTACAGCTCTCTATACCCAGAATCTTTCCTAACAATAACTAACAATAGCACTGTGTTTTGTCTTCCCAAGACTGAACATTAGCTCGCATGCTAAGAAAAAGAGCGTAGAACTTGAAACTATGTAACAGAGTCACCAGAGGATGCCTACTACAACTCCAGGATATCATGCGCATGCAGACCAAGTAAATGGCTGTCTCCCTGCTTGGTGCTCTTTTGAGCATCTGTTTTCCAGGTCCGTCCTGCCCTCATGCTGGCAGACAGAGATGACAGTCAGAATCAAACTCTCCCTACCAACACATTTGCAGCATTTAATTGGATAATTGTTTTTATGCAATGAGGCCAAGGCACAAAGTAGCTAGGAAAAGGGGGGGGGAACCCCTAATAAAACTGATTCAGTTTTAGGGCTAGAAAATTCACTTGCATTATCTGGTAATTTGGGGTTTATCTTCTACAGACCCAGGAAGTACAAAGGCCTGCATCCCCACCACAAATCTTTCTACATCAAGAGCAGGAAAAGGTAGGCCTTCCTCTGAACATTTGATTGGCTGGGTTTATCTCTGTCTCTCTGAGTAAAGCCATATGTCTTTTCTCTCTGATTAACACATTTTTAATGGAATCCAGAAAGGCTTGGGTGGGAGATGTGGGCGGCAGGAGAGATGATGTAGTTTTGAGTGGAGCCTTGGCTTCCATCAAAACACTGTGGTCTGATTAGAATTTCTGTGGCCATCATTTCAGAAAGATTTTTTTAAAAGTAATTTAAAACTCTGCACTGCATAGGGAACCAAATGAGAAAGCAGGAAAGTCTGGAAGCAGAAGGAGCCCAGTATGCTGCATATGAGAGAGCTGGGGGGCAGGGACAGCTGTGGGTGGCATGAGTGCGTTGGAAGGCAGACTGGGACTAGAGGCAGAACTGATGAATGCTTCTGGAGTTGAATCAGATTTGGGCAGGGTTGCTGCTGGGGCAGAGGCACAGCAGCTTCCCTGACAGACTGCAAGCCCAGGGAGGGCTAGGTTAGTCAGCCTTTGGTTGATCTTAATTTCTTCAGACCCTGCAAGCCAGGTCACAAGTTTTCAGGATGGTAAGGAAAGGAGCGCTCATGATTTATAAAGGTGTCATTTTATGGCTGTGGTGTCACAACCTGTTGCAATGGCAAAGTCTGAAGGAAGAAGCAATTAGGCAGCAATGTCTGCCTGCTTTGTAGTGCAATCTGTGGGCTAGTGCGTACAATGCTACTGACCCCTCCTGGATAGAATCACAACTGCCCCTCTGGTTTCCATAATGAAACCCTTTAGTTCTCCTAACTGAAAGATGTTCCCCAATCCCTTGTGCAGCCACAGCCCATTCTTTTATAGTAGGAGAGCACGGGCTTTACTTTCACTGCATCCTATCATTTCTATGAGGCCAGAGAATGCACTCAGTGACATGAAGCATTCTAGCAGCTCAGACTGTGTCACGATGAATCCAGCAGGTTGCTAGAAAACGATCACAAACAACATGAATCCTGAAAAGCTTTGTGAACTTTGGACCAGATGCTTCTTTACCCCAACAACCCCTCGCACTTTACATGTTCCGGCAGTAGTGTGGTTTCTTTCAAGTGGTGCACAGATAATTTATACCCACTGAAGGAGCCCTAGCATAGATGAGACTCAGGCCTAGCCACAGAGGAATGATCTGATTTGCTGCTGTCTCTGGGGTGAAATTTAGCAGCTGTTTCACAGCATACAGCAATGCTGCACAGGCCACCTCAGAGAGAGTTTCAGGAGACAGAAAGCATAAGAAGAGTGGGATGAAACAGCACCTATTCACTGTAGATGCAGAGAAGGAGCAAGATCTATCTAGAAGGGACAGTGAAGTTTCTGTCTGATTCCTCAGGTTAATTTGTGGTTTCCACCCTTGGAAAGCACTGCCAGGTTCTCAGCTTTGGCAGTACAGAGGATGTACTGGGGAAGGGGCTCGACCAGGAGACAGAACCTTCTGTTCGTCTTTGCTCCTGAGCTGTCTGTGCCTCTAGCTCATTTCAGATCACTAGACTAACCCACCCTGCATTATTGGCACTGTACAATGCAGGTCTCTGAAGACAACAACAGCAGAAAATGACTCTCCCCATGCCCAGCACTGCCCTTTGAGCCCCAGTACTTACTCTGCAAATGCTGTGTTGTCACGTATTAAAAACACAGAGATTTGCTTTTTCAGGAGATTTCCTAAGGGTTTTAGATATCCTGTCTCCCGAACACAGAGACCCAGGATGGATGGCAGCTGCCCTTGGCTCCACTGCATCCTGTGCTAGAGGGGCACATTCCCTGGTGTTGATTGTCTGTTGTGTTGTCTGCTGCAGCAACTAATTCAATTGTCTAATAAATATTTCAAACATTTCTGGAAGAGAAGTTGTGCATTAAAAAATGGGAGCCTTGTTTTGAGCTCACAAGCTACTCCTGGCTGAAAAGAGCTGCAGCTTGTGCCTTGCTATCTGAGTACAAAAGAGAACTGTGCAAACAGTGTCACTAAAGGTGGCACTTGAAGAAAGATGGGACTTTCATCTTTCCCTTTCCACTATAACACAAATGAGACAAATGTAAATATCAATGAGGTACTAAGCTGGCTGCAGAGGACAAACAAAGCCTTGCAGACTGTTGCCTGGTAAGTGACCAGCCTCTTTGGGTCGAGTCACCACTGTAGGCAAGCTTTGGTTCATACATGAAATCATGGAAGAGACAATCAATCCAAGAGATTTCTTCTGGTGCCTGGGACAGGTCTATCTGGCTATAATCACAAGTGAGTGCAACCACCATGAGTTCTCAGTAAGACATGGGGGTAGGCGGGTTGGTGGTCTTGAGCTGATCATTTATCTGGTGCACAAAAAATTCTCTCACTTATGCAGAACACATGATCCCTTGTGCTCCTGCACGCATTCTGAGATAAGCAGATATCAATGTGCAGTCATCTTTTCAAGAAAGGGAGAATTATACTGATGTTACAAAGAGATGCACATACACCAAATCTGCAAGCATCTCTTTGGTACGAAGCACAGCAACTGTATTCTTGTACGCAAAGCCAGAAAGAAAAGAAAATATTCCACGCAAGACAGTCACATGCTGAGAACCTGCAGCTCTCTGGATTTGGCGCAATGCAAGGAAAACATAGATGGTCTAAAGCACTACTCAGAGCAGAAAGCAAACCTCAAAATCCTTCCACCCAGCAGGGTTTGTGGTACTCAGTCAACTCCCTCAGCCCTGGAATTAGGGATGAGCTTACACAAAACAGTCCTGCATCAGGATGAAGGATCATATATGAACCCTGATCCAGTGCTGTATCTCACAGCTGACCACTGTCTCTACTGGGCCAAACCTAAACCCTAGATCCAAACTCTTCCAAAGTTCGAGTGGGTTCAAGTTTTCTGGTTTGGGCCTCTTTCCACCGTGAAATGACTCTTGTATTTAATGCTGCCACCCTGTCAGCAGTACAACAAGAACAAACAGCATGACAGCTCTCAGAAAGCTTAAAGCATAGCTGACTTTAACTAGGGGATTATTTAGCAGCTAATACAAAACACAGCAGCCACTAGATGGCAAACTCACAGCCAGAACTGCCTATCATTGACCCTCATAGGAACCCCGGCCAAAAGTCACAAAAATCAAGATTTGGAAGCAAATAGACAAGGGCGGGAGGGCAGGGGGGAGAACATGGCCTCATCCCTGGATGGCCTTGATCTCTTTGTTCCTGTGCAACGTCCTCACATACTGCATAGAAGTTAGCAGCAGCTAACACGGTCCATGCTGCAGTGTTAATGCACCCCTAAATTCAAAGGAGTTCAGATGAGGAAAAAACTCAAGGTGGGGTGAAATGGAGCTAATGGTTAGTGCTGCCTAGTGGCTATGGCACTAAAGGGGGAACCAGGAGACCTTAGTTCTAGCTCCTGCTCAGTCCCTAGCCTGTTACCTGACTGTGGGCAAATAATTCCCTATCTCTGTGACTCTGTTCCCCTCCTGCCCTTTGACTTAACTGTTTAGGTTCTCTTACCATGTGCTTAGACACCCTGTGTCATGAGACCCCGATCTTCACCAGGTCTTTTAATAAAAACAATTTACACAAAACAAAGATATTCAGTGCCTGATCCAAAGTCCATTGAAGTAGATGTGGGTCGCCTTGTTTACTGGAATTCACTTTGGAATAGGCTCTCAGAAGGTCACAACAGCTGTGAATGCTTAATGATGTTACCAATTAATTTTGTAATGGCACTAATGGATCAAATGACCAGAGATTCCAATGGCAATAATAGGCTAAAGGGCAGAGGGAATTACAGCAATGACAGAGCCATAACCTTTGGACCACATTTTTAAACCCAAGGCTTGGGAATCCATCATCCACCCTAACATCCTGAGTTGCAAGGAGGGGATTAATACACATGAACCTGGACACCGATGTAATGTAAGACAGAAAAGCCTTGGCAAAAGCAAGGGTTCATCCTCTCAGTGCACAGGGAAAACAACACAGTCATTAATTCCCAGGTAATTTGTCTCTGTCATGCTGAAAATGTTGCAGCCATAAAGGATTAACTGAGAAGAGAGATTGTAGAGTTCTGGCCTGGAGCGGAAGCCTACCTTGAGTGATCCCAGCAACATTAAAGGAGCTGTCAGACCACAAGCCATTTAGCTGCTCAACAGGATACTGACTAAATAACTCATCAGTTACAGCTCCAGTAATGTGGCACTTCTAAAGACTAACAATTTAATTTATCGCATGAGCTTTCATGGATGAATCCCACTTCCTCTGGAACTTAGCTCCAATAATGGCTCAGATAAAGGTGTATGTGTCAACAACAGATCTTTAGAAAACCAGATTGAGCTAGAGGCAGCAGGCAGTCACTCAGAAAGACTGATGTGCTACAGTGCAAAGACGTCGCAGACTCCATGTCCTTCATGCAGAAGATATCTCCAGCTTGCTGAAGAGTCCACAGGGCCTTGCTCCCAGTGCATGATCCAGTGGAGTTCTGTGTTGTCTTTGTAGGAGGAATTCATCCCTTCTTGATCTCTCAGTAGCAGCAGAGACTTCAGTCCTACCTTTTCAGCTGGGGCATGCTAGAGGCCAGCAAGGTGCCCTACTATGGCATAGCTTAGCCGAAGCTTTCCTTAGGAAGGACATCTGGCTACCAGTCTCAGTGTGATCCCAGACCTGTACCAAGGTCCACAGAGCCTAGCTGAACAAGCAACTCAAGGCAGCTTTATATGCTTGAATCCCTTTTTCATAAAAGAAAAAAATAAAATAAAATAAAGGGAACAAGCCCAGAGTTATTTACTTATGTATGAATGATTAGGTCTTTTGGGTTATTCTGGCCCAGAAAGGCAAAAGCCGCTGAATCTTTTTGCTATGCTATTAGAGATTTCATTTTTATTTCAGCAGATGTTGGATGAACAATCTTGCTATGAACAACATGCCCTTACCAAAGGTGCAAAGAAGATGCAGTGACACCTTCTTAAAAGGGACTAGCATGATTCAGTTGCTTTGCAGAGAGGTTGGGCTTGCAATAAAGGTGATCAGAATGAAGCTCCACACATAAGGGAATACTTTCGGATGATAATGCCTAGAGACAGGAGGTCACCTAATAAAGCAGAGATTCGCTGCAAGATTCTTTTAGCAGCGGGTCACCAAAATAATCTCCATGATCTCACTACCCTCACCGCCCCCAGAAGAGCTGGGTTATACAGTCCTTGCCCTCAATGAGATTACAATCCAAGAGTGAAATACAGCTCCGTGGAGGGGGCCAGCTCTCAAGCCATGCATCACTCAAGTCCCAGTCAAGACTGCAAATTAGGGCTTAAATAATGTACGGGCCCTGTGCTTTTCCTGAATTTCACCCATTGTGGTTAGATTAGTATTTCCCACACACTGTTCCTTGAGACACAAGGTATTTGTAGCAGCAATTGAACAAATATAAATATTAGGAGCCAAATTCTGTGCTCATGTCAATAGGCAAACCTCCACTGAAGTCAACAGAACTGCATGTCTTATCCTTCACAGCAGGTAGGGATGCCATTTTCCTCTTGCTAGGAGTTCTGCCATTGCATACCCCCAGAAGCACTGAATCATTTGCTTCCTTGGGAGCCACTGAGAGCTGCGATACAAAAGCATTGGATGCAAACCCTTGCTTTTTCTGGGGAAAAAAAAAAACCCACAAAATCTCAGAAGCTAAAACAATAACTGTTAGTTTTAGAAAAGTCATTTAATGCAACTGGCTCAAAAACATGGTGGCAAATGTCAGTTCAATTCCAAGAGTACCTGTTGCATATGAAACACATTCAGCAGCTACTGAAGAGGAGGCAGAGATGATCAAACAGTGAGGGTAGGAAGTTATTATCCACAGGCTCATTAGGGAAGAAGCCACCACCACCAAGACTACTCTGGCTATAAAACTGTAATTGGGAAATTACTAGAGAATCATAAAAATTAATGGCAGATTCTATGACTCCTTCAGAGATGTATTTTATACCATGCACGTGAGCAGACTGACAGCAAGCTGCAGAAAGGAAGAGCTTGTGGGGTGAGAAGAAAAATAAATGTACATCTCCAGGACGTTTACATCTGCCCACAGGTGCTGGAACTAGGCTAGTGGGGGTGCTACCACACCTCCTGACTTGAAACAATTTTGATTATGTATAGGGTTTACAGTTCGGTTCAATGGCTCTCAACATCCTAACTATAAAAATTGTTCCAGCATGCCTCCATCTGTCCAGACATTGAAGAGGGATGAAGAAATGAGCAGTACTATTGACTTAGTTCAGGACCATGCTGCACAATTCAAGGAGCAATTGCCTACATAAGCACCACAGACGAAGACATAAAAACCCTAAGAGAGCTGAACAAACAAGGAGTCCTGTGGCTCTTAAAGACTAACAAATTTATTTATTGCATGAGCTTTCATGGGAGAAAATTCCACTTTTTCAGATGCTTTGAAGACAGGAAACTTACAGAATGGGAGGAAAATAAATGCAGGGAAATGTAAGTCATAGGATCAGGTTACAGTGTAACAGCAAATCAAAGCAGGTGTTAAGATTCAAACACTGCAGAACAGCAGATAGAGAGAGATGAAGTCAAATCAATCACACTCATCACCTAACAGTCCAAAGAGATTGGTACGCTCAGCTCTGGAGACTGCAATTTACCATGAGATGCTTGAAGGTTCAAGTCTCTGTATGCAGTCTAAGACTCAGATACTTTTTATTTTCCTTTGTACTTCATCTGCAGGCTTCTGAAAACTCTTCTGTGTACAGAATTCAACAGCTATTTATGTTTTTAGAGCATCTGCAGCATGTAACAGAGAGGATGTATGCACACATAGCGCTCTGTGGGAACTTCCCTTTTGTTCTTTCTTGCCATGGTTCTCTTAGGTATGTCAAAATGGAATCCTGTGTGTCAGGCTCCACAGACTGACACAGAAGGATCGATTGAGCAACTAGTGGAGATTCACTTAATCCCAGAAGTGCTCTTTGTTCAGTACAATATCTCCACCCCTGAGAAAAGAGTAACACTGTTGATCAGAGAGCATTTCCCATCGTTGCAGCCCAGTGAAGATGTCATGGTAAGAAACCATAAGTAAGTTAAGTAGAGACATGCATTCTACTGTACATAGCCTGCGTATCTCCTGTCGATCTAGTGCGGCAGTGTAAACCAGGCCCTAAATCTAAAATAAAAGTCATATTATGCTGTGTTATTTGTGCAAAAAATCTATTACACAGAAATATATTTTTTATTTGCTTGTGAACACTATGATCTTCATAGACTGAAATTAAAACCCTTCACACTTATTTTCACTGCCTAGTTCAACTGAACTTTGAAATTCCAGGGTATCTTGAGAAAGTGCTGAACAGCTGCAAACTAACCAAGGGATCACATTCCTACAGATGGTATGAGAATCCAAATCCCTTCATCTTTGTCTGTGGGATGTGTACAGGTCAAGTGAGAATTTACACAGCATCCAAAGAAAGTCTCAAAATTATTGTGTGAAGGATATGTAAACAATAAAATAGTTAGCTTTCAAATGCTAAGATCTCTCCAGACTTTTAGTAGCCCTGCCCACCAAGTGATCAGTGCTCCAAATCTTGTTTAACTGTTTTCAGTGCTAAGCTAATTGATGTCCAAAGGAACACAGTGTGCCAGACTACAGAGTGGTCTGACCACAAGACGAGGAGCCAGGAGTTAAGTTCTAATTATACTCAGAATTTTTAATTATGTTCAGACAAATTTTCCCATCATTTACCATTCCATCTATCAAAGATGTTGTGCTACCAGAGCCAGGCTGCTATGTGGCCAGTAAGATAAAGACAACCAATAAGGATAATCTTAAGAAGAAAGTAAACAGTTTGGCAAACCCATTCATGCTATATGCAATGTCTTCATCCCTGCAATCAATGGTACCACAAAAGCTGCCATAAAGTCCAGTGATACCAAGAGAAGTCAGCATCTGTGCCAAACATAAGTTTGCTGCAGATGCTGGCAAATGGCCTCTGAATGCTGTGTTGACTTGAAGAAATCATCATGGGAATGCAGTGAAATTATCACGGGAGGGCATTCAGGACAAAAGCAAAGGTTAGAAAATGAAGTACCGTCAGAGCTGATGGAGAGTTGTTTTGGCAACGAGGTAACCAAAAACAGCTTCCAGGAGCCCTGAATTTAACAGAATGCAGGTAAAACTGCACATTCAGAAGCTGATATAACCTGTTACCAGTTGCTGCTTAAATACAGTGGATTTTGGCAACCACTTTTCAATTAGCTAAACTCAACAATCCCTAGACAGAATTAATCCATGCACTGCCATACGATGCAAGAGTTTATTCTCTTGTACATGATGAAGAAACCCAGCTTCTTTTTGCTGAAATTTAGTTTATGCATGTCGATGGGGTCAGTTCTTGTTCCACTATACAAGTCAGCACTGCCGTAAGTATTTTAGTGGGGCATCAAGCAAACACCATAGAATGGCATTGATCCAGGTGACAGCACATCAGAGTAATGAAGTTTATGAGCAAGCAGGCTTTAGAAATCAAATGGAGGTATGGAAGGAATAAATACTCAATGAAGTGAAATAGTGAGGATGATGTCATAAACTAGATTTTATTGTTTACTTCTAAGAAAAAATATGTTCAATCTCTTTGAGACAGGAACTGTGTCTCCTCTGTGTTTGTGAGGCACAATTGGGTCCTGGTGGCAGCCGCTGGATGCTACTGCAGTATAAATGATAAATAATTACTGGAGTGATGATGATGGAATAGCTATGCATTTAACTGACATTCAGCCACTTCTGAAGTGGACACGATTCAAGTACTAGCATCCTAGTCTGACACGTGCATTGCTCTCTGCAGAGCAATAGCAGATTTCCAGAATCCTTCAGGCTGGCTTCTCACCGGAGAAGACGTTGGTGATGTGGAGTCTGTGTATACTGTAAGCACAACTTGTTTTATGTATCCATTGCACCAGTCTTGGAACAGAGGTGGTCAAATAGTATGCAATCCCTTCTTCCAGGAATCTCAGCCCACCATCAGTGCTGGTTTCCAGAGAGAAACTTTGTCTCAAATATTGCTGGTAATCAAAGCCAAAGGTAGAGAATAAACTCTCCAGCTACTCACACAGCTCCCCCTCTGAGGGCCAAGATCTTTGCACAGAGCCTTGCATAACAAAAAATAAAAATATTTGTTCACAAGCCAAGACCTTTGAAGTCCATGTGTAATGGCGCCATCTGGTGACACCTGCCATGACAACAATCAAATCTGCAGATTGTTAAATGACCCAAAGCAAACAGGATCTTAGTTAAGTCTCTTCTGAAAATTGTCTCATTGGCAGTTGAAGGAACCAGATCAGAGCTGACTCAAAAGGGAGGGCTCCCACCTATTGACTCTCCAGTATTCCTTTCTTCAACACCTGAAATTTCCCTGTAACTTTCCCATCAGGTACTGAACATCCATAGTCTATAAGATCTGACCAGATTACATGACTCAGAAAGGTGAAAAATATTGAATCAAATCAGGATAGACCATATTTCAGACACAAAAGCTGCTTCTGGAACTTTGTGTGTAGTGAATGCAAATTAAAGTGATACTTTATTGTTGTAAGTTTGTACATACCACCATTTGCAGCCGACAACACTAAACTCAGCATTTCATGGCCTACTGATCTTCAGTATTTTCCTGTTCTGAGGACAGGAGCTACAATGCTGTGATCACTGTGGAGTGGCAAACATTGAGTGTTTCAATGACATCCACTGGGCCTTTCTGTGAATGACTTCCAGAATTAATCATCAGTGCATATCTCTAGAGTTCATCCATACATCTCTTCTCTCAGCTGACAAGGACTGATTGAAACAAGTGCTATCATCAGGAAAAATAAATGATTTTTCAGCTAGTGAGGCAGACGCGCCAGCAAAAGAAGAGGGAGATCTGATCATCAAACTTGCTTGCTTTGGCTTTTCAGCATGCAAGAGGCTGTTTTTCTCAGAATTAGGGTGACTGCGACAATCTGCTTTTAGACAGAGTTAGAACCACAAGATAAAAGAGGCAGGAATCTTCTCATCTGCATATTTATCATCAAAATGCAGTGACTGCATAATTTAAGCTTAGTGTTAAAATACTGCACATGTATTTTAAGGGTTTCCTGTTCAGGCGAAAAGGAGACACTCTTTCACTAAGGAGCTTAATTATTTCAAAATGGTGTGAAAACAACAAAGATTAGAATCAAAAAGAAATTTCTTGCCTTCCACCCACTCCCAAAACTAAAAGGATCATCACCATCCATCTCTCTCACCCAAATGGAGTAAAGAGGACTCTGGGTGTCTCAAGGGGATTTGGGGCAGATTCAAACACATCCAAGTTCATGGTGACCTACAGGGAAAGTAGTGGTTGCTCTTTTATTCATTTGCTCATTCATGTGGGAAGAGCAGTGTGTTTTTTCCTACACCCCAGGTGGGGGGACCACCAACTGGGTGAGTAGTCATGCCACTCAGCAGGGAGTGCTTTCCATGCCAACTTTGCTCATCATTCAAGAAAAAGGCTGCTCCTAGTCCCCTGTACCTACCCACAAAGGGAAGGGAGTTAATCCTTCCTGGCCCATGTTCGGCTGAGAGGGAATGAACTAAGCATGGCCTTTTCAGACAAGGATCAGGAACTGTCTGCCTTAGGAGGTGGTTTAGAGAAGGTGGCTCTCTGTGTCCTTCTCTGCAACCCCCAAAACAGATCTGATGCTCTGAAAACAATTGATACTAACACCCCTTAGCGTATGTGGCGGTTTGGTCCTCCCAGGATGTTGGCACATTATTCCTTTGCACTCCCAGTTCCTAGCAGCCCCAGAGAGAACAAGGACCTATGGCCAGGCCCTGCATCCAGGGGTCTCGCAGGGCAGGAAAAGGTAATCCTGCTAACACTAGCACCAACAGAGGTTCATTTAACAAGAGTCCAAGCTTAACTTAGAAAAAAAGTGAACAAGTCTTGCAGACATCCTGCAGGGGGAGAGGGGGGGCTTGGTTGGTTTGCTTCCCGCCCATTGTTCATACCAGTTTCTTCTGCCCAGTTCTCCTTCCCTTCTGACTGGTCTTTTGATATGTAACTTCTCTGTATGCCTCTGAAAACCCTACTCATGCTCCTGGGCCTTTGAGAAGATTCATCTGGTCTTTTTGCATTCCTTCCTGAGGGACCGCTCATTTCTGTCTTCACCACTGCCCAACTCCAGCTGCCCAAGCCATCTTGCCTGCAGCCTGATCAGCCACTGGGCGAAAACGTTTCTCTGGGCTTGGCATTTCCCCCCAGCCACCTAGCACAGCAGAGCCGCAGCCTGGCCCTCCAGAGCAGCAGATGCTCTGTCAGCTGACATGGCTTTCCCATGCTCTCCTCATCCATACACAGCCCTGGATTCCTCTCCACATTAGAGGTCTCACCTCTCAGATCTACAGTTCCCTTTACTGGTATCTAGAGCTATCAACAGGTTTTTCTTTTGGTTGGGGGAGGAGGAGTTGTAAGAAAGCTGAAAGGACAGAGTAGGGACAAAGACACAATCAAAACACAGCCAGTCAAACTGGTAAATCCCTACTCACTCTCCAACAGCTGTAGCCCAATTAAACTCAACAGTTCACAGGTGTTCACGGTAATGACTTTAACACAAAAAGCACAGCTCCCTTTAGGGCCCTTTAAAAAAAATTTAGAGCTCTTTAAATTTTATATACCAACAACATCAAACCAAAGTAGGAAATAATAAAGAAGGAAAGGAGATACAGTGAAGAAAACACACACACAGCATCAGTATGGGCAACAACCTAATTAAACAATAGCCAACAGGAAAATACACATGCTATTCACTCAGACGAATACCCTTCCAGGATCCTGGGATTCAAATGCACTACCGCCTTTATTGCTCTATTATCAGTTTTACGTATCAAGTCCCAGTCAATCTCCTCAAACTCTGTTCAGGAAGGGAGCCCATTTTTTTAGCAACCCAAGGAAAGATGGAACATGATGAACAGCCATTTCTCAGTGCCTTTCTAAACTCCCTATCAGGATGGAGTTAAACTTACTGGGATGCTGGAGCAGCTGGCGGAGGTCTGTGACTCTGAAAATCATTAAGGGCCTCCCTGCAGCTCTCTTGTCCCGCAGTACAGCTGGTCAGTCCATCCAGCATGGGCTAGGGTTGCTGGCTCTCTGACTGTTCAGATTGGCTGCACTGTATCTTGTCAATTTTAAAATGGATAGCCGTGTATCTGCCATACAAGCAGCATGCATGCTTTCATACTGTGATGCCCCTTTTCCTTAGATATTGAAACACTTGGCTAGGGGCCCTGGTGACAACCATGTATTTTCTTGTGTGGTCTCCCTGTCAATGTAAGGCCATTCTTTTCAGCAAAGCAGCAGGCCTGCACACACAATCCAGCCCAGAATATCACAAGCTCAAAAGGCAGCTACCACTTTCCGTTAGTTAATGGAGGGGCTAGGAAAGGATGTCTTCTGTTCTGCACATAAGCACGCTGAGATAAACACTGGATTGGAGACACAGCAGACGCAGACCTTCCCTTTCATAATGGTTCTGAGTAGAGTTGGGCGCAGGCTGGGCACCCTCAGACAACAAGGAAATTCAGATTCAGTCCTCAGATTTCTAGCTACAGCCCTTGACCCGTTGGCCACTTTCCCTTTTCCACAGTGGAAGTGAAGTAGATGGGGATTTGAGGATCCTGTTCTGAGGCCATTTGGGCTCTAACTTTTCACTATTAAAGAGAATTGATTGAAAATTTCTCTGACTTTGGGGGTTGGGAAGGAGAGAGGAAAAACAGCTTTTTTCTTCTGCCAAATGAAAACTTCTGTTAAAATTTTAGTTTCTTTCACAGGTTTCCTGTTTAAGGAAAACCAAAAAAACATTTTCAGGAGCCCATTCTTTTTTTGTTCTTTTTTATCAAAATGTACAAGAAAAATAAAACCACTTTGAAACTAATGAAAATGTCCAATTCTTTCAAAGTTCTCCCCAGGGAAGATTCTTAACACCTTACAACCTGCTCCATTTTTAAGTCCACGCATTGACCTTGTTCTTCTTGGTCTTAGCCTTACTACTGAAATATACAACCTGTCTACCTCAAAGGACCGTATGATGTGTTATGCGTCTCATTGTCACAGCGAAGACTGGAGGGGCTGTTATTGTTGATTGTCCTACAACCTAATCCAGGGAAGAAAAGACTCAAGGGACCCTCCCTTGAAAGGCTGCAGTACAGAAATGCTCACCTACAGAGCATCCTTCCCACTGTAGCTCATTACCTGGAACCAGACTCTCTGCTGTTCAGCAAGCACATAGTATGTTGTAGGTACTACTGGAAAACAAAGAATATTTTTAAAGGCAAGTCTCTGGACTTTGTTTGCCCCCTCCTACATATGGATTGGGAGTAGTTCAGTATGTTCAGAGAATCTCGGCTTCGTCGCCTAGTCTTGCTTTCAGTTCTGTTTTATTTCCCTGGGTACCTCTTGTGTCCCAGCACTCAATGAATAAACATACTAGTAATTTTATTAGCTGAAACTGTAGCTTAGCTTTGCAGATTCACTTTTTCCCGCTACCCACAAGCACAGTTTTGGAAGGCAGAATCCTTACATGGCAGAGGGTGGAGAAATCCCGTCTTCCTGCAACTTGGAAGGAGATTTAGTGATTGGAGAATGCAGAGCTTGGCTAATATTGATCCTTCACTTAAATCCTGACAGTATCATGGCAGTGCACTGCATTATAATAATGCAGAGTGGGGCTTTGGCAGAGTTTTCTATTTTTAACCTTAGAAGGGTCATGCAGTGAGAATTCTGCAGAATATGGAACAGACCTGGCCCCTGAAGTCCTCTTTATCTACGGTACAGGTTTAGCACAGACAGCAGAGGTGCAAACTTCCCTACTGAACCCATTGCCAGTGTACTAAATCCTGATCTGAACAGCTCGCATATAAAAGAAGGAGGGTACTAGTCCTGGTCTCATTCATTTTTTCCTTTTCCTCCACTCTTAGGGGATTAGTAAGGGTTCCAGGCTGTCGTGCTGGTCCTGGGATGTAGAAAGCTGTCTGCCAGGAACAGACTGAGATCATCTGCTCTTGTCACAAGGATCAGAGTAGCTTTTTAGGGGGAAAGGACCATCATTCATTACGTTTGGGCCCCATTGTTTTTACAGTCTGCTAGAGGCCTTTCAAGACCACTGCAATATAGAATGTTAAGTAATAATCAAAACATCAATAATCAAAGGGTGGCAACTTTAAATCATAAGTCAAACCAGTGATGTGGATACAAAAGGCAATACCATTACCTTCTGAGCTACTCAGTCACATTTCCTAGCTGATTGCAGAGAGGTGTGAGCTGGTTATAAAGGGGAAAGCCAGCCTCTGTTATGTACTAATCTCATTATAATTCTAGAATGATGGAATAACCAATTAAGACAGTGCCCAAGAAAAGTTCAGTGCTGTTGTTGGAAAAAGATTAATTTTAAGAGATTTTTCTGTGAATTTGAAGTAGCTTAAAAACCAAAAAGTTAAAATCTTTAATAGCAAAAGCAAGAGTCAACCAGATATACAATCCAAAATAAATACCAAATACAAATAGAGCTAATGAACTGTGGAAGCATTATGTCAAATATCAGCAGTTTCATTTTCTTTGCTTAGTTTCAATTTATAATTCACACAAGTAGCTTAAATGCATCTATCTGACATCAAAACAGAACTGCAGGTTACATAGCATCTGTTCTATAGGAGGGTGCTGTGTGCACTGAGATAATTTTAGATGAATGTGTTATAAACAAGATCTGTAGAACTTCACAGCATGGTGAGTTTGGGGAGGGAGAAACATACAGTTTAAATGTATAAATTGTTTAGAATGTTTAGCATGTAGCTGTGAAGCAATCATCCCAGTAAATTCTGTTTTCCTGGGCAGAGTGACTCAGATACACAGAACAGCTGCTTTCTAACTATTTATTGTGAGGGTGGATCAAAAGCTTGGAAATCTGCATCCTATACTGTGCAGTCAGCAATGGTACACCAGCACTTTTTAGTTTCTCTTGTTTCCAGGGATTCTTCATTTTGAAGTCTCTCTCTGCATGTTGAAAACTCACAGGGTTATAGAGGATGCCACAACATGTTGCCTGTGTGAGCAATTTGCTCTAGCTACTAGAAGGTAAACTGGGGAATAGTGCTAGAGCTTTCAGAAGGGCTTATTGAACAGTGTACTTTAAAGCTGAAGTTATGATATTACTCCTTCAGGATAGTAATTCCTCAGCTATGAATTTCTGGTGTCACAGCTGCACAGAGAAATGCTTTTCTCTTACTAGCTGTTTGTACAGTTTTGAACGTATCCATGAACTATAGTTATGTCCCAGTGGATGCTACAAAATGCTCAGAAAAGCTCCTATTAATATTGTTTCCATTTTATAAGGCCAAGTGCAGTTATCCAAATACCCTGCAAACCCTCTTTCACAGGGATCAGTCAGGCTGCCTGAGGAGACATAAAATGTTTCATCGTTGTGAGTCACCACAACTTCTGCTGGATTCAGAAGGCTGCCATTGCACCTCTAACCTCCAGCACTTCTTTCTATTCCTGTCCTAGACCCTCCACAGAGCTCTGCAATTGCCTCTCTGGCCACCCTGTTCCAGCCCCGGGTTCCTCTTCAGCCTACCTCTTCCGTCATGAGAGTCCGATATATGCTTTGGTGGGAGTAAAACTCTAAAGCAGATTCCACATCAGGAATTGAAAGATTAGTGTATTCATGCACATTTACCCATCTTAGGGACACTGTCTATTTTGTGAAGAGTAGGTATATGTGCAACATAGGAATTTTTGATGCATATCGTATGAGAATACAATTAAGGAAGTCTTAATTTCAAATATATATTTAGCCAACCCTACATAAAGATGAATAAGAATGGTTTTGCTAAGATCTGAAGATGTCTATAGTATGAACCTGCACTAACAATAATTTCTTTTTCAATAGAATCTGGAATTTAAAAAACCAGATTCACGACAGAGGCTGATATTCCTGCTAGTTCCACACTGTAATAATGTCAGGACTGAAGCAGGACATTTACCTGAGATATTTCCCATCTTACCAGGTTATTTATTTTTTATTTTCCGATCTTTAGAAGCATGCAGCAGCATCTGACTGACAGTATATGAAGAGTCAGAAGAGACAGGGGAAGGACTAAAGCAAACTCCTCCATGTGACAGCCTGGCCATTTCCTTAACAAGCCCTCACAAAAGATAAGCAAAGGGTTTTCATCTGAGCATTGGGTCACATGTACTGAGTCATGTTACTAAATACAAAAATCATATTGAGGCTGCAGATGGAGGGTCATTTGAATGGGTCTTGCTCTCCATTTCAAAATAAAGCAAAACAAGACGCAAGGAGATCTAATCTGGACACGCCCAGATTTGCAGCGCCCCAGGAACTCTCATCTCAGATTTAGTTTATGCTGAAGTGTAACATCTCCCCACAAATAAATGGACAGTCACATTTCCAGAGGTGCCAAGAATCCAACTGGAATCTGAGGACCAGAATTTTTGTCTTAACATGCTGGTCCAAACCAAGTACAATAATTACAACCCTTTCCATCCAAGGACAATGACTGCAGCTCCTTCTCTCTGCTGCACCAGCCTCTCTTCCTATGGCTACGTCTGCCCGTGAAGCTGCAGGTTATGATTTCCAGCTCAAGGAGATCTCCCACATGAACTCACATTGAGCTAGCCTGATAAAAACAAAGTGAGTGTAATTGTGGCAGCACAACAGGCCAGAGGGATAAGCCACCCTGAGTACATAGCTGTGCAAGACATAAGGTCCATGACAGGCTCACCGGCCTGAATGTGCTGATGCGACATGAGACTCTCATGTGGAAGATACTCACGTGGCTTTAATGAGAGGGGACAGCCCATTCTGTTGCCACTTGTCCTAGCAAAAGGTCCAAATGCTATCCCTGCTGCGGCAGCAGAGGGATCCCATCCCTTGGGAAGGGTTGCAAATGAGGGTGACTGCATCTGCAGTATTGTCCCCCTTTGCCAGTCCCCTAGCTAGACAGGAGACAGGCTGGGAGCACAGCCTCGGGGAATATCAGACCCAACACAGTCAGAGTCCTTGTTACATGTTCTGTCAACTTTTCTCCTCTTACATGGGCAAAATTACCAAAAGAAGCACTTCAGAGGCAGAAGTGGGCAGGGGAATTTCTCGGGGCATGGCTCCAATGGGCCCAGGAGTGGGTTAAGAGATGTTCAGGCCCTAAGCTATGTCAAGATTGAGAGGCCCCATACCATAAATAATAAAGACAAAAATTGTATTACATTATAACAGAAAGGGTAATGAAAAATAAACAATAAACCATTATGTTTGCATATACAGATAGGCAAATATGCAACAAGAAACAGCTAAATAAAACATATCTTGCAAAAGGCCTTATTTGCATTATCAATTTCAATTATGATAAATCTTAATTATCTCAGGCATATTTAGAGGCCCCTCATAACGTGAGGCCCTAAGTCATGGGAAGGAAATCAGATCCACCCCCTGGAAAAAAAACAGGGGAAACTTCAAGAATGGAAGAGGTAGTCTGGTGTTAAGAGAAAGCTCTAGTTCTAGAGGGTGGGCCCCCAGCTGAAGAGATCCCTAAGTCTGTTTTCACATGGTGCGCCAACAGCTACAAGAAGGAACACTTGACTCAAACCTGTCTGAAGCGTGGAGGAGTCTCCTTCTGCTGTCGAGCAGGCTCACTCACCAGGCATGTTGTGACCTCCTTGTTCTCCCCAGACACCAGCTGCTCCCACTCATTAGTCTCATGGTATGTCCAGCCAATGTGCTGTCGGTCATGGATAGTTATATTTAAATAGGCCCTTATGTTGAACTCAGATGAAATATAACTTGTCCAACTCTGATGCCATGAGAGAAACCAAGCCAGGAGGTTAGAGAGAGACATTGAGATCGCAAGTGCACAGAAATAGTGAAAGCTGCAAAATTAACTACAAACTAGGCATCTGACTTAAATATTGGGGTTGTTTCATTTTGATTGATTTACAGTATCGCTGTTTCATTCTCTCTTATGTCCCTTAACAGCCACCCAATTTTTTTTAAAACTTCTAAAACAGTGAATGAAATTAAGGCAAGCAGCTTTGGTTTTGGCTGCTAACTCTTCACGTAGACACCTAAATAATGGCCTGATATGCATAGGGGTTAGCACACCCATTGAAGTCAGTGGGCAAAGATGATGGTCAAAATATTTGGTGGGATAGACTCAGGCCATTTACGCAAGCCTCTAAATAGAGACTTTGGAAACGAATTTTAGACCAGAATTCTCAAACTTGGGTGCTAGTCTTTTACCGTCCAGTTTGGGTTTGTAGGTACCGTGGGGTTTCTCGTCCTTTTTAAGTACAGAATCTGATTAACAAAGTACGGCATCTCCACATCACTCATTATACAATTCCTTTCTAATCAAGATGCTTTTTGTTTACTTCTGCTCTTAAACAAAAGTGCTGGATCATCTGAAAGTCTGTGAGCTAGGCAAGATGAGGCAAGTGGTGCTGTCAGATGGCAGCCATGGTGATTGGCTTAAGGGGCGAGCCTGCAAACAGCTTCATTACTGAGATAATGTCTGTGCAGGCAAGGAGGTGCTTAGGAGGGAGGACCCTGTGGACGGCTTTGTAACCATTCACACGCCTCACTTCAGGCCGATTTGCACAAAAATAAAAGTTCTAGCTGAGATCACTTTGCAGCCACAATGCACCACCACCATCTGTCACACCCAGTGTTCTTGATGGCACACTCCATGTTGTGGTCACTTTCTAAGAACTTCTCTTCCTGGTAAGTGGCTATGAAGTGAAGCTGTTCAACAATATTTTAATTCAGTGGTGGGGAGCTGGAAGGATGGATGGATATATGAGGAAAGATCAGAGTTCAATGTGAACTTCTGGGCAAAGCAACAACTGGAGACTGGAAACACAATGGCAAACTTTAAATATTTGAAAAGTGGTGTGAACGACCACCAAGCAAGGAGGAGGGCACTTTAACACAATGGCATCAAATGAGATTAAGAAAGGGCTTTCCCAGGCTGGGATTGTCACAGTAGCCTAACAGATTTAGGTGCTCACTGAACTGAGGCTCCCTTGCATATGGCACATGTGAAAATCCCAGCCCTAGGCTGCATATGAGGAACAGAATCCTCCTGGTGAAGTGTGCTCGGGTCAGAAGAGTCAACCAAGGAAGAGCAGGAACCCTCAGCATTAGTAAATAAAAATCTAGGTGAAATAATTCTGTGCATTAAACTACAGAGTATGTCCTAGATAGGAACAAAGAGATCCTTTATCCCGAATCTCTGACTTGCTTATTGGTTTCTTGTTCTACTACTCAGAAATAGTTAAAGCAAGCTGCAAAAGATCTCACTAAACTGGGTGACTAGACAACAAAATAGCAGATGACATTCAATGTTGATATATGAAAAGTAATGTATGTTGGAAAACTTAATGCCAACTACAGTGTATACACAAAATGATGGGGTCTAAATTAGCTGCTACCACTCAGGGAAGATCTTGGAATCATTGTGATAGTTTTCTGAAAAAAAAATCTGCTGTATGTTCAGTGGCAGTGAAAGAAGCTAACAGAATTTGAGGAACCATTAGTAAAGGGATAGATAATAAGACAGAAAATATCATAATGCCACTGTATAAATCCATGAAACACCCACACCTTGAATAGTGCGTGCAGCTCTAGTCACCCCATCTCAAAATGGATATTTTAGAATTTAAAGCGGTACAGAGAAGGGCGACAAAAATTATTAGGAGTATGGAACAGTTTCCATAAAAGAAAAATGAAAAAGACTGGGACCATTCAGCTTGGAAAAGAATCAACAAAGGGAGGGGGGTTATGATAAAGGTCTATAAAAATGTGACTGGTGTGGAGAAAGAAAATAAAGAAGAGTTATTTACGCTTTCACTTACCACAAAAACAAGGGGTCACCCAATTAAATTAATAGGAAGCCGGTATAAAACAAGAAAAAGGGAATATTTCTCCACACGATGCACAGCAAACCTGTAGAACTCATTGCCAGGGATATTGTGAAGGGTCAACAAGGTTCATAAAAGAACTAGATAAGCTGGTGAACCTGTTCTCCCTGAATGGCTATTAGTCAAGAAGGGCAGTGATGCTGCCCCATGCTCTGGGTGCTCCTAGTATGACTGCCCAAAGCTGGGAGTAGATGACAGAGGATAGGTCACTCAATGATTGCCTGTTCTCTTTATTCCCTCTGAAGCATCTGGCACTGGCCACTGTTGGGAGACAGGCTGCTGGGCTAGAAGGACCACTGGTCTGACGCAGTATGCCCCTTTTTTATAACTACGAACTCTAGTACTCATCTATGAAGGGGAAAACAGTCAGCTAAGCAGATCTTGTGCAGGCTTCCAAGAGTTAAAAGAGGTGTATGTCCCAGTGCCTACAGACTGTCTCCAGCACCAAGAAAACGATGTGTGTTGAAACATCTGCTTGGCAAGCCATGCTTTGTCCTGCTGCAGTTTCTTCAATTATTTTTTGTGTTGTGTATTTTACAAAGGATAAATCAGGGAACATTTCAGGAAGTGTTTTCTCATTCTAAAACATATCAAAATATTGCTGACACTGATCCATAGCTGGGAATGTCATTCCTGAATAAACATGATGTCATTCTCATTCCATTCATACTCCTCCTGGACAGCTGCTGTCAGCATCAGTGAAGAAAAATGCCACCTCACTGGTGACAGCTGCCACTTGAGGTACTTTGTATATCAGCCTCTCTAGAAAAAAAAAGCCAGTCATGCAGATGCTATTTAAAGTATGTTGCATCTTGATGAGAAATGCAAAATCTAATATGTGGCAGGTTTCTCTCTACCCAAATCCAGCCATTGAAAGAGGAAGAATGTTTCTGGTCAGAACCTTTTAGACAGAGTAACCCTCAAACAAGGCACTTAATCCTGCATTGCAATTGCTAAAGAAAACTGACTTGCTTAGGTGGTCATCTGTTGGGTATTTTATTTTAAACACAGAAAATGAAAAGTTGTCTTGTTAATGTTTGAAACTGCCACAGCAAGTCACCTAAACCAGAAAGTCTTTGGCTAGGGTCTGCACAGCCACTGGTGGCCCAAAAATGAGTCATTTGAAAGCTGTTGAGTATGTAGGGGAAGAAGAGGTGGCATCATAAGAGACTCTCTGCATTAAATTGCCAACAAAAGAAGAAAAGTCAGAGGGTCTCTAACATAAGTGTGTCAGTCACAGTTTAATTTAACAGCAACAGTTGATTTTTTGAAGAAGCCTGCAGAAGTCACTTAGCGCTCTAGATTTGAGTCCCAGCTTCAGCAGACCATAGCAGCATCTGTAATGAAGGAGACTAGATATCTCTCAAGCAAACATGCTCCAGTTTTTTGAGACTCATTGCTTATAGGAGGGTGAAAATATCAGATAGGATGACCCGTGAGTAATGTCGAGTGCAACCCTATCCTCTTAGTGCCCATAGAAATAGCTATGAGAGACATTGCTTTCCCAAACAGACATGTAGTGAATTAACATGACAAGACATGTAATAACTTCATTTTATAAATTTAACTGTCTTAGGAGCTAAACCGTAATGGGGATGGAACATTCTGCTTTGACTTACATCCTCTGCAAACTTTTTTGGCCCACGGCCTTCTAAGGTTCACTCACAATCGTTACTAATATATGGCCGTTTTTATTATGCACCAACTACTGGTGTTCATTTGAAGGCAGTGGAATGTGCTGGGAGTGTGTCCGATGTAAGGTTAAGATTTTGTCACGGTTATTTTTAGTGCAAGTCACCGACAGGTCTCAGGCAGCAAACAAAAATTCACAGGAGCCTGTGACCTGTCTATGACTTCACTAAAAATAGACAGAGGGAATGACTGGGGGCAGGAACGACAGCTGGAGCCCTATGGAACAGCCTAAGCCCCTCTCCCATGCATCTGCAGGGGTGGGGGTGGACACAACCCCACTTTCAGCCCGAATCACTGGGGAAGGTGATCAGTCCTAGATGCAGCCCTGGCTGAAGCCACGGGGCAGGGGCACAAAGTCCCAGCTCTGGTCCTGGCTTCAGCCACTAGTTGCTAAAGCCAAAGAAGCCACGAAGGTTCAGAAAAGTCACAGAATCCGTGACTGCTGTGACCATCATGTCTAAATTGTATCCTTACATGGGCTGAATACAGATCAGCTTCACGCTCAGCTCTGAGAACTCTAAGGTTTAAGAGTTTTCATGCTAATTTTGTATTTTTCAGAGAAACCCTGAAGAGCTCCTATGGATCGTCACATCACACATCAGTCAAAATCTTAGTTAGTACTAATGAGAAGGAGACCGAAATGTTCCTTCCTTACAGCCCTTAACATCTCCTCTACTTCCCCACAGATCTAAGGAGCACATGGCAAGTTTTTGCAATAGCACCAAGCACAAACTCAGCTGTCTTCGAGGCTCTACCATAATATAAATATTAACTGGACATTTCTCATGCTTTTCTCCTTACCATTTCACCTAGTGATAGGCGCTGATCATTCATTAATCCTCCCCACTCCATTTTTCTAATGAGTATTATTCAGACACTTCTAAGTACCAATAAGGCAGCTGAAATGTTTTTGCTCTAAAACCACAGGAATATTACAAGAATAGTTTTTCTCTAAAATCAGATGAATAATCTGTTCAACACTGGTAAATCTTTGCTAATTTCCAGTTGTGAAGTGAAATGTTTCAGTAAATGTAGCCCTGTTGCTTACAAGTCTGAATAACCGTCATTCACACATCTCTTATGTCGCTTATATATGCATGATTATACCTGGGATGGAGTCCATGTGCTTATTATGAATCAGGTATGGGTCATTAATGCTCTGTCAATTTTTCTCCTCTTTATAAAAATAAATACCTTTAAATGAAAAAACTCCACATTCAACCATACATTAACTTTACTGCCTTCTTAGTTATGTCTCTACTTTCCTTTTCCATGTAACATGTAATAAAAAGTTAGCTCAATCCATATAACAAGCTTTTTTTATTCTGCCACTATGAGCTACTGATTGAATTCAAGAAACAAAACTCTGTACCTCTGTATAAATTTTACTTCAGTATGACAACTGCTGATTGGAAATTTTCCATCAAAATGTTTTTCAGTTTCTTCAAAATTTAAGTTTCCCATAAGAAAATGTTGATTTTGCTGACATTTAATTTTCCATTAGAAAAAAATCAAAATGACATATTTCAGGGTTGAGTCGGCATTACGCTACATTATCTCCCACACTCCCAAACTGCTTAGTGCTTTATGGGACATATAGCTTTCTGTATCTTATACCCCTTCTCCTTCTGCCTGGACTACATTTTCTACTATGCATCAGGTGGTTCAAACAGAGGGGATACTCCAGTCATTTTGGGAGATATAGTCCAGTCTGGGGTACAATGGGAGCAGAAAGTAACCCGACTGCAACCTCTGAAGACAGCAGTGATCACAATTATCAAATCAAGCCAAATGAAAAAGTTTCAACATTTGCAAAAGTTGTAAGTTTTCTGGACTTTTCATTCTGCAAAGAATTGACATTTTGATTTTTTCATCCCAATTTGAGATGTAAGCAAACATTCCAATATCAGGATTTCCAAGAGGACAGAAATTCTGATTTTTCACCAGCTTTAGTTGTGATTAGTTATTGCACTCAAGTCTATAGTTAATGTTATGAATGCACAAATATGCTATTTGGATCCTCAGGATGTCACGGTATAAACACACATATCTCAGCATGTATTGCAGCACAACAGAACTAACAGGACGGGTCAAGGATGTGTGACGGGTATCTTGTGATAGTGCTTCCTAGAACCCACCAGCTACAAGGTGACTGCTTACTCTATTGCAAATTCTGCACACATTTCTAGCAGGAGTATGCAATTTTTAACATGTTATTATATTGCAGTAGTACCTATGAGACCTGTCATTGACCAGGACCCCACTGCACTAAGACTGTACAAACGAGGGGACAAAAAAAAAAAAAGATGGTCCCTATTCCACAATTACTGACAGGAATGTGCAAGGCAGGTTCTCCCCTCTCTACCTTATACCACACATCATTTGGAGAGGATTGTGGGATGAGCTGATTTTTGTAGTTATTATTATTTAGCAATAGTCACATTTTCTAGTCTCAGAGGATATGTGAAGGGGCAGCAAGAATTGCCATTGTGGACACCTGAGCAACTCCCTGGCAAGCTTCCCTCCTGAGAACAGCACAATCATACACGTTCACCACAAGACATCATCTTATCAAAAGCTCCTGCCACGTTAGCAGTTTGCAGCTAACCAGATTTTCTCCACAGTTGTCCTAGAAAAGCTTTTTGCTATTTTTATACTTGAGATTGTGGTAGCACCCAAAATGTGCTCTGCCCCAGAGATCCAACAGTCTAAATCTTCATTCCTTTAGGTTTCCTATCTGACACAGAAACAGCAGCACAAAGGGGCAGACGTATAACTTGGGAAGCTTTCTAGATGTGTCTTGAGCCAAGTGACACATTACACATTGGCAGTACTAAGCAGGGTCCTTCAGTCTATCACAATGTCACTGGCAGCATTGAACAGACATGCACAATACACCCTGGCAGGTATCTGATGGAGGAGACAGCAGCACTGACCACAAGCAGATTCTAAAGACAGTTCAAATAATAATAACAACATAAAATCTTCCCTTGTGCACACAGACTTTTATCAAGCAACCTGCATGCCTCAGCAGTGAAACTCTGCTCTGGGTAATATGGCAACAAGCCCATGCTAGGCATATGTTCCATCGTAGTCATAAATGTCGCACTAATAGATTATCTTGCTAGTACTGGGCTGTCACTGTAAATGTTATTGCTTCTACCATCCCCTAAGTGCTCTCAGGTGTTGTTCCAAGGAGCTTTGCAGACTGTGAAGCAGAGGAGAAGAACGACAGTGATGTGGCCTCTGGCTCTCCCCATGAAACAGCAGCTTTTCTGTCATCCCATGGAAGTGCTCTGGTTTCTCTATAGCTCTTGAAATGTGGCTCAAGCAAGGCTGCCAACACATATTCTTCCTTGTCAGACACAGCTCTAATTCTCAAGTCTGCCTCTGTGAGCAGTCTGACAGCTATCACTCCTGCTAGGAATAGTGAAACCCTTCAAAGTCAGTTCATGTATGGTTGAGAAAGAGGAGCCATCAGATAACCTAGAAGAACAATAGCAGCGCTTGCCTTTCATTTGTACACCCAGCACTCACATTTCTTGTCATTAACTCCATTGGGTAGTGAATGAAAACTAAGTAAAACAAGTGGTTCAATTTCATAAATCCACTAAGATAGTGTCTCTGCTCAACACTGTACTTGCAATATTCTAGTGCAGTTGTCTTTTGTCTCAGAGCATCAATAAATAGTGACTTGCCAGTCATATGGAGTTTCCTGATCACAGTGATGTTTGTCAAGTTCTTTGCAGGCTACACGGCATGTAGTAGGAGTTTTCCTACTTTTTGAATCTGTAGTCTTTCTGTAGCCACCTATATAGTTCCTTCCAACAGATGAGCAAGCTGTACCCATTCACCCTAGGGTGGCACTGTTATCTGACACAACACTCAGAGTAAGAGATTAGGGGACAAACCACACACCGAGTTGTTGCTGCATGTCTGAGGCAGGAAAGTTTGTGTGAAAAAGAGAAAGAAACGGTTTGTGCAGAAGGTTGGTATTTCTTGAAATATGCACTGCATTTGCTGGGGCAGCACAGCATGAAGCTGTCCTTCTCCAACCTCCCTATCACGCCCATCTGTCCCTGTCCCAATATACATCTCTCCCCAAAAGGGCTACTTTAAGCCCACACATCTAGGGGAACTATTTGTACAGGTCAATGCTGCCAGTTAAGCTGTTGGTTTACCACTGGTATTGAAACCTTAATGAAGTCTAGTATAGTAGAAAGATTCTACCTAAACAGTGTATATTTGTATATTGGTCTGTGTGCACAGAGAGAGCAGAGAGAGAAACACAAAGTCCAACCAAAGCGGTTCCTCAGCAAAACATATGCGTTAATGAGGATCTTTCAGGTGAGAGCTACTGTCCTACAGTCATTCTTCAGACCCTCATTTTCTCCTTTTCACCTCCAAAGCAATCCAGCATTCTGTTCCTATCAGCATCTCCATCCTTATCTCCTCTCCCCCTGGATCCTCCTATCTACGACCTTCATGCCTAACCATATTCTGTATCTCATCAGCAGAAGCAGCTTTATGGTGCCATGCTGCCCACAGAGTTAATGCATTTCAAACCCCCTCTGAACCATGCAAAAGAAATAACCCCCTGAAAGCCCACCCTTCTGGGAAGCAGCCATCTCTGGATGTGCCTATTGGGCATCCAAGTACTGTTTTGTGCCCTACCCACTTACAGCCCTTTCATTGTAAGCTCCTCGAGGTATTTGTCTCTTGGTCCCAGCCTACCACACCTATGGCGAAGCACCCCTGCTGCTCTGGGAACAGGACTATGGGACCTACACAACACCAGACTCCACACCTTAGCCACTGTCCTGTTTATAGACTACACATTTCTGACCAAGGGCGTAAGACAGAAGGTAATCAGTTCCCAAGCTTACCACAGCACCCAATAGACCAGACTCACAGTGGACATGTTTCATACAACTCTCATGATGGGAAAAATTCAAAACTTCAGCAACTGACTGCTAATTGAAGCCACCAAAACCATGCCAGACCATTCAGCAATCCATCCCCAAATACTCAGGCCTTACCTGGTGCTGTCTTCCTGCAGGAAAGGACTGACTATCCCTTCCAGCATCTCCGGTGAATGAACTGTTGCTCCTAGATTTGGTGTCTACAGGGAAGGCGCCTTGTTATTCTGCGGGGTCTTTAGAGGTAAGCACCTGCTTCCTGCAATGAAATAAGGCACAACTCAGTTGCTGCCAGGTACTTTCAGTTGCTGGCTCAAAGAAAGAGCAAGTAGACAACTCAGACTCAGCCTTTCTGGGGTCTCAGAAGGAATTTTCTCTATGATTGATTGGGGAATTCCTGGCTAGGCGGGTTACTGTATTTAATTGTATTTTGGAACTTCCCCAACTTTTGTTTGTGAAACAGTTGGATGAAATTGTTCCTTCTAAGCAAAAAAGACTAATTTGTTACCATTCACAGCTAACCCTTGTCAAACCTGTTTCCTGATGTTTCTACATGGTCATTATCAACAAAAATGGTACCAGAAACACTTAGTTCTACTTAAGTTGATTGTATTTTGCAACCCTGTTGCAAAATCAAAAATGGGCAATTTTCAACAACAAAAAATTGTTCTACAGATATTGCATCCATCTGCATGGACACTGCTGCAGTGAACGCAAAGGCAATTTCAGTCACCTATTCCCCAAGGATTGTTATTCAGACTTTCTTTTCCAGTGTCAAGTCGCTTCAACTTGATTGTATCACAGTCTCATCTCTCCTCTCCACATCATTCTAATCACTCCTCCTGTGTCCTCACATAGGTGCCTCTCTTGCTGGTGAGCTGGCTGATCAAGGTGCTAGCACTCATTAATCAAGCACAACTTTGGCCAATTCATCACCTGCAGGATCCAGATTGCTGCAGCTGTCAGACCCTGCTGTGGACTGTAACTCAGACTCACTGTAGGGAGGAAGTAAATAGAAGAGAAAGGGAAGGACTGTGCAGGTCGGCTAAAGGGAATTAGATGAGGTGTAATGGCCTGGGGCAGGAAATAGGAAAATTCAAATAATAATTTACTTAGGGAATTCTCAAATCTCCATCACATGAAATTCCTGCACCTGTTTTGGGAGGTGGGAGAGGTAAATGGAAACTTCTCCTGTATCCATTATTATTATTGTTATTATTTATTTTAATACTGTTGCACCTAGGAGCCTGAGGGCAGGTCTACACAAGAAGCCGTACATCAATGCAGCTGCACCTCTGTAGCTGCTCTCCCCTGGCAGGAGAGCACTCTCCCACTGGCATAATTACTTCACCTCCATGAGAGGCAGAAACTATGTTAACAGAAGAGCGTCTCCCACTAACATAGCACTGGTGTGGACAGAGATTAGGTCACCGTCACTTGCATTGCTCCAGGGGGTCTTCTTGGGACCTCCGAGTCATATCGACTTAAGTGGTAGTGTAGGCCTGTCCTAAGTTGTGGACCAGGACCCCATTGTACTAGGCTCTCTACAAATATAGAAAGCAAAAGAAACAGTTCCTGCCCCAAGGAGCTTACATTATAAGTACAAGAAAGAGACAGATGAGAGAGTAAAAGCAAACAATGAGACAATATTGGTCAGCATGACAGGCATTGACAGGCATGACAGCACACCATCAGCCTAACCTATGAGATTTCTCCTAGCCTTGTACACAGCAGAACTTTAACTTGCACTCATGATTCGTGAAACAAGCAGGTTGGAGTAGCAAGCACAAGAGGATGGAAGGCAGAAGCAGAAAGGATATGTACTGCCCCTTCCTTCCAAACAACAGGTTTAACATATTCCATTTCATTCAGCCTCCACATCGGCTCTGCTGCCAAGCAGCCAGGGAGCACAGTACTTCACACAGCTTTCTGGAGAGCCACCAGACAAGGCAGCTCCAAGCTGTTCTGTTTTATTCTAACCTATGTAGTTTTTTTAATGGTGTTGGTTGAGAGACAGATCTACGTGATGCCATACAGCCCTTAGTGTGAACACAGGTATACTTCCAAGAAGGTGCTTAAACAGGAAACGCTTATTCCTGTTCGTAAATCAAACAGGAGTTTTTGAGCCTGCTGCTGGAAGGAATAACAGATGCCTCAACATGCACAGATGGACACTCTAAAACTGATTCATTACTGCAGCTAGGGAAAGACATCTTACCACCACAGATACACATATAGCACTTCTCTTCAGGGGGTGCTACACACGCATTCACATGTTATACCAGGCTGGTATTGGTTCTCCCTAGTTACCAATGGGTAAACTAAGGCAGAAAGGTTCAGCAACCTGCCCAAGATCACAGAGGGAGTCAGTGCCAATGCCATTGTTTGTAAAAGGACTAGGCAGTCTCTGACCCAGATCAGCCTCATTCCCAGCCTGGAACTCTCCTCTTTCTTGCCTTCTTCTTCAACAGTATCCCAGAGAAATGTCCTTTTACTAGAGTCAGGAAAGAGACCCACTTCTCTCAAGTCTTGTGGGAGACACCTACAGCTTCTCTTTATGTTTTCAAGATACAGCTGGCATTACAGGTGGATGAGCCTTGGTATAAATGAATGGTGATTGATCGTCATGGCTTTGAGGCACAACGCCACGGTGCTTGCTCAGAAATGCAGCCTTGGGGAGAGTAGAGCTCTGCAAATTTCCCTCTGCACAGAGCTTCACTGAGTCGAAGTGCTGAAACTAGCAATACATGGTCACCTGCTTGTTCCGTTACTGAAAACATGGTGGGAAGTTGATAGCAACCCACAGACAAATGCTTCCTATAACTGCCTGGTGCCAGACGGCTCAGTTCTCTTGGCTAATGTGAAATACAAACGGACATTGTATTAGCAAAGAGCATCAGCCTCATGAACCAGCACCATCAGGTTCTAGTCTAAGCATAGCTCAGTATTAATATTATATCAGTTTTAATGGCTCTAGAGACAAGAATCATTTGATGATATGGTTAGTGCAGGTAAATGCTAGTGGAGTGCCATTTGGCTGGCTGGAAAACTCTGCTCTGTAGCAATCTCATTTGAGCAACATGCTGAGCAACTTAATTTAGCTTTGCGTGTTGCCAAGTTCCAAAGGGGCCAGCCATGTTAGTCTAGTTCAGCAAAACAAACACAGAGTCCTGTGGCTCTTAGACTAACAAATTTATTTATTTATTTATTCTTCAGAACGTATGATGAAGTAGGTTTTTCTCCCATGAAAGCTCATGCAATAAATGTATTTGTTAGTCTTTAAGTGCCACAGGACTCCTTGTTTGTTTCATTTAGCTTCTCTCTACTAACTGAATGTGACTTCCTCCATTTCCTGGGGCCGTCAGTAAACAGCAACACTTCTTGGCTCAGATCAATGCCCCATTAGATGCTGTGTGGGATACTGTTGGACCAAATATGTAAGGACCTATGTACTATAATCATATGGCTTCTCTGGGGATTACACTGAAACTGCCACCACAACCACAATAAAATAAAATAAAATAACTGAGGGGTATCTGAATCAAAGTCACTATGATAGTCTTGAAAATATGCTGCAAATGGGAAAACCTGGAGCTGCTTCTTACGTGCCATCAAATTTGAGAACCATCGTCTTTCTATTCAGGTTAGCCTGCCTTTCTTTTACGATAGGTAATTTGCTTGCATGACGTGGTTATATTAAATAAGGACATTAGTACTTTAAATTACTGTGAAGCGGACAGGGATTCCCTGAGTATTAAGCATTCACCATAAGAAGCCTGAGAGCTGTGAACTGTTCCCCCAGGCATCGAAGGCTGCTCCAGAGTAGTAGTCCTTTGGACCTGTCCAGTCCAATAGACTAGAGAAGATTTGACCCTCCAAGTTTGCAAAGAGCATGGCTAGCAGCCAAAAGACCCTGTTTTGATCATCTCACTGGAGCATTAATAGGAAGCGGAGAACATTAGCTGTACAATAGAATGATGGCTTCAAACGAGGACATTCAAAGTCAGAAAGCAGAAAATTAGAGTTTCAACCATAAAGTTCAAAGAGTGAGGGAAAAGGCATGAAAAGTAATTCTGACACTTTGCATTGAACTCAATTGTTTCAGTAAACTGTATTTTAAATAAAAAATAACAATAACAGCATTCCAAATTTCTATTTTATAAGCTTTACTAATACGTAATTTTTTTATACATGTCAGAATTTCTTACTTGAGGCAAATGCAATATTTATAGAAAGCAAGACACTTCAAAACAGCTCCAGAGATTTTAAGCTCTCGGTTTATACACAGATTTAAAATAACTCAGAAATACAAAATGACAAAATGTACATTTTTTATATTGTTTACTAATGTATTGTTTCTTGTCCCTGATCCGTCATCTCTCCGGCTGGGGGAATCATGTTCACGTTCAGCTCCTCAACTCCTTTCGTGCTATGTATTTCTGGAGTGAAATATTCCCATATGGTGAAAATCTATCACAATTCTGTCTTGCAGAATCTCTCTCCCAAAGAATTACATGAAGATCATTAATTAACACACTTGTACGCCCCTTACCCCAATTCCTAGATGAACTCTCCTCATACCAGGGGAAAACAGGAAATTTAGTATTCACTGAATACTGAAATCTAAGGTTTCACAAGATGAAGCCACTGAGTTTGCAGCTCTGCGATGGAGGATTGCTCTTTTGCATCCCTCCCTGAAATTTCCTCTTTGCTAATTACTAACACTGATTCTGGGGAGAGGGAAGCCTGTGACCAAAAGCACAAATAGTTAATGGCTGCAAAGCTTAATATGAGCCACACCCTCAGCAGGTATATTAGAGGCATGCAGGGGATCCCTCAGTTTCTATTAGATAATATTTACCTGAGGTATGAGTTATGGCTGATGCTGGTTACAATCAGAAGCAGAAAGAGGAAGAATGGTTTTGGGGTTAAGGCATGGATTGGGAAGTCAGGAGAGCTGGGCCCTATTCCCAGCTCTGCCTTTGATCTGTTACATGACCTTGAGCAACTCATTGGATCTCATTGTGCCTAAACTTCATCCTCTGTAAAATGGGGATAATAGAACAGCCTCACCTCACAGCCCTGCTGCTAAGTTGATTTGAGTGTTGGAGGCCCTCAGATATGGTGCTGTTAAGCATTGTGGAATGGTCTATAAACAAAGGGAGATAATGTAGATGAGTAGATAATTTATTTATTATGTAGCATCACAGTCAAGTAAGCTAGCCCCACGCTTCCAAAAAATCATTTTGAGACTGACTAATTTTTTTAAAGTAACAAAAGCATGTTATTTTTATTTATTCTGTTTACCTAGACATGCACCAACTTGTTAAAAACAAAAACATTTTAAGAATCTCAACTGTCTTCCCAGTTTGGGTGGTTTGCTTCCTTTTTGCTCATTACAAACATGATCTATGGAAGCAGATGAGCTACTGTTGACATAACTGGCATCTAGTCTCACTTTTGTTTCTCACAAACTCTTATTTCTCTCTCCGAGGGCACCTAGAGTTTCAAAATCCTAGCTAAATGCCACCTCAATAAAATATTCACAAATGTTGAGACAACCAGCTATAGCATCCCATCTGTGACGGAGGACTCATATGCCATCAACATTCAACCCCTCATCATTCTCCCCACCCCAAAAAAGATTAAATGTTCAGTTAAAAGCCTGATTAGCACAAAAGCCTTACAGCATTATCTGAAGCCAAATATTCCTGGCCTCTGGTGGATTTTTGCTGGAACAAGGCTGCACTGTTTGGTTGCAAACACTCCAGGGAAACCTTGACAACCCCAAACCAAAACTATATTTTCACAAAAAAACCCCAAACATTTCCATTAATGCTCAAGTGCTATATTCTGGTGCATCCACTTCCCCCTCACTCCCCCACCCCGTTCATCCCCACCTTGATTTCACTGTGAAAACTATATGATGTTGTTCCTTTAAAAAGTCATTCTGCCTCAGATTTTTCAGATGCAAGCTTATTTCACACATTTTGATGTGTGTTTTGTGGAAGGGGAGAGTTGAATCCACAATCCACTTACATAAACAACAAGATGTATTACGCAATTCAATTAAACCCGGGCAAATACATGGTTATTTTACTTTTCCAGGAAAACTCTGGATCACAGGTATTGAACAAGACATGTTACTCTGGTAGAAAATAAGTTCAGAGCTCTCTCAAGTGTACTTCTGATGAATCAACAGCTAAAGCACTCAGCCAGTTCAGCAGTGTGGTAGACATACAACAGTTAACGAATGGAAGTAGGATTTTCTCCCACAAAAGTTCATGCAATAAATAAAATTTGTTAGTCTTTAAAAGTGCCACAGGACTCCTTGTTTGTAGCATTTAATGATGTAGTCTTTGGTTCACTACAGCTCTGCAGAATGTTTCCCCAGTCAATAGACGTACTTGGCAGTTCCTAACTGATCTCATAGTGGAAAACCCAAGTCCAGGGCAGGAGAAAGGTTTGCAATATCTGATGAATGTTCACATAATTCTTCTATTTGGTCTAATACAATTTCCTGAGAAAAAGGAACAAGATACACTGTATCGTGTTTAAGAACCCAATCCACATAGGCTGTATGAAAGCAAGAGGCTATGGTCAAGGGTTAGGATTGCAGGATCAGGACCTAAAGTAGCAAGGAGTGAACCTCAAAACATATTCTGGGCTAAATTTCTCTTGGGAAGCCTGCTCTGCAGGTCTTTCTCAGATAGGCCTCCTGGGGACATCAGTCTCCTGAGCAATGATTAGCAAAGCACATGTGAGCCAGAACGAATGCGACAGGCAAAGCCCATTAACATTCCTAAACACAGCTACGTTTCTCAGACAGAACTAGAGCTTGTTCCAAACTACAGTGCATTCAGAAGCAGTAAGTGAATCAGGTTCAACCACTTCATCTTCTCACCACCACAGGTTTGTGTAATGGTACCTGCATTCATAGGATAACAGCAGTTGCAAAGCCATTAGTTGCACTAGTTTCAAACTGACATGCCTTACGCATGACTATTTTTAAAAGCTGATGCAACAGCAGTATTTCCAACTCTCCCAACTCAAAAATCACAAGTCAGGCCACCAAAAAAACTAATACATCATGGGGTCTTATTCTTTGTTTCTGGGGCTTTTTCAGTTTTGTTTTTTTATCTTTTTGGATGCATATTTTCAAGCCTTTCTTGGTAGTTACAACATCAACAATCTTACTTTGCTAAAGTTCTGGAAGCTGAGAATCTTACACAGTCAACTCATTGGTGGTGCTGAAGCTTCATAGACAAAACCATTAAATATCACAAGATGTGTGAAAAAATCCTAAGAATTAACAAGAGTGTGACCATAGGGCCAGAAGTGGACAGGGAGTCAGTCAGCTAGACCTACTCCCCAGAGCGCCTTGTTGCACCTCTGCTGTGTGGCAGGCGGGACAGGGAATTACTTAACTCACCACAAGTGGCCTGGCTGTGCTACTCCACCAATGTCAGGACCCTTCCCCTGCCACCTCCCGGGCAGGCATTCTGCGCCGTCAGCAGGGAAACTGGTCCCCAGCAGGTGCGTGGTTAGGTGTCAGGCTGAGAACTGAGGCCATTCAATAGGAACAACTTGTCGCTGGGCCAGAGGCAGGTATACAGAGATCAGGCTCTCACTGAGACAGGAACCCCAACAGCTGTCACTACATACTCTTTCCCAGCTAGCTGAAAGATTGGGTTTATTTTTTAAAATTATCATGAAATATTAACTTAGGGAGTAAAAATATAAATGAAACCCAACAATACCAAATAAAGCCAGTCTTCAGGGGAAACTGAATCAGAACCACCCCACCCTGCTTCCTCAGAACAAGGGAGGAAAATTTGATGGAGAGCCACAACATGCTTCTGCCTCAGGGGCTTACTTGGAAAGGAGTTTCTGATCCCTGAGAAGCTGCTGCTGGCGGAGGAGCCCTGCCTTGGGGTGGTAGTCTGAGGGGCTTTGTGGCAGAGTGGGGGCGTCCTAAGCCTCTGCCATCCACACACCAGCCACCTAAGTTGGTAAAAGACCACTGTATCCGCAGTGTCTCACAGTTGGGAGCTGATGAGGGCCAAGGGGTATCAGGCCTAATGAAGTAACTAGAAGCAGCTGACTGGAGACTAGAACTATAAGGGGCAGGAAAAAGTGAGGAAAGGAAGGGTCTGCCCAGGGAGAAGGGTGGGGAGTCTTTTATTCAGTCCGTCTCAGAGCCAACAAGGGCAAGCAACTGGGCAAAAAAACCCAAGGAGACCTGTAGCACTTAAAGACTCACAGATTTATTTTTTGCATGAGGTTTATAAAAATAAAAAATAAATCTGTGAGTCTTTAAGTGCCACAGGACTCCTTGGGTTTTTTTGCTGGACTAGACTAACACGGCTGCCCCTTTGGAACTAAGCAACTGGAGCCTCTGGGCCAAAAGGGCCAGACTTGGACTGTGGGTTGGGGACTTAGCATTGTAAACAAACTAAAGAAGTTATCAATTCATCCATTATAGCGCTCAGATAAGGAAGTACCATTATTTGTGATTGCTCTTGATGGAATGAGTTTAACATTGACTTTTCAAAAAGGCTTTTACCAACAGAAAGGGCTCTGCTGCTATCTTCTGAGACCTTCCTTAATACTTAACTTTGGACCATTTGGCTGCTGTTGACTGATGCTCCCCAATGTAACTCACTAAACTAATGCCTTTCCTGATAGCCTTTTTCAGGGAACTTTGTAAAGGGTGGAGTATTAATTGGTTTGTTTGGTTTTTATGTTCTTAATGTTTCTGCAAGACAGTCATTGAGATACAGGCACATGCAGGGAGGTTCATTTAGCTGCTAGAGAGATGCTTGTTTATGAACTTTGACATAAATTCAATTGAACTAAATAATTAAAGTTTTGCAATGGAGCTAACGCTGAGCTCTGAAGGAAATTCAGAAATGGGGGTTTACCAGCGATATCACACAGCACTGGCTATATGCAGTACATTCAGTCAAGGGTGATACCATTTCTTTGAAGGGTGTACTCTTTAATTAATGTGATCCTGGCAGCTACAGCATCCTCTTGGCATGGTTATTTGATTTATTTTTATTCCTCTAGATTTAAAATATATAATTAATTTTCATAGTAGCTGAAACCACCTTCAAATAAATACACAGGGGATGTAACAAAATGAGATCTTATTCACAGCAGCCATGGTGATCATCCCTCAATCAACCTATTCCACAAAGGCCTGGGAAATCAGAGAACCTTTCCAGCATGCCTGAAAGCCTAGCAAATTCAAAGCTGGTCATTTTTGTCCAGTGGTGCAAAGAGCTGCTGGGTCCAAAGCCCATTGTAGGTCATGGAAAGAGTCCTTTTGACCCATGTAGACTCTTGACTTAGGACCTACTTGTGCTCCCAAGCTGAGTAATGGCTAGTCATTGGATTTTCCCTTGTATGTTGATAAATAAGATTCTAGCAACTGTGAACAAAAACCAAGACGTTATCATGTGCATGTGGCGATCATTTATACATCGAAGTATCTCACTCATAGGCTCACTGCGCTGGAAATCTATTGAGCTGCTGTCTGCAGGACATACATTGCAGGATTTATCTTCTCACTGTCTAGAGGGGATCCAGCCATCCAGAGAACAGCTCCAACCCTCAGTTGGTCAGTTAATCTATACAACACCAGTGATGTCAACATTGTTCCAAGTGAGCAGATCTGAGCCATACTTTGTAGACGAGTGCCGCGTCGGAAGGGTGGGGTACTGTAGTTTGTTTGGTACGTTACCAGCTGTAAAGCACCCTGCACCGTTATAGCACTCTGCTGGTAACAAAATCAACCCAAAGCTGTGTTGAGAGCATCACGCTACCCTGGAGCTCAAGGACAAGTCTCTCTTGTTCCCACTGATCTCCTAGTTACCTGTTTGTGCTGTTGGAGAATGTCAATGTTCACCACCAAACAGAAAATTTTGAACTCCTCTCTCCCACTAACAGGTGGTCTCATCAAGTGTGAAAGACCCTGGTTTTCAGGTATTTGTTCTGTCATTGCTTGTACTGTTCTGTGGGTAACTAGAGAGATTCGCTCTCTAAGGCATTCAATCTGGCACCATTCACTCGCACTAAATTCACTTGGCTCCTCCAAAGACAGGTTTCTAATGGGGACCCTGAGGCGTTCGGTGCTAATTGCCACCCCAGGGCTCATCCCCTCCTGCAGCAAGAGCGCTATGCCTCGTATTGAAGAGCTGGAGCAGGATCTCTCAGGCTGGCAGTTTTATATACTATAATGTCTTGGATTAAACCACTCCTTCCTAAATCCAGTATTGACTTTTCCCTTAGCTCCCCTCCTGTAGCAGAGCCCCTGTTGTCAGGGCTCATAATAGCACAGCAGCTTTAAATACGCTGTTACCTGCAACTAGGTCAGGAGCACTGGTGACTTTGTACACGTGTGGGCTGAGCAGCACTTGCGGGTTGCCACTGCTCTTTAACGGACACATTATCCTTCATTAGGACACCGGTCCTTCGCTTCCTGCTCCACTCAGTCTTTCTGGGCTCCAATGCAGCTGTTATGTTTGCGCCCGTTAGAGAGAAATCTCTCTCTCGATCCAGGACCGTTCTCCAGCACTACCATCTATCATGTAGCCGCCCTTTTTGTCCACTGACTGTGAACCAGACACCAGGCGAAAGTGCTAAACAACTTGTGGAATTTAACTTAAAGCGTGGAAACAGGGGAGAGGATCCCACGTACGGGAAGTATAAAAACTGGGTTCAGGTATAAGGACTGAGTTCAGGTAAGTATAATCCAGGACAGACGTTAACTTATACACCACATCGGACACAGACTTATAACAACAAATAAACAGAATTAAATTCCCTAACACATTTTTCCCTCAGGTTACCCTCTATGCTATAAGGACCCCCCGGATACAGTGATGCTTTGGACCAGTGGCTGTGAGCCTGAGAATCCCCTTCTAAGGTGAGCCCCTATCCCGGCCCCCCCGTAGGGCTCCTGTACGGCCACGGGAGCGCCCCGGTCCCGGGGGGACCCTGGCTGTTAGGAACCCAAATAATTACGGTTAGTTCTTCAGCCTGGCTGCGGCCGTAGAGCCGACCACCCTGGTAGACGGTCCCTCGACGTCCTGGTCCCTCGTGGTCCCAGCGTGGTTCGTCTACTTGAGGTGCAGGGGCCCCCAAGGTCCTCTGATTAACGTCCCTTCACCCTTCTACAACATTCAAATAGGTAGAGCAGCTTCTTCCAAAGTTCAGCTCCACCTTCTTCCGAGGCGTGGTAAAATCCTTCTCGGCCTCCAAGCCCCAGGACTCAGTACCCGAAGCTCTGATTTCGGACCGCCAGGTCTTCAGCTCGGCTCCCTGGTCTCGGTCCCTAGCTGGAGCAAGACGCCTCGGCTATCCCCTTCACACACAGCGAGGACCCCGCTCTGGGCCGGATTCCCAAATAAAGATGGGGCTCTGTCCAGTCAGAGGGTGGCCAGCGCGGCCCCTCCTTTCGCGCCCTTTTTACTCTCACAGACTTTCACGAGGAAAGTTCTGGAAAGGCGTCCCCACCGGCTGCTGGCTCATGCGCCGCTCTGCCAGGCTGTTACCGGGCAGGTTTTGGGAGCTTGGCCATCTGCCAAGGTTGCTACGCCTGACATTACGTAACCTTGTATTCGTTATTCAACTAGGCTAACTTAACCTACGCAGATATACTAACCATTCCTGCTGCCACTGCTGGGGCGGTACTCTCAAAGTTTTCACAGCTACATATAACAGGAACAATTAACATCCAGGTATCAAAACATTCAGTTTGAGCATACACATTTCAAAGGCATCTATACTAGAGTTGTAATACCTAGTTAACATCACATATAAATATCATAACATTAAATACCAAGGAGGGTTGACCTACTCATATAACATTACTCGTATGTCATTGTAACACCAACATTTTTCCTATCACCCCCTGGTAACTCCTGGCAACACCAGGAGCAGGGAAGAGATTTGGTGAGTGACTTCTCCATCAATAACTTGAAACTGTGCAGAATTGAATGGTACGGAGATGAAAAACATGAAATGCTTTGTGAAAAGCACTGGTGCAACAGCATTTTGGCCACACCATTCAAGTAGATGCTACAGAAGACAGGCTGCCTGCCATTTTTCTTTCTGGACTGTTTGGACTCCTGTGAGAGCACCAGCTAGTTGTTCGCCTATGGAATACATGACTGTTGGTGGTGGGACTACATTAATCTGCATCTACACAGCCAAGGGGCAGGATTTAAAAAGATGTAAAGCTTATTCTTGTTTCAATGAATGTTTATGATCAACTCTTAATCCAGATGTTCACATATGCCCCCAGCTGTAGCATATCTAAATCCCTTGGAGACGGTGAGCATCGTATTATGCCAAGCA
The DNA here is from genome assembly GCA_007922195.1 of Podocnemis expansa. NCBI lineage: Eukaryota > Metazoa > Chordata > Testudines > Podocnemididae > Podocnemis > Podocnemis expansa. Next base: position 2,647,790 of record ML682087.1, read on the forward strand.
TTGCTTGGAGGCAGCAGATATGGTTCTTCAGGCCCCTGTGCCTTGTGCCGTCATGCACACCAGTGCCAAATGCAGGTAAATGTTGGTGTAAAATGACAGCATTCCAGCTGGGTAGTGTTTTACATCCACCCTGCGCTGGTGTGAATGACTGCACAAGTTGCACCTCAGGGAAGGCTCAAGCCCTGTAAATCTAGTGGTTAGAGCAGGAAAATTTGAGGCCAGATTCCTAGATTCCATTCCTAGCTCTGCCACTGACTTATTCTGTGTCCTTGGGTGAGTAACTTAACCGCTGTGTATCACTTTACTCCTGGGTAAGACCACTATAATAATTGCTATCTTCCAAGAGATGTTATGAAGCTTAATTCATTAGTGTTTTGTGCTCATCACATGAGAAGTGAAAGAGAAGGATATGGTATCAACATACATAGCAGACAGTCTGATCTCTCAGCCATGATGCTGAATCTCCATTTCTCTTCTGTCTTTCAGACTCAAAGGGATTCGTTTTGTTTTATTTGTCACCCCCTTTTTCACTGTTCTCTTTCCAGAGAAAGCAACCTGTGGACCTTTAGTCTCTTGCAGCCCAGTTTTCCTTTAAAATTGTTCTTGATTTGTTATTTTATTTAATAATTTAATTCTCTCCCCCTTTTCTCCAGGGTGCCCTTTCTTCTGTGAATTTCTGGGTACGGCTGGTACCTTTATCTCATTTCCTTTTCAGACACTTGCATAGATTTTAATTATTTGGAGTCTACCTTTAGAAAGCACTGACTATAGCATGTTATACTCGTGGGATCTCAGTATCTGAGTCATAGGTGGATCATTACACACACACGCACGCATGCACAAAACCATGTGTTCTGAATATTTGTCTTACATTATGTTGGCAGCATAGTTTCCAGACCAACACACCTTGACAAGGTTAGATAAGTTTTAATAATAAAAATGTTGGTAGGTTGAAAGATAAGACTGTGAGAACTAATTCTTTTTAAATTGTATATTTAACTACTATCAAGTTACCATTTTAGTGGATCCTAAATTTAATTGTCATCCAGGCTGTAGTAATGGGCTTGTCAGATCTGCACATTTTCATGTTCATAGGGATGACTTTTCAGGGTTTTTTTTATTCTGTATTTTCCTCAAGAGTCTTCATAGGTTGTGTGCCTGAGAACTGAAATTGGTCTTGTTTCACTGAATAAATATTTGGATTTTCCTCAGCAATTTTCTTCTACAAACATGTGCGAATACACAGATATCTAGATGCTGATAGCTTGAATATCCAATGGGCAAAATGTTGAAAAGCGGCCTTGAATTTTGTTGCCCTCCACTTTGGGGTGCTTAATTTTAGACTTGATTATCAAAGGCGCTGAGCATCTTCAACAACCCATGACTTCATCAGGAGCTGCACGTGCCCAGCACTACTGAGATCACACGCATCAATCAGGTCTCAGATTGGGGACTCAAAAACTAGAATGCACAAAATTACAGACCACTCTGCAAACTTGTTACTGTTGACAACCAAGGCACAGAAAGAACATGGTGCATGAAGTCTGAGGCTCAGGTATACAGCTCTCCACCAGACTGTGTTGCAAGCCTCTGGCCAGACACCCTGATGACTCTTTGGTTTCACCTTTGCCTGTTGCTGTTTTCCTTCAGGACTCTAAACCTCTCAGCCTCTTGACAACAGAGTTGACAAGAGGCACAGTCTAAGTGGCTGGAAAAAAAAAAAAGTTTCCTTTCTGCCAAATATAGAGTCACTACCTCTCCAGCAAATTAATGTCTGCCTTCTGCTGCTCCCACAGCAAAACTATTTGCTTACTCTGACAGGCTGCATCTACATCTAAAAATTTAGTTTGGGCTTGCTAGTCCGAACTACGTAAATCTGAGGTTAGTCCAAACTAACCTTGGACTAATTCACACTAACCACGTCTTTTTAGTTGGAACTAGCCGTGCATCCTAGTTCGAACTAAAGTTTTAGTTGAAACTAGAATGTGCGGCTAGTTTGAACTAATGGCATAGTTTGAACTAGGATGCACAGCTAGTTCAAACTTTTTAAGTTTGAACTAGCCATTATTTCACATATTGCACGTGCTTAGTTCAAACTAAAGTTCAAAGTAAGCCAGCTAGTCTGGACTAACCACGGGGTTTTACTAATTCAGACTAAGCTTTGGCTAGTCCAGACTAAGCAATTTCTTAGTCCGCACTAGGCAAAACCTAGTGTGGCCATGGGCCAAATTAATCTTGACTAAGCTTTCTTAGTCTGAATTAATTTGGCAGCATAGACATATCCACAGTCTTTTGATCCTTTGGGGTACAGCAAATGGCTTTAACAAAGCACTAGCAAACTGGTAATCTAGCCCAGTCCAGCAGAACGGAGAAGATGGCTCCTTTCTGATTGCTGTGATAATTATTACTAGTGGGAATTTTATCAGTGCTAACGTGTACCATTCCCCTCCAAATAAAGTTCTTCTTCTGCCCTTCTGTGTGCTTAAATTATTGAATCCAAATTCTATTGCAGAAGTTCTTCTGATTAAATGCTTCTGTTTTCCTAAAAGCAATTTAACTTTTCATCTTTTATGTATGGAATTTCTTTTAAAAAAATCCTATCAGATGGTTTTTCTCCTTCTGATCTTGGTGATATTACACGATGTGGCTTTTGAAGAAGAAATGCTTTCTGTAGCTAATGCAACTGCAGAAAGAAAAAGGCAAAGTAGAAAAAAAATCCTTATTTTAACATTTCTATCACAAACTCTTAAAAAGAATTCCCCAAACTGATTGTATCTCTTTCTAAAACGTAAAAGCAAGTGTTACGGAAGTGGATTGACTTGCCTGGAGACTGTGCTCAATGTAACATAAATAGGTTTCATGTGTCTGATGAAGTGAGATTCTGCCGACAAAAGTTCATGCAATAAATAAATGTGTAGTCTCTAAATGTGCCACAGGATTCCTTGTTTGTTTTGCTGAACTAGACTAACATGGCTGTCCATTTGGAACTTGTCATCCACAGGTCTGTTTTTTAGTTTGCATCTTTTCATTACATTGATGATACAGCAAAAACAACGAGAGTCCTGGTCACCTTACAGACTAACAGATTTCTTTGGCCGTAAGCTTTTGTGGGCCCCAACCCAGTTTATCGGATGCACAAAGTGGGGTGGAACCCACAAAAGCTTATGCCCAAAGAAATCTTTTAGTCTACAAGGTGCCACAGGACTCTCGTTGTTTTTGCTGTACGCAGACTAACATGACCACCCCTCTGGAAATTAATGATACAGGTTCCATATAGTTTTAATTCTTTATTTTCACCACATTATCATTTGTTGTCTGAACTCCTGGAGTGAATTGATGACTCTGAGAAGACTCCAGGCCAGCAAGGCATTTTCAAGGCTTTGTTAAGTGATCAGAAGTTGTGACTAAAGCTGTGCATGGCTTGCTTGGAACCCTTGACTGGATATAATCTTAGACAACATACTGCAGGGAACAGTTCTGCTTTGGTTCTACGCAGACAGAGGGCAGGACCTAAGTAAGTATTTTCCTTCACCAGCTCCTCTAATTCCAGTTTATTGCAGAGTCTCCCAGAGAAATGAAGTTTCATCTGATTCTTATTATTCCCACATCAATGTGTGTTTTGTCATATCTTGCCTTCGATTTCCTCTCTTTGAGAAAATGGAAAAATTCTGCTACCCTGGAACAAATTTCAGACCCTCTGTTTCCTTTAGAATTGGTAAAAAAAAAAAAAGCTGGATTAATCACCCTGAAGTCAGAAGCTCTTTATTCACAGAACAGGTACTGCACCAGCAATAAGGGTACCAGCTTCTCCACAGTCCTTGCCAACACATCTTACCTGGTCACTCCTGGTTGTTATGGAAACCCTAGATTCCCAATATCTGCTTTAGGAAGGATATCCTAGAAACAGAGTTTTTCATAAGTATCCTTTGCATCATTTCTACATGGCTGCACTGGTATGGCAGCTGACTCCCTGTCCCAAAGCAGCCCCTAAGGCTGCCCCATAAAACTACCTGGAGAAAATAGAGCCCTGGGGTCCTCGAACAAGGTGTTAGTTCTCAACCCTGGCTCTGTGCTCCCCTCCCCATACAGCTCCTGCCATTTCCTTCCCGGGCTGGTGCCACAGCGGTAGCTGTCTGCTTCTTCTATGTGGGCAGTGAGAGATGTATGAATGGAGCTCCTACCCCACAATTTGACACCACTCCTCAGCATTATTTTTGTATTTCCTGGGCATACTGGAAGGGATAATGGACAAAGAGCCCATCTTTCCAACTGCTGTTTAATGCACCAAGTCCCAGAGGAGGCCTGAGCCCTGGAAAAGGAGACAGAGCTGGCTAAGCAATATAAACAATCATTCCCACAGCCATAACAACATCCTATGGCTCCCACAGATTTAGCCAGGAGCTCAGGAAGGCACTTATTGTCAGATGGATTCTCACAGAGATTGTTCTGCTAAACTGATAATGGTGAATGGGAATTTTTCTAAAATAAATAGGAAAAAAAAATCTTTTGTTCACTTGTATCATGGAGCATTTTTCAACAAGTGCTGTTCAGAATTGTGAACTGGGGACATGAATTTGGATATTTGTTTTCTAAGGTCCCCAAATCTCTCACTCGATGGATGTGTGTCCCACACCCGATTTAACAGAGACAGGGAAGAATAAACCTCCCCCTTCCTTAGCAGGGACTGCTGTCCCTGAATGTGACCAGTGCTCAGTGGCCCAACAGGCAGGTTGTTTTGCAAGTCTTGTACCATCACGAGACGGCACCTTGCTCTCTGTGCTGTGCTACGATGCCCAGTATACCCTAGCGTCTCTTGAGTTGTGGAACTGTTGCTCAGGTACTGCTCCCAGAAGAACCTGCTTGTTGAAATACTACAGCTAAGAAACAGCGTCTCTGAGGTAGGCAGGGGGCACACAATGGAAAGGGGTACCCATTGTGAGCATCATGTAGAGACAGCTATCTTTTAGCTAAATTCTAAATCTACTAGCTTTAATTGACATCCACATTAAAAAAAAAACACAAAACCAAAAACAATTAAAGCCATAAAGCCAGAGCATCCCCAAACCAGGGAGGCATCATTAACATTCTCTGCACCTGAATAACAAGCAAGGAAAAACAACATGGGGATTTAGAGTTCAACTTGCAAAAGATAACACCATGCATTAGAAGCGAATGAGCCTCCCATTGGGAGCAGCACTAGAGAAAGGAAGGAAAATAAAGTAGGGCAGTGTGCCAAATTCAGGAGGTTTAAAAAAATAACCAGTGCAGCCCTCACAAAAGAATCCCCATTTCAGCCCAGCATGGGAGGAAGTATGAAGTGAAACCCAACAAGGATTTCCATGTTACTGTCTTAATTTGGAAAGGCTTTGAAAAATAACACAATGCTGAGCTGGTCTTTCTTTTGGGGGGGAGGGGAAAGGGTCAAAGCAAACTGTATTGGTTATCAAATAATGACTGAAAAAGCTATTCTATCTGGCTCCCCCAGACTCCCAAGTGACTTGAAGGGGCACAAAACACTTCCAAAGAAACCCACACATAGAAAGCAGAGCAAAGCCAGCACTTTTCTCCAGCAAGCTGCTCCTGTGTATCTATTCCTTGCCTCCTTGCTGTGTACTCACACACAGCAGCCATCCCCCAGGAGAAGGGGAGCTGCACCTTGAAATGGAGACTGATGCTTTCTCTTGCACAGAGAGAAAAGCTTTCCAGACTACAAAGGATAAAGTAATAATAGCAGAATTAGATGATGTACCTTTGGTGAAAGTTCTGGGCGTACGACAGCATGCAGGGTCCATATCCTCTAATTACCTTCCAAGGCTGGAGCGAATTATTAACATAAACACTCCAGGTGCTGGACACAGAGCCCCTTTTGTCCCTCTGCCAGGGGATGGTGCATTAGTCCTTTACATTCGCTTCCCTTCCTGTTTCCAAACCTCATCAGGGATGGGGAAGGGGCTAACCATGAGAATTTTAATTGCACAAAGTCAGCTTTTCACCTTTTGCTGCTCAGTGGATTTAAAGGAAAGCAAAATAAAGGTAGTTTCAACACAAAAGCACAGGGCAGGTGAGCTCTGAAGAAGCAAACCTAGTAAGGGAACAAAAAGGACCATACAAATGAATGGCTGATCTCTGTTGTACTCAAAGCATGTAACAAGCCAGGTAACAGCTACTGCCCCTTAACTAGGTAGCCAGTAGGTAAACAAACCTTACCTATGATCAACAGAATAAAAAAAAAAAAAAGAGCATTTGATTAGCATTGGGAAAATTACAGAAAGGACAAAACTTTTTCCCTCCTTGGGCTGGGCAATTTCCCTGTGAAAGTTTTTACAAGAATGAGGCTGCATATAATGCATCTTGTTAACCCAAATTATATGCACTTGAATTCCCTCTCTTTCCCCAAAGAAATCAGAGGAGAAATCAGGCGTGAAATGGCATGTGGGTGGGGCTGAGAGAAGCAAGCACTGCACTTGTAATTAAATGAGGCTTTCCAGGCCCCCTTCTCTGCACCTTACTGGGTTTTCCAAACAGGGACAAAGTGCCACTGAAATAAAATGAAGGGGGGGGGGTATTTATTTAGGGACTTTCATGGTTTTTTTGAGAATGCCCAGCATTAAGGCAGGGAAAGAAAGTTAGTCCAGAGAAGTGAATGCCATAGTTCTTGGAATCCTATGGCCAACTCCAGAGAGGTCCCAGTGATTTTTCTTGGTGCTGCACATGTTTGGGATTTGGACCATCTCATTGCTCAGCCCCAAGGGTGGGATTGTTCCTTACAAAGTATCTTTTAGTGTTTCATCCTGTCTATTTTTAAATGCCTAAACTATGGGGCTTCCTCCATGTTCTCTTTGGAGAAAATTCCACAGGCTGATACAGCACACTTTTGGGAAATCTCCCTTGATATTCAGCTCATGTTGTCTTCATCATCATTTCACCCTGCTCCTCCTACCGACACATTCTGGTGTCACTCTTTTTGGAGTTTATACCCTTTAGACATCACATTTCCCTTGGCTCAACTATTTGTAGCTGTTGTTTGGCCCAAGCTGAATGAGAGAAGCCTGCAATGGTTTCCTATGCTGTCTCCCAGCAGGGGCTGCAGGAGCCTGGCTAGCTGAGGTGTGACAATACAAACAGGGTCAGGTTCTGCACTACCCAGCCAGATGGAGAGCTACATGATCTGCCATATGCCCACGCATAAAGCAGTTCACCTCAGATTCTGGAACTGGATGGGGAATCTATCAAATTACCAGTGTTAGGCTGCTGCAATATTTGTTTCTAGAGGATAGAAGTGCTTGGTGGTTGAATTCCCCCTCAATAAGTGCTGTATTCGAGTAGCCAAGGACTGTATATGGAGACTGTGTGGGACATGTCTGGTCCTCAGCGCTACATGAACTTTCTGAAGACCATTTGGACTCTGGCCCCGCACCTTCCATCTACAGGCATCACAGTGTGTTTCTCGGCTCTGTTAGGTTATGGGCCCTGCTCAGTGCAATTCTGTACTGCATGGATTCAAATATTTATTCCCTGGGGATTTGGGTAACAAATTAATGCTGCTCAGGATTTTAAATATGTATGATGTGCTTGCATTAATGTGAATTAATGAATTGTTGAGTCATTCTCATTTATTTATTGAGGATTTATGGGACATTGATTGTGGGCACAGGTTTGTGCTGCTGAATACATTATTACATATTTATATAACTTAGAGGAGCTGGCGAGACCCACTCCTAGAATCCCATTTATTGACTGTATGAATTCAGAACTTTACCTTTTATTTCCTCGCCCCCCCCCCCCGACTTTATGCAATGAGAGTGCAAAAACTACTGTAATTCAGATGGAGGCAACTCCCAGCCAAGCTATTTATAGAGAAAGAGGCATTTTGGTCTCGAGGAGATTCCTTATGAAATACAGAGAGGAATACAGCGTTCTTTAGTCCTGGATGAAAGAGTGAAGGTCTGTCCAGAAAGCTGCCTGCTTTTGAAACTTTTCTCCCTCTTCAAAGTGTCTCTCACATATCAGTTATTTTGACCTGACTTCTGCTCTTTGATTAACTTTCAGCATTTCCAACCCCCCTAAACTAATCAGAAGCATTTACTGTGGTTTTTTGGGTTTGAAATCGTCAATGGAAGGGCCCACAGCGCCACCCCCAGGAAATAAAATCTGAAGAAGCTGAAGGCAGTGTCCTGTCAAAGAGCCTGCTTTCCTGCCTCAGACACTACTTACAAGTTCCCTAGATGGCTCTGAGATTGGAGTGAAGAAGCAAGATCAACTTCATGTAATGAGAACAGGTGAGAAAGGAAATGGGGCTGTTACTTAAACAGCTGAATACTAGCGACTGACTTAATTTGTCTTTAACAATAATTATTTTGGAACTCACCTTTTCAGATCCAAAAGAGGTAGACATGTTAGTATAGTTCAGCAAACAAACAAGGAGCTCTGTGGCACTTAAAGAGTAACAAATGTATTTATTGCATGACCTTTTGTGGGAGAGAATCCCACTTCGTCAGATGCTTTGAAGATGGGGGAACTTAGTAAATTAATAAGTTCCCCCAGCTTCAAAGCATCTGACAAAGTGGGATTTTCTCCCATGAAAGCTAATGCAATAAATTAATTTCCTAGTCTTTAAGTGCCAAAGGACTCCTTGTTTGTTTTACCTTTTCTAGAGGCACTAGATTGTTCTGGTCTATAAAGAAGTACTTCACACGACTGTGCAATGAACTATATAAGAGAAACGAAGGGGCACTTGGTACTGGAGGGGAAAATGAGAGATTTTTGAGCACAGTATTCAAAACCTTATAGGGAATATGGGGAAGGAATGAGGTAGGAGGCCTACAGTAGCATGTGGTGTTATTTTAATACACACACGTTCTTTGGAGATTGGTTAAATCTGTGCCAAGTACAGGGTTATATCAAGGAAGCGGTATGTTATCTTGCTATTCAATGCAGTTTTATAAATATATTATAATCACAGATGAGCTGCCCTGCTGGACCAGACCAACAGTCTACTTTAACCTCAACAGTGGCACAAACCAGCTACATAATCCGAACTGTACACAGCCAGTAGAGGAAGGAAACAAATTCTTCTTGACTCCAACACCTGTGTTCAGTTTACTTACCTGAAGCATGAGATTTGCTTACCTTTATGTTAGCTTATATAGTGACCATTGTTGTTGCTGAGCATAAAATGATCCCAGCCTAATGAAATCAATACAGTCTTTGCCCCAATGCTTTTATAGAGCAGTGTTACACAGGTCAAAGATACACTGCGGCAAAGTGGTATTTCCTTGTGAACTATAAAATGCGTTGTGGTACTGTATCCACAGAGCACAGCACAAGTGGTGGCTGGAGTACATAATTCACAGTCTCTGGAACAGGAACCCTGGGAATACAATTTCCGTTTCCTGGGTTGCCCTGAGATTAGTATGTCTGATCATTCTTAACAATAGCATGTATTACAGACATCACATTTCAGATTGGGGCCCCATTGTGCTAGGTGCTGTCCCATACACATAGTAAAAGATGAAAAGCTAATAATCTAAACAGACAAAGCCTCGGAAAGAGCAAATAATATTACCCTGATTTTGCATGTAATTTGAAGACATGCTGCGTATTTTGGGGTTTTGGTTTTGTTGTTGTTTTTTTAATTCTTTTGTCTCCTCTTTTGTAATTTCCTGTATGTGCTGTTGCTTTTCACTCCCAGGCCTGGAGATGTGTTAGGTTTTCCAGTTCCACGCTTTTTCTGCTCTCCAGTACTCCTCCAAGCTTCCAGCCCACTCTCTCCCCTTTGGCATTCATTCCTCTTTGCATATTCTTTTGCTGGTGTACTGGAATCCCTCCTGCTGTGGCTCTGCTTTTTCAGCTTCCCCTTGATTTCTGACTGTTGTTTTTGTCAGCAAGGCATATGATGTTGCCAATGGTCTTGGTGATGCAAGGAAAGACTGCTGTTGCAACAATAGGCAAGCTGGGGGAAGCAGTCTATGACAATGTACTTCTGGTGCTATGTTCCTCCAGAGGGAAGAGAGACAAGGAAAGGAAACAAAGAAAAGGAGTGGTAAGAAGAGAGCAGGTGGCACTAAAGAGCAGGGATGTGAGTAAGACAGCAAAGTGTAGAAAACTAAGAGAAACAGATGTAAGATAATCAGGGGGATATGAAGTGAGGACAGGAAAGGATGATACCTAATCCTCAGATTAGGGTGTGGGTAGAAAAGTATTTGCCCCTAAGTTTTAGGCCATTGCAGTGACAATTTGGAAGATGGTCCTCTATGCTCTTACTCAGAAAAGATCGGTTGTCTTCCCCAACTAGACCCAACTATCCAGTGCATCGTTTACTTGAGGGCAAAAATTTTCATAGCCTCCGACTCTGAGTTGCCTGCACTGATCTTCAGCCTCTGTTCAGGTGTTTCTTTTCATTACCTAGTAATGGTGCCTTCACTTGTATTTGAGACCCTTTCTCCTCTACTATTACCACTGTCCTCTGCTGGGGTCTCTCCATACCTTGCCCTTCTCCAAGAAGTGAGAAAACCTGTGAGCTTTCTTACATCAGCTTTTCATTCTCAAGGGGTTAAAATTAGGCTTTTCTCCCTCATTGGCTAAAATGAGACAGGAACACAAACTCTCCCTCCCCTCTTGCTCTCTTGCAATCGTCATGCCAAATCATCTTTCTTCTGAATAGGGTTCTGCAGGAACCCAAATGAGACTAATATCTTGGTAATTAATTTTATCCCTTTATGGGCTTTTTTGGCTCAGTAAACCCCTTATGGGTGCAAAAATAAAGGAAAGTGAGGCCTGCTTTGAGCATGCTCACATTTCAAATGCTAAATTTCCATGAGAGCAGCTGACATCTCATTATTTCACTGCCTCATAAACAGCAGACAAGCCTACAAAAGAGAAGCATGTCTGCTAGAAAGAAGCTACCCAAATACAAATAGTCGCATTTCAGTTCGCCCACTATCAGATCATGAGCCAGTTGTCACTGGACCATTGACAGTGATCATTTTAAAGCAGCAAGGGAGGTCACTAGTCATGAACAAATCCCAATTTTTGAAAGAGTCCCACCTACCTGGTGAACACCTGGACTCTTGTCCTGCATGCACCAGTTCCACAGATAAACAGCAGAGGAAGCAGCCTGATGAAGAAAAGACACCAAGGCATGACTCGCCCGGCTGCCGGTCTCCGTGGGTCGGTTGCTGTCTGTGACTCAGTGCCAGGGTCATCCGCTGAGCCCTCGGTGGGACCCGACCTTTCCCTTCCTCAGTCAATATTTTGGCTAGTCTCCCAGGGGCTGCTCATCCCTGCCATCGAGGAACTTGTTTGGCTGACAAGCTGTCTCAGCCTCAGGCTGCCGCCAGGCTTTTCTCCCACGAAAAGTGGCTCTGCTCTTCGTCCTGGTCAGCCCGAAACTGAGCTGGGTCTGCTCCTTTTCTCCCCCCCTCCATGCCTGACATTGTCCGTGCGGGGCCCGGGAGCCTCGTTAACCCTCTGCTTGCCCGTGTGGGGCCGTCTGCCTCGTCAGAAGCGGGTGCTATATAACGAATATATTGCGTGCCGCGCTGACACAGCCACGGCTGCCTGTTGTTTTGCTGGCCTGAAGAGCCTTGTTGGAGGGTCACCGGGACAAAAGCGCCTCCATTGTACGAATCGACACCCCTTTCTGTCAAGGGGGCCGTGGCGCAGTCACTCCCCAGACGGTGCAGCACCTTGGGCCAGGTTCGCCTCTCCGTCGCCATGGCAACCGGCGGCTCCTCAGCGGCCTCCCCTTCGTTTTGTGCCTTGCTCTCCGGCCAGCCATGTCTGTGACGCACCAAGGGCGGCCACGGTCCAGCAGCCTCGTGCCAGGCCTCCAGGCTGCGTTAGGCCCCTTCCCCGTTCTTTCCTTGCCTCTTGGGGACCCCAGCCCCCCTCAACCCGGGGTCCGGCCCGAGGCCCCTGTAGGAGGTGACTGAGGTCTGCTTTCAGACCGGCTGCGCCTCGGCCTTCTCCTCCACCCCCTGGAGACGCCAGAGGAAGGGTCGCGAAGGAAAGCCACAACCAAATGGTGTCCAAATGCACCCCCGGCCTCCGCTGTGGGGAGCCAGAGCCCAGCTCTCCGCCCTCAGGGCCGTCTTCGCAGGAGCCCTCAGGCGGCTCCATCCCCGAGCAGCTTTCTGGGAGCGAATGGGGGGAAGTCTGTCCCACGGGGCGTCTCCCTTTCGAGGCGCCTGAGCTGAGGTGAGGGCGGCGCCGGGCGCGGGAGGGGGCGGGATACTAAATCTGGGGTACGCCCACACCTGGACCCCGCCCACATCTGGCGGCCCCGTCTCAGGAAGATATCTTGATTGGGAAAGGTACAGAGAAGGGCGGATGAAATGATTAGGGACATGGAACAGCGTCCGTCTGAGGAGAGATTAGTAAGACTGAGGCTTTTCACCCTGGAAAAGAGATGACTGAGGGGCGCTATGACAGATCTTCGAAGCATCTGATGAAGTGGGATTTTCTCCCACAAGAGCTCATGCAAAAAATAAATCTGTTAGTCTTTAAGTGCCACAGGACTCCTTGGGGTTTTTTTTGTTTTTTTTTTGCTGGACTAGACTAACAAGGCTATTCCTTTGGAAATCTATAAAATCATGGCTGGTGTGGAGAAAGCAGGGCCGTCCTTAGGGTCGGGCGACCGGGGCAGCTGCAGTTTGGGGGGCCCCACGGGGTTGCACCACTGCCCCCCAAGTCAGGGACCAGGCAAGCCAGCCAAAAGGGCGGCCAGGTTCAGCGCTGCCGGTATCGCTGCCCCCCTACCCCAGCCGCGCTACCTCCCGCCCCCTCCCCGCTGCTCCGGCACAGAGCCCAGAGCAGCACGCATTGGGGGGGGGGCTGCGGACCGGCAGCGCTGAACCGGGCCAACCTTTTGGCCACTCACATGGTCCCTGGCATGAGGGGGGCAAAGCAGGAGCCTGCCCCTCCGCTGGGCTGGCCAGCACCGCCCCCCCAGTGCCAGCAGGGGCTGGGGGGGGGGCGCAGAGGGCTATTTGCCCAGGGCCCCGCACCCCCTAGGGACAGCCCTTGGAGAAAGTAAACAAGAAAGTGTTATTTACTGCTTCTCATCACACAAGAACTAGGGATGACCCAATGACATTAACAGGCAGCAGGTTTAAAATGAAGAAAAGGAAGTATTTCGGCATACGATGCATAGTCATAGTGAGTGGCGCACAGATAATCAGAACTTCATCAAATTTAGATATTCACTTAGCTCTTGTTTTCCTCCAACCAATTGACCAAGACTCAAAAACTCCTGACAAAACCTTACCAATAATCAGGGACGTGGCAAACCGTAGGTTGCACCTTCTGCTTAGCCCTGAGAATCCTGCACTCCTGACCGGTACGCCCGTGTTCCTGCTGAATGGTCTTTCAGTGGTTTTTGTACATAAAATAGTCTTAAGCTTTCTGTTGTAAAGCTCTTAGGACTTTCATTGTCTCTCAGTGAAGGAGAAAGGATGGTGTGTTTGTGCGCTCAGTCTTAAACACTGCGCCCATGTTTAGTTTTCCACATCCGCTGTTTTATGGGGCCCTCTTTTTCACTTGCAAGATGACAAAGGGTTAAAGTGATGTTCTCTTTATTCTAATCTCATAGAAAGGGCTCCTTCAGGCTGGCCTGATATCCTGTGCTAGCCAGTACTGATATCTCAGCATTAATTGTGCAAGATATGTTTGTGAACATACCATTCACCCTAAAGATCACTAAATGGACCCAGTGTGGCTTCCTGCTGGCTTCTTACAGAAACCTGTAAATCCTCTCCTCTCTTCAGGGTAGCTATGCCTAGCAGCAGCTGGGCCTTGGCAGGTGAGACTGGAGAACCTCTGGACCTGACAACATCAGTTTGCATTTTTCCTGGGGCTTTATCTGGTATATAATACCAATTAACAGTGCATAATGACTCTGTGCTCTTCTCCAGCATCTTTCATTTGAGGACGCCAAATCCCTTTGGAAGTCTGTTAGCTAAGCTCCCTAGCACTCTTCCTGCGATGGGCATGCAGTGAAGCAGTGGCAGAGCTGGAGTCAGAATCTAGAAGTCCTGTTTCCCAGCCCCTGCTCTAACCATTAGGAAGAGAAACAGAGAGGAATAGAAAGCTTTGGAGTCCTGTCAGAGATGTACCCTGTCTTATAATCCCCCGACATCACACATCCCTCCTCTACCTACCGCCTCCTATTTTAATTACTTAATTAAAATTGTTCATGCTTTCATGAAATCCTTTGCTATACATTAATAAAAAAACATGGTTTGCATTTTCCTTTTATCCAGTTAATAATGATATTATCTGCAAATGAATGGCAGCAGAACACATTTCTCTCTAAACAGGGATCCTTTGGAGTTGGAGCTGGTTTTTGGAGAGAATATAGTTCTACAAATAGCAGCAAATGTCTTTTCAGTGACTTCTCCTTTGTGTTGGAATTGCCAGAGGCGATGGTAGAGAATCCTGTCAGTGCTAGTGGGTGTTGGTGTGTGCAAGCTATAACCGCGGGACACAAACGAGAGAGAGAAAGCGAGCGTGCAAAACATTACAAGAAACACAGTCTGCACTTCGGTAGGTGAATCATAAAGCATCATAGAAAATAATCTTGTATGGCTTTTATATTAATCCAAAATGGATTCCTGAATTCTATGGGCACAACAAGATAGAATCAGAAGAGATATAAGAGTAAACGATGACCCAAAATGGGGGCTATACTAAAATAAAATGAAAAGTAAATGATGTGAGCTTCTTTGCTCTAACATAAAAAACATTTTCTTCTCTGAAACTTCTGCCTTCCTTCAGCATGTTGGAATCTATACTAAAAGAGAGTGGATGCCAGGTGTGTGTAGGATGGAGATAAATTTGGATCTGGATTAATTAGGGATGGTTGAAAGAGATGATGGGAACACTCATGGCAGATTTCATTTCCTTAAGTGTAATGTCTTCTCAATAAGGGCCTCAGCAGCTCTCCAGTGAAGCAGTGCATTTCCAGAATCCTCCTAAAAAATCATGCCTGGATAAAAGCGAGCACTGCAGGTGGAATACTAGAGCTCTTTATCAAAAGCAGTGTTAGCTCATGTGCATGAAATATGGCACCACTTTGCTGTCTCTTGAGCCCCTGGGTGACTTGCACATCGGTGCAGGCCTAGCTATGAAAACTGAAATGTACAGCAAGAGCAGAAGAGATTAATCTAGAACCAGACTTACTGCAGGATAACAATGAGGGCACAACATAGCATTTCTGCTCCATCAAGTGCTGTATGAACACCAACAAATCCTCACAGGGCCTCTGCAGGTGGATAGGAACATGAACCAGCTCAGCTCTGCAGATTATTGCATTGGGAGTATGGAGTCCCTGCCAAATCCCCCTACCCACCAGCTTGTGGGTGGCAGCAATGGCCTTGCAGAACCCGCGCACTCCCTCTTTAAATCCCCTTTAAGGAGGAGGGAGCTTCATGCCTGACTACTCCCCTCCCCAGCCTACGGAACAAGGTTATGGTGTAGACCTTCGTTTGTTCTAATTCTTGAAATGAAGGCAGCAAAAACGTGACATTAAGCATAGGGAAACGAGGAGGGGAGGCTCATGAAACAGTCACTGGCGAATAGTTTTTCTGGAGGATTGGAGCTTGTAGTCAAGAGCACTGCTCCCAACCCTTCTGTGTTGGTGTCACACCAGCTCTGTTGTCACGCCAAAGTTAAATCAGTAGAGCATGTGGGAGTACGGGATATTAATTAGGGAGGGAGCAGTGCATCTAGCACTTTGTACAGCACTTTGAAGATGTGACACGCTGTCTCAGTGCTGAGTATTATTAACAGCTGAGGTGTTTGCTGGCACCAGAGGCATGCTGCTACTGGACCGGCCAGGTGCATTTAGCCAAGCAGGACGTGCAACATCTGCCAAATACATCTGGTAGGTTTTTGAGCAGCAAAGCTGTTGAAGTAAATATGTAAGCAAAAGTAAATATGTCCCTTTGGTCCATCTCTCTACTTGGATGAAGGATGACTATTAAACTCACCAGGGGCTACACCTGGGTGGCTGAGGGCAGAATTGTCTTTTAAGCTGTGAGTTAGGAATCTGATGGAAGGAGTTAGTTCCACATATTGGCAGTGATGGTTCATGGCCCATTTTATGCGTGGTAAAATTTGCTATGCAATACATCAAATATTATTTAAAATCTGAATTTTTAATAAGATTTTTAGAAAAGGGAAAACCCCACCAATTTCAATGAAATGGAAAGGAGAGAAGGCATAATTCCTAGAACTATGAAACCAGCTATGGACTTTGCTGGCACAGAACTGCTTATTGCTGGGTTCTCCAGGCTTAATGACAGCTTTTGTGCCTTAAATTGACCCCAGAATTCCCCAAGGCCAGAAATATGACTTAATGGTTAAATTCACTCTGTGGCATAAAGTAGCACGCACTTATTTTCCACTAGGAAAGTCTCTGTTAACTCATATCACTCACCAGCCTATGGCAGCAAACCAGCATGCAACACACATTCACTTTCTCTGAACTTTCTTCTGTTGTTTGTGTATTAAACATGAATGCAAACCGCAGGAGGTTTACACATCTCTAATGCTGTCTCCTCACCCCATTGATCAAGTTCATATGGCACTTGCAAAACTTACCCACACAAAGCATGTAACTTCTATACAATATCAGACAATATAAAATTGGATGGAGGAAGTGGACTACAATTGTCTAATAAAGGTTTCAGCCTGCAGTAGTCAAACTTTGCCCCATAACACGAGCATTGCTTGGGTTGAACCTTATTATCAGTGTTCATCTCCATTAGGGCCATATGCTCATGGAAATTCAAGCAGCCTTTCTTAGTGACACTTTAAATTACAGGGGCATAACTATCTTCTCACCATTTTCTAATAGTAACTGAGGAACACTGAATTACACAGTAATTACCATGCAGTGGCTGGGTAACAGCATGGTTAGTTCTGTGTCATTATGGGAAAAGTACATGGTTATTTTGCATTCAAAGTGCTGATTAGTATGAGAATCCATTGTGACTTCACTAAGTGTAATTACACAGTAATCACTATGTGCCTGTAAACAGTCACTGCTGGGATTTATTGGCTAGCCAGAGTTACCATAGTATGTAACAGCAGTGTCCTGCTATGTGTGTCCCTCTAGCTGTAGCTGTTACCATTTATTTTGTCCTCCTTAATTTTATAAATACTGGGCAAAGTTCTGCAGTAGATTACTCTGGATTTACACCAGTGTAACTAAGAGCTGAATTTGCTCACACTCCCACTAGCTGTTGCAAAAACTTAAAATTGTATTTAATAGTTGGCTTTAATGAGCTGATAAACCAATATATCTGCAATACAATGCAAACTGGCAATATAAATGAATAATAAACTCCAGGAAAACGCTGCTCAGAATGAAGTCTTAAGAACAGCTTCTATCAAAATGGAATTCTCTAGGGAAAAAATTACAGTTTGCACACTGCTATTTGTTGCCATTCACTAAATAACGTCACTATATCAGAATTCAGTATAAGCCAGTTCAATGCATTCTAATAAAACAGTATGCCCTGCTTAAATAGATGGAACAAATGTCAAACTAGATTTACTGAGTCTGACTTCTCTAAACTGGTGAAAAATCTCGGCTGTGGGCCCAGAAATAGGTGCCCCAGCCTTGACTTAATCTGATCAGAACTTCATTAAAGAAAGAATGTACCTTTTGGTGTTTTCATTGAATGCTAGACTTGACCATTTGATAAATGCCATCTTACAGAAAGATGGTGTTTGATGGGAATTGGTTTGACTAGATGTTTAAATGAGAACAAACATTTGTTTAATTAGTACAAGTGGTAAAGATTAGAGAAAGAAGAAATCTGTAATAAAGATGAGGACCATTAAAATTCCCTTCTACTAGAACTGCTGGTACTTGTTGCTTTGGTGAATTTTTTTTTTTAAATGTTGTGAGTTCTTTGACAGTCAACAAACTCAGCTTGCTTCTGCGATTAGGAATAATTCTTCTGAAATAATTCTGCCTCTTCACTAAGTTAACTACAGGTCCCCTGAGGTATAATGTGCAAACTCATTAAAGGGCAACTAAACGTAGCACAAATACAGCCCAAAGCTTTGGAAGTTTTAGGTGTTTCTCTAACTGACGTGTCTGATGTTGATTTTCAGATAAAATGGAGAATAATATGTAATGAATAATGTACACTCCACCTTAACTGGGATCTGCTCAGTTACATGCCTCAATATTTGTTACATTGGGTTGCCTCCTAGCATAAAGCCAAAGTCAGTAAGTCACAAAATCTGTAAATAATACTGTGACACTGGGAATACTGAAAAGCTACATATGGGATAAGCCAGCAAAATGCACTGAAATTAATTTAATCTAAATCTCCTACTTAGCATCTAAGTAACCTCCTTAGTGATTTGGACAGTGCTCAAGGGCTGGCAGGCAAGAAGACAAAATCAGGTACATAGGACTATGAATCTGCTCAAATAGCAGGATTGTCCCATATAATGAAAGACAGAAGAAATGCTTTACTAGCACTATTAAGCAGTCATGTCTACTTCTAAAATGTATACGCTCACTGTGCTAAAGCAGCGGGGCCATCTCTGCATATTTGTGTTTCAGGAAGATGGTTGATAATTCATTGATTTTTACTATAGTGACAAATTTGATTCACTGCTTTTAAATCAAAATCTCCTAATAGTTTTGTTTTTTTTTAAACAGCAACAACCCCACAATAAATTAAATACCATCTCTCCGTTGGTGGAGGTAAAGGGATGACTGCTCAGCATCCATCTGCCTCATTATTTCATTTCTTCACGGTAATCCCTCTAATTACCTGTTTGTCAAAAATTTCTCCTTTGTATCCCCTTTCTGAAGCAGACTCACCATCCCTGAGATACTTTCTTCAGCACTTTTTCATTACATTTAGGTGAAGAGTCTAATATTTGTTTCTTTTCTTCAAACAAGGAGGAAACACAAGACACGGTTTCTGAAGACCACTGCTGTCTATACCAATACTGAGACATACTAGCAAGTTTTTTAGGATTTGACCATGCTTAAATGCAGTATATTTTTCTGCTGTGTCTATTTTGTGCTTTGATGCAGTTGCTCTGTTAAACGAAGATAGTGGAGACTGAGACAAATGACCTCTAACATGAGGTAATGCAGACTTCATTTAAGACAGTGTTCATTTGCAGCAGGGGGAGAAAGGCTTTGAAGGGGCTGAAAACAGAGGTGTGATTTAAACTTTGAAAGCAAAAAATATATATATGCATTTGGAGCTGGCCTAAGTTTTATACACCAAAACTAAATGTGAAACCCCCATGCAAATCTCACTTCTGATAGGGAAAAGGGTATTTTGCATACATACGTCCACACACAGTATTTTAAAAATTTGGGCCTGATGGCTTTGAAAATATAGAGCCAGTTGGTGCATTTTAGAAGTGGGGAGGGGAAACAAGATTCATCGTTCACAAGTATTTTTATTAGCTAAGGATAAAAATTCTCTCTGGCAAAAAAGGTTTAGCTGTGTCCAGAGAGGGGTAAGCACCTCCAGAGACACACACGTACTCACTCTCTTTCTCTCTCCCCCGCTTCTTCAGTTCAGACAGTGGCACCAGGGGCTGAATGCACCCACTCTCTCCTAGATAAGTATGCGTTAGCAGATAAAAGGCTGTCTACTTACTTATACCTGTACATTGACCAGCGTAAATGAGTAATGCATGACCCCAAAAGGGGATTTTTGGCACATTTAAAATAAATAACATCTGATACTGATTATACTTGTCTACAGCCAAAACCCCTTACATTTGTACATCGTACACAGAGGTAGCTAATGCTTTTTTGCCACTGTCTTCACAGACTAGGTCAGCTCCAAGACTGCTGCATTAGGCAGCACAGAATGGGAAGGAGGTGAGCAGCTCTCTGTGCTGAAAGAACAGGTTCAAGACTATTCAGAAAGGGTGGACATATGCAAGTCCATGGGGCCAGCTGCAGTGCGTATGAGGGTACTGATGGAATTGGCTGAAGTCCTGCAAAGCCATTGGCAATTATCTTTGAAAACTTGCTGCAGCTGGGGGAGGTCCCAGATGATTGGAAAAAGGCAAATCTAGAGCCCAACTTCAAAAAAGGAAGGAGGGGGATCTGGGAAATGGCAGACCAGCTAGCCTCACTTCAGTCCCCAGAAAAATCATGGAACATGTCCTCAAGGAAGACATTTTGAGGCACTTGCATGGCTGGAAGGTGATCAGGAATAGCCAGTATGGAGTCACCAAGGACAAGTCATGTTTAACGAACCTGATATGGAGAAAGCAGCACGGTGATATACCTCGACTTTGGCAAAGCTTTTACTATGGTCTCCCATGTATTTTTATCAGCAAGTTAAAGAAGTATGGGTTGGATGAATAGACTATAAGATGGCTAGAAAGATGGCTAGATCATTGAGCTCAGCAAGTAGTGATAAACAGCTGAATACCTACTTGGCAGCTGGTAACAAGCAGAGTGCAACAGAGGTTGGTGCTGAGGCTGGTTTTATTCAACATCTTCATTAATGATCTGAAAGATGAAGTGGATTGACTCTCAGCAAGTTTGCAGAAGACACTAAGATGGTGGGAGTGGTAGATACACCGAGGGTAGGGATAGCACATAGATGCGTTAGAGGTTTGAGCCAAAAGAAATCTGATGAGGTTAATGGGGACAAGTTCAGAGTCCTGCACTTAGGATGGAAGAATCCCATGCACTGCTGCAGACCGGAGACCAACTGGCTGAGCAGCAGTTCTGCAGAAAAGGACCTGGGGTTACAGAGGATATGAAGCTGAGTATGAGTCAACAGTGTGCCCTTATTGGCAAGAAAGCTAACAGCATATTGTGCTGCATTAGTAGCAACATGGCCAGTAGATAAAAGGAAGCTAGCATTCCCCTCTGTTCAGCACTGGTGAAGCCGCATTTGGTTCTGGGACCCCCATTACAGAAAGGATGTGGACAAATTGGAACGAGTCTAGCAGAGGTCAACAAAAATTATTAGGGAACTGGAGCATGCGACTTAGGAAAGGCTGAGGGAAGCAGGCTTGTTTAGTCTGAAGAAGAAAAGATTGAGGGGGGATTTGGTAGCAGCCTTTAACTAGCTGAAAGGGGGGTCCAGGGAGGATGGAGCTGGGCTGTTCTCAATAGTAGTAGATGACAGAACTAGGTGTGATCGTCTCAAGGAGGTCTAGGTTGAATATTAGGAAAAAACTTTTTGCCTAGGAGAATGTTGAAGCACTGAAATGAGTTACCAAGGGCAGTGGTGGACTCTTCATCCTTGGAGATTTTAAGTTGCAGCTCGACAAAGCCCTGGCTTGGATGGCTTAGTTGGGGTTGGTTCCTGCTTTGAGGGAGTTGGACTACATGACCTCCTGAGGTCCCTTGCAACCTTAATCTTCTGTCATTTCAATCAAGCTATTCAAACTGCTGAGCTGACCAGTCTTGGAAATGCAGCACTGGTAAAAACAAGTAACTAGCCTTTTTTGCTCTGTATCATACATCCATGGTCTTGTCTGGATTAATGGGTCAGAACATTCCTGCCATACATATCTTTTCCCATAAGCTAAAGCACAGATTGGTTTTTATTCCTGAAGACTATCTTAGATGCTTGAACCAAACGGAATCAGTTCTGATGTTGTTAGTACTCTTATCTAAAACTATAGTTTAAAGTTTGCTTTCATCAGCCATGAACATTTCCCAAATCAGCCTGACTGGCAAATATGAAACATTCCAAGGCTAGTCACTGAGCTCAGCTCCTGGTGAACAATTCCAAAAAAGCCATGGAGACAGCCAAACTAACCAGCACAAAAAGAAGAGGATTTACAAATCTCAATGTGCAGAATGTCACTGGGCAGGAGATTAAGTAGAGAAATGGTGAATCAGTCACTGCCGTTAGCTCAAGGGTCTTCCTACCCTCATGAAATCATAAACTAGGCCACTACCTGGAATCCTCCACGGATCTTGCCCTAGGAGATGGCACCTGGGACTGAGGTTAAGATAAAGGTGGAAGAGACTAGAGAAAACACCCTTATTCACAAGGCCTGTCCTAGTTTCTCCACAAATAATGAAGTGCTGAATGTTACCATTCTGCCTCTTCCTTCTGTACATACACGGTAATTTTAAGCCAACTGCATTTTGAAAACGGGAATGATCACATGGAGTTATTGCTCGGAGCATCATAAGGTAGCAAATTAACTAATTTGGTTCACTTGATTTTGTTAAAAAAACCTCTCTATGCATTACTAATGCCCCTCTCATTGCTAGACACTAGATGTTACACCATAACATCTGCAGCTGGAACTGGTTCTAGGTAAGTCCTCTATCAGCATATAAATTTGGTATCAGCAGCACTCTGTACCCTACTTCTTCCTTATTTCTCTCCCTCTATTTTTGATGGTGTTGATAAATGTGTCTGATCTTGTTTTCTATTTTTTTTTGTTTAAACATACAACAGTTATCTTGCAAAGCACCAAAAATACCAAACCTGTTTGTAGAAAAGTATACCTAAATATGCACTTTTCAAATACCTGCAGGTCTAGTTTCCAGAATATGTTTTATTATGGAGGCACTGGTTGCACCCATAACATTTAAGATTGAATTTACTTTTGCTCTTAGAGCAGGGATTCAGACTCTGTTATATATGAAAAATACAATGTATCCTCTCCAAACATACAATACTTATTCTGAGTAGAAAATGATTGTTCCAAAATGTAGAAGTTGACTGTATCAACATATTTTTAACTGGGATAATATTCCATAAGAACATTCAAATAAAACCACCTATTGCTACCTTAGAGACATATTTGATCACCATTCTTAAGATCAAATATTCTTTTCCTCTATTTGAATGAGGGGAGCAAGCATTTTCAGTTAATTGCACGCTGGCTTGGAAAAGTTTCTGATGTGTAATCTATTTGAACTCAAAAGACAAAATATTTGCATTATCTTAATCTAGAGAAATATATTCCAAAAAGTATCTTGAGTCAAAAAGTAGCAAATCAATGCATGTATTTTCCATATTTGTATAGTTTTCATTATATTTTGATCTAAGTTACTCTCAATTCTTTCATATTTAAAAAAAATGAACTACACACCTATCATGCAAGATGTAAAGAAGTATGTTCAACTAGTTCAAATGAGATATACAGCAAAAATACACTTCCAAAGAAATATCATTTCCATGTTTGTTCATGTTTTTAACAGAATTTCAGACTAGTACATCAAATGTGGAACTGTACAAGTATGTGAAGAAACATTAGGACTGCAGTAGTAAAAAAATGTACAGCATTCAAAACCAACAAGCTCTAAACAACTGAACAATACCACAGGATTGAAACAATCATGGGGACAACATAGGTCATTGGAGACAGTGAGTGAATCCAAATGTCCCTACATAAAGGCCCTACATAGAATATTGTATCTTATTTATATGCAAAATCCCTGATTTGATTAAACCAGACAATTGATTTAATTGTCTGTTTTAGATTTTAGATAATAGAAACACGAGATTATTCCCCTCCATAAATCTCACTTGTTTGAAAAAGCAATATTGAGAAATTATTTCTAAGATGTGAATTCACGTAGTTAAAAGATCAACAAAATCAAAAACCAACAACAACCAGCAGCTCTCTTCAAATTGTCAACAGCTACATTTTGCTGCAATACTACTGAATTTAGTAGTACATTTTCAAAAATCATTTTGTTTACATAGGAATACACAGGTTTTTAATTATGGACTGTATCCATTTCATATTGGACCAGCATTGCCTTTTAAATCAAGAGAAGATCCAACAAAAGAATGTAATTAAAAAAAAAAATTCCCAAGATAATGGACAAGAAACAAAACACTACATACAGCAGAATGTGCGTGTGTGAATACCCTTTCAAAAGGTAGGCACATACTCTCTAATTATCCACTAATCAATATTTTCATTTTAGACATCTTTGCTATGAAAAAGAAAAGCATCTTGGGGTAAAGTTTGCTACCTCAACCTGCAGAAGTTTTAAAACATGCATTTGTAACTGTGCACAATTTAATAAGCTATGTTAAACTGTTTGGTTTTTAGGGATGGGAACACAAAGCCCTTTCCAAATATTATCCAGGCATGATTTCATATGGGGACCATCTTCTTTCTCAGATTATTCACTTTTATTAACTGGAACCGAAGAGCAAGAAGTTTAATAAATATCTCAAATATGTCAGGGTCCCAGTCCTACAGTCCTTGTGTACCCAAATCTTTCACTGGCCTCAGTGGAAATTGGGCATGCACAAGGTCTGCGAGCTTTCACCTGAGAAAGCTTTATAAATCTACCACTTTAAAAACCAAACCACTGTTTGTGCAGAGCCTGGTCTAATGAATCATCTTCAGCATGCTGAGAGGAACGAAGAACACGAATCTTGGCACCTATTTTGCTGCTTGTTTGGAATAATCTTTTGCCGATTTAATCTCATGGGAACAACAGAGCCGTTTTTACTAAGTCAGCCACATGCAGATCTGACTGAAAAAAATCTTGCAGCAAGATTGAAAAGAAATAACTTTGTATATGGTATGTACAGCTCAAAAAGCCTGTATTAAATATACCATTGGGCAAATAGCATACAGCATTTTAATTCCAATTTAAACCTTGCTGAGGTATACTTATTTTTTCCTTAAAGAATGTCTTTCGACAAAGAAAGGCGGGGGGAGAAAGCTTACAGCACAATGAGAGTCAGAAAAGCACAGAACTCCTGACTGGAGAAGAAATTAAATTAAATTGAATAGATCCATTATGGTTTAAGGAATAGTCATTTTTATTAGTATCCATAATAATGTATTCTTACCTGCTTTTTTATACCTTCAAACCATCCAAAAGGCCATAGGTTTGTGAAATATACTTTTACTCAATCTTATCTGCCAACAGTTTAAATTAATCTAACAAATTATTTTTCTTTGTTTTTAGGGGACAACACTATCCAGCACCTGTCTCAGAAAGAGGTTGACCACAGCCAAACTACTTTCAAATGCCCACTTACCCTCTCTGCAAAATGGGACAGACAGCTTTGGTTGCATAAAAGCAGGATCTGTGTCTTTTTCAGTGTTCACTGAAGCCAAATAGTGCTTCAGCAAAAAAATTAAGCAGTTTTTTATGTCTAAATGTTAACATTTAGAGACAATTTTTAGCTTCAACTAACAATTAGTTCTCACTAATGAAAATATCTAGACCCTGCATACAAATTGTTCACCCATGTCTTTAAGAATCAGGAGGCAGACATGTATCATATTTAGAGTTTACTCTAAGCAGATCCTGTATTTGTATGCAATTACCTACTCAATTTAAATATTGTCAGCCTACCTGCACTGTAAAATTAATGCTAAATGGAACTGCAGCTGTTATCGAGTAGTTTCCATAAGTGGTTTTATTACTGGTTAGATTTTACAAATTCTGATATTCAAACAGACTTTCACCTTAAAATTCTAAAACAACAAAGCAACCAATGAAGGGCATAGGACTAATCAAAGTAACAAACTCTTGGAACATTTTCGCCCTCATTATAAATATACAGAGAGAAAAAGAGAGAAATGGACATGTAATCCAAAGTACGTAGATAAAACAGTATATAAGGCACATGGCAGTCTTTGAAAATTACAGAAGCTTTAGCCAACTTAAATTAATTGCTGTTTCCCTTGCTCAGTCCACAAAACTGTACAGTTACACAAATGTTGTGTTGCAGATTGATCTTCCAAGTTATTCTTCAGTCCGTACTCTGTAATACCAGGACAATACATTTCCTTTTGTTTTCAGGAGAGATCCTAAGTGTGGTTAGTCCGTTGTTCAAAGCCTCTATTAAAATACTCTTGGAATTCAACTAAGAATAATTTCTTTTTTAAAGAAATTATTAAGAAAGAGTCATCAGAAAAGATTTGTGAGGGTTGTCTGTGAAGGACTTCGAGATTCATGAACCTCCAAACTTCCGGGCACTGATGTCAAGACAGATGTCACAGTAGGCATGGTAGGGTTAGTCAAGTCTGTTAAGGTAGTGGGGGTGCTGGATGGACTCATGGAGGCATTAGATATTTCTGAGGCAGGTCCTGATGGGGTTCCTGCTTGGAGTGTGGAATCTGAAGTCTTATCCACCCCTGTGTTTTCTTGACGTAAGAGGTTCCGTCTAAATTTGGCTCGGGCATTTTGAAACCAAACCTGAAATAATTTAATATAATAGGGTAGCATTTTAAAAGCAACATTTAAACACACACACACACGATACAAATTCAACAGAGCCTCAATTAGGTGAGATTCTTGTTTTGACTGCATGTAGGTGGAACAGCTCACTCTGCTACTTTGCTACAGAAACACCACAGATTGTGCACAGTTGCGTGAAGTATTTTGGACTTAGCGTGCAAAACATTTCTCTCTACCTGTCCCACACTGCTCTCTAAATAAACAAACCTTGCACTGGGATACGAGAGAACTGGGGATGGAGGGGAGGAATCTGACCCTCCAGACAATAGAGAAAATGGTTCAGGGATTCAGTAGCCACTGTGGTCATGTACCTATGCCCAGCTCCTGAAAAGTATTTATAAGTATGAGAGCAGAACTGACCAGTCAATGTGTATAATCTCAGATACACCATATTTTGTACCTATGCCCATCCATATTTTGATCCACCCATGTACTGCAGAGGATATAGATCCCCTGCATGGCATCTTGCTTTTCCCTTCTCCCCGCATAGCTGTTGTCAGGAACCCTCAATAGCTCCAAGGGGAGAATAATTTTCACCTCTCTCTAAAAGATTTGCCACTCTTTCTCCATAAAGACTGCCTCTCTTCCCCATCCACACTGAGTGCCTTGGCCCCCCAACCTGCCCCAGCTTCTCTATACCATGTTTTATCTCACCCATGTCGAAGGTATAAAATATGTGTATTGTATAATTTTAGAAGCAAGTATATCAATGTGCAAAGAGTATATTTATCTGTATGTAGCTAGAATGATATTTATCTCCTGTATTGTCTAGCTATTATCTCTCTGCCTATGACCGAGAGACAAAAGCGGCAAGTTCATCCTTCTGCCAAGGCATCTCTCCCAAGGTAATGGCGCCTGTCCTGTGCCAGTAGGATTAGTTCTCTGCTAGCTTACCTCAAATTAACTATAAATAAAAAAAATATATCAGACCCCAAGAATACATCTATCAGGTCCAGGTACAGAGCCATATATCTATTAAATTTCAATATGGCATTAAAAGTCCTGTGCTCACACTGATGCAGGCTGATCCCAACCTTTCATTCCAGACGCTCAAACATTATGGGACAATACTTCCCCTGGCTCTCATTTTACTAAGTGAAGCCCTGCTATTTAGGTGTCCCAGGGTCTCAAGTCATTGTGCTGTATTACCTTTAACTGCACCAACCCTAGCCTCCCTAAGCTCACACCTGCTTGTTTCAACATAAGCATCATCAAGTCCTATCAGTCTAGGTGCAAAGGATCTTCTTCTTTCTGAAGCAAATTCCAGACTAACTGAGAGGAATTGTCTGTGAGGGTCCCCTCTCACAGCTTTCTTCAAGATTATCTGATTTGGAAGAGGGTATATGTGGCACCCGGGGGGCCAGAAGGAAGACAGAGCCATCCACATAAAAGTGTTGTGAGTCCTACTGCAACTCTTTAACAGCATGGCCCTGATGTAACTGAGGCAGCTCGGGAAACCCTTTTCAGTGGGATTCCCACCACAAATAGGAGGAGAATGAGGTGAAAAGAAGATACAGCCGGGGATGATGCATTCATCATCCATGAGATGATGGTTGCCCACCCCTCTCCCGGCCAATCTTTCCCATTTAGAGCCCCAGAACCAGACACCCTCTGTGGGGCACAGGGAAACAAGGAATACTGTTCCAGTCCCTCTTTTCTGGGGGAGGATCCATACGAAGAGGGATTCAGATATGACTTAAACCAAGGAGAGGAGATAAGGACAGACAGGCAGTTTGAATGTGAAGAAATTCCCTTTATCCTCATGTGGAACTCCTGCTAATGTCTTCCAGAGCGGCACACAGACCAAGGACAGCATATGTCCACTCATGTCCCTGCTAGTGCAGCTTAGTGTTTTTAAGTGTTTATATTGGCATTCCCCTTGTTTAAAAAAAAGACACTGTCAAGGAATTTAAGCCCCATGCATAGCTTTGCTACATTACACTCAGAAAAAGAAAACTTCTCCCAAAATTCAAACTAGCATAAAACTTTTTAAGGGTTCTTTAAGAATGTCAGATGCATTATTATTATTTGGTTTTAAGTGGCAGTGATGTGTTCAGTACTGTGCAAAAATTATGAAAAGTGGGTTTTGGCTGAAACTGTCACTTTCCGTGTTTGCCATTTTTGGGTCCTGATTCTGCAATGAGATTCATGTAGGCAGTGGTTCAGGATGCTGCAAAGACTGCAAGGGTCTGTCTACATGGTTCCAGCTGAAGGACCAGAAGCCTTGTGTTCACAGACCAAGAGATTAGTCTATTTTGACCATTCAAACAGAGAGTAGGTAAAAAACAGCCATTGTTAATGATGAAAAGCACAATGAGAATTTTTCTATTTGTAATTTTGTTTCATTTTAAATAATATAAATTCTATGCATTACAAGTACAAAACTGTTTATTTTTAGATACATATAATCTGGCAGTGTCCCTTTAACAGTAGGAAAGAATAATAAAATTTTTAAAGAATTGCCCTTTGTTGTCAAGGCTGAATAACACATTTATATAATTAAAGTAAAATAAAATAAAATAAAATAGCCAAAGTCACCATTCCACTAATTCCAGTCATGTCCACATGTCACTTCCTGATCTTACCCTGACAGTTGTGAGAAATATCCTTTCACACAGGGAAGAGAACCAAGGCCCACATGAAGCAATTCCAAACATGAAGCAATTTCCTGATTAAAACAAATGATAAATTCCCCCCCCCCCCCCAACACCTAAAGCCCAATGGATTCTTAACTGTGATGTTGACAAAAAAGACCAAACCCACTATAATGTCTTTAGCTGCTTGATTTTGCATACAAGTTAGTGATTTGGAAAAGAGAGAAGGTGAAGCCTCTTAGTTTGAATGTTGTTTCCTCCCATCTTCCAAATTAGTTAAACACCCAGAATCAAATCCCACTTTCCGCTGCTTATGCAGTTACCCGGCCTGAATGCTAGCAAGAGGAGCTGCATACACAGAAAGGTGTTAACCCTTAAGGGTGGATTTTCCCTTTAATTTGGTTCACTTCTATTAGCATTATGGGTAAAATATACCCCAAAATCTTACAAAGGCTGCCTAAAAATGGATAATTCCTAACTCCCTCCCTCTCCAGAGTACTGCAGGGTTAATTGGTTAATTGTTGTAATGTGCATTAGGGATGTATAACAGCAAATACTAATATTATTACTTAAAAAGCTTCTAGATAGTGACTATACTGAGATTCTGAAAATTATTTAGCCTTGTCTCCAAAAAGACTAGCATAAAACAAGCTACCACCACCACACTGTATGACTTTGTGGTATATGCTTTAGAGGTGAAATATTTTCAGCCAACATTTACACTCAAGCGAATTGTCTGTCTGAGCTACTGGCAATGTGGGCCTGACTCACTGCTGCCTTGCTCTTCGAGTCAATATTTACACCCTGGTGGTAGTGTCTTAAGCCCACTTTACAGGCCCAGGCCTTGCATCTGTAAAGATGCTACATTAACACAAGAAAACAATAAGACCACTGCACACAACTGACAGAATAGTTGCAAAAGGGTTCATCTCACATCAGTTAGTGAATTAGGAATCTGATCTCCAGTATTCAGAACAAATAAAACAAGAACAGCATGGAAACATGGAATGTCTTTTTGTTCAAATGCATCATGAAAGAGCTGAACTACATAAAACAAAACTTCCACTGAAAAACAGAACCAGCTATAAGCTCTACCACTGAGAATACTATATTTGAGTTAATGCTGTTGAATAACTATGGCTGGGTAAATAGGCAGGATTGCCCATTGTTAGGCCACCATACTAGGGCCTGGGAAACCTACGTTTCAAGTCGCTTAGCCTGCCTTGGTATCTCTATGTAGCAGATGTAACAAGCCACCCAGCTGAAGCAGACAGATTTTAGTAGTGGATCTCATGTAGCAAACTAACAATAGCTACATAGCTACTAACAATAGCTACGTGTTGCAACTCTGTCAGAGGTTCACACTAGCTACCATGGCTGGGACACATGGGTGAGCTTGAGTTTGCATGGTTAGCCCAAGTTTAGACCAGTGCAGCAACATAACCTCATTTTTTAGCATACTGGCGTGAGCCCTGGTACCACAAGGCTCTTTTCCAGCTGCAGTGTAGACATGTGTCTCATTTCCCCAACTGTATTATAGGTATGAGAGCACTGTCCTATCTCACAGGGGTGCTATTATGACCAATGCATTGAAGAATGTAAGGTGCTCAGACACTAGGGCGATGAGAACCATTTAAGTCCCTTAGATAGATCTCCTTCCCACCTATAGCATCTCCATTGTTATTACTGTGTGTATGAATAACTTGTTTTTAAACAAAATTGTTTGGGACAATCTTATTAGTTCATACTATTAACTGGGAGACCCACTGAGGATTGCTGAATTTTGCTAATTAGTGAATAAGGCAAAAGACGCAACAAATATCAAGGATGCCGCATCACAACATGAACCTTGTTCACTCCTTGAACAAGTTCCGTTTTGATTATTTACACCTTATACAGCAGCAAATGGACCACAGTATATTTTGTAAACACAATGAAGTCTCAGTAACAGGAGACCTTATTACAGCACCCTGTGGGGAAATCTTTTCTGAGAATTAGGGTAAGACTATCCAGGTTTATTTGTGAAAGTTATCATGTTTGCTAGATCACTGAAGAGGGAATTAGCAAAATCCTACTATATAAACATTTCTGCACGACCTTTTTTAGAATATAGTCTTGACAATGTGATAAAGAGCTACTGAATATTGAGGGCAAAATCCTGTTCTCACTTGGGGGAGCAGCACAGACTAGGGCAGCTTGCTGCAACAAGTGGCTTGCTGCGCTTCTGGAAAGCATACATTTCTAACCGATTGCGGAGGGAGGAGGCAGCTGGCCTTACTTCTACCCGGCCGGCTACATCCCTTTAAGGCTCTAGTGGAATGGGCCAGCCCATTTGCCAGCCCTCCTCTAGCACTTTTAGGTCTCTAGGAAGTGTCCTACCCTGCCACTTGGAGGGAAGAAAGAATCCTTTTCTTTCTTCTCTCCCTCCCCTTCTACACAATGCAACAAAGGACAAAATCCAGGCCTTAAAGAGGAACATTTGGTGCCATTTATCGTTATTTCCTCCCAAGAGCCCCCTTTCCTCGTACCACCTACAGAAAACGCAAAGGGCTGTGGGTGTTTTCCCCTGCTTCTTTGCTAGGGAACAAACTTAAAAGGAAAGTGGCTGAATTCCAATCAACTCACAATGAACTGGTCACTCTAATTTTCCATGGCAGTCTAACTTATTATATTGTACATGTTCTCACTGACTGAAAAGACATCATGCATGTGAATGAACTTGCAAATCAAAAGACTAAAATATAAATAAAACCAAGGAGAGATTGCAGCAATGTACAGAAATAGGTTTGGCATAATTCTGATTTAGATACTCCTGGGAAATAGGCTGTGCATTACCAGACTGCACCAGGAACAATCATTTAGGGAGTAGTATGTCCATGTTCCCCTGCCCACTACAGCTGGTCATGAACGGTTGATGACTCACTACACACAGAGCCAAGCTCCAAGTCAGGTCTTCCAAGTGTAACATCAGAGACCCTTGGAATCTGGCCAAATATTCAACCCATCCATCAGCACACCACCCCCTAATATGTGCTACATGGGACTCATGCCCATACAGTAAGTAGACAATGACCAACTCCTGGTACACTGGAGATTATGCTAGGTATGCTTAGGAAGCTGACCAGTTTGTTACAAGCACCACAAAGCTTAGAGACAGCCACTTCTCTGTTCATTAACTGCATGCGAGGCAGTTTTTATTAAAAATTACATACAAAGAAAGAGCAAGATGTAGACTGCGAGAACATGTCTTTGGCAAATCAGCACAGAGACCTAAACTTCCAGAAAAGAAGGTTAGTTTATAGACATCTCTGGCATTAATATGGGAAATGTTTGGAATTTCATATGACTGGAACATGTCCATGTGTGTCTGGGAGTCCATGTGTCTTCAATAAGGAAGATAGATGAATTCTAATGTTACGTGGCTTAGCTCAGTAGTGTTAGTGAATGGATTGTAGCTCAGTAAAAAACATGGACTGGATAGCAAACTTTTCAGTTGAAAAGAATTAATAAGCAGCACTGTGCCAAGAGCCAACAAGCATGAAGAAACTTCTACTGCAAGGAGCCACCTTGCAATTACTGTAAATGAGCTTTCAAGTTTGAAAATCATCTCCATGGCCACAAAAGTCCAGCTTGCTTCCAGTGCAAATTGGGCCCAGAGGCTCTAAACCCCTGATCTATGGAAGTCAAATGGAAAGCGTTTTCATGGTCCAAATTAATTTCTAACACATAGATTGGTAGGGTGAATTAGGGAATTTCCACCACACACTGAAGAGACCAGAAGCATGGCTGTAGTAGGCAAAGTGTCACTCTGAGTCGCTCTCTGAAACCACTACTCCATTGCTTCCCATGGTCTTGCAGGTCCTGTCTTCTCCTCCTAATGGTCCACCTCCCACCATACTGCAAGCAAAGCAAACTAGAAATGCCACTGTGGGAGCCAGATGACTGATATTCCACTAACACTAGTAAGCGCATGGAGAAGCCGAATGGAACTTCAGAAGTTGGGCAGGATGAAAAGAAGGGAAAACATTCAGCACCCAAAAATTTCAGTGGTTAAATGTCAAAGATGGGCTACAAGAATAGAGCAAGGGCAGAGAACCAGTGACAGAGCGATGGGTGAAATGGCAGACAGAATAAAAGAGTTGGAGAGGGAGAACAAGGGGATAAGAGGGAGGGAAGGAAGGAAAAATGGGAAGGACAGCATATGTGTAGAGAAAAGAAGGGAGAGGGATGAATGTTAAAACTGAGGTAACAGAGATGGGATGGCAGGACACAAAGATAGTGCAGGAGCCAAACACTGATGACATATGAGACTCATGATGCATTGTGGGAAGAGAGACTCAGATAGCCATGTGATGGATGAAGTACAAGGAACAGTACATAGATTATTAAAGTGCATCGAAGTGTGGAGAAAAAAGGAGCCAGAGAAACAGGAAGAAAACAGAAGACAGGAAGTGGCAGAAGGAAGATGGAAACATGCAGAAAAGCTTTCTTCCACTAATAACAGATCTTGTCAGGCACATATGGGAGAAACTGCTGCAAGAGGCACCAATTCCAGCATTAATTGTCTATCCTATGATCATGGGGTAGGGTCATAAAAACAAACTGTATATCAAACAGCAGACAAGAAATATGAGAGAGGGAATTACAGTAATTTTGTAATTACAATTTTTTCCAGAAGAGGCTCAGACACCCTCTACTTTTTTCCCCCCCTCTCTATCCATCTATCACAAGTTCCATTCAGCTTCTCCATGCTCCTCCAGTGGACCTATCTTTGCTATTAGTGTTGCTTTCTCCAGCATTTCACTGTGAGCTTGCTAAGGTGCTCGTGCTGCCCAGGCTTTTGTCACTGCACTCCATCTGGTCCTTATAAAGCCTCCGCCTATTTCCCCCACAAACCCCACTCAGACTTTCTTCTTTGCACTATTTCAGTAGGAGAGCTTAGAGTTCCTGCATTCCCGAATTACCTCTGGCTTAGAACTCCTTTAGCATAAGAGCCCATTAATTCCAGCTTGTTGTAGCACAGAGCTGAGAGATCCAACATTCCCAGCTTTTGCTTCCCAGACAAATTCAGACGTAACAAGTGACTTTGGGCCAAGAAAAATCCAGCATGCAATAAAAAAAAAAAAAAAAGTATTTAAAAATGCCTTCAGTTCTAGATGACCAAACTCTGAATGAGAAACTAATGTGTTCTGATCTTTGAAAAATCCATCCATTATTCACTGCAGCTATGAAAGGCTAGATGTGCTGTCTGCCCTGAGTGACAAAAATAGATCAATGTTTCTAGCTAATTTCTTATGCAATTACTCATTCACAGCAACTCCTGCACTGTTATTTACCTAGAAAAAGAATATTGCGGCTAAAATCATTCACCTCTCCTTAAAATGATATTGCTGGAAAAGTACAGCGCAGCTATAACTGTTTGATAAAAATAATCAAGACATCTAAATTTATGCAACTGGGCTTTAATAAGTAGAACCCCTAGATAGTCAGTCCCTTGCTAGGTGGAAAAGAAATAGCTTTTCTTATAGTCTCTAGTATTACTTTGTGTGTCACAAAGGGCACCCACAACAAAACAAGAAAAAATCAGAGATTAGCAATATGCAGAGGTATTATCCACAGTGCTTCAACTGAGAAGCGTAAAACCTGAAATTGACATTTCATTTACTGCTACAGACAGAAGCCTTTCATCTGCTCACCTGAAGAACTCTTTTGGTCAGGCCAGTTTTCTGAGCTAGCTGTTTCAAGTCCTTGGCATCAGGATTGTGGTTAATAGCAAAATAAGACTTCATTGTCCGCAACTGGTGGTGTTTGAATGACGTCCTCATGCGCTTTGTTTTTTGATTACTGGGGTATTGCTGGTCTCTGTCCAGGTGATCGCCGTCATTTTCATTGCAACTTAAAGCTAAAGGCAAGGAGAGGGAAATGGTGTGTAAATCCATCACTCTGTCATCACCCCTGTTTGCAGATCATCTGAGTGCATCAATTAAAAGAACATACCCTGGCCTGTCTTGTACTGATAGAAACCCTACTTGCCTTTCCCTCTATTCCTGCATCCTTCTATTCTTCCCTTATGTAAACTTGTCCGCAAGAATCCTCACCTGCATCTTTACTGCTTTTAAAATGTCAGGTCTCTGCTTTTTTCTCTTCTCCAACTCCACACATCCATTCCATGACTTTCTGCCTGTAGGAGAGTAGCTATCCTCAACTCTGTAAAGTGTTTTAATGCACTTTGCATCACCATAGATTGCATTGCACTGTACACAGAAAGCTGCTACACAGAGTCCACTTAAATTTTGATGGAACAGACTAGTTAAAATTACAATTCTTTTCTCCATCAAACTAAACCCTGTAGAATACAAGAGAGACCATTAAATAAAAACACTATTAAAGGAGTAAACTTTGTGTGCACCGTACAGAAAAGAACAGCTATCGTTTGACCAATTAAAGAAATAAAGCTGTTAAAATATGTCGGTAGTGTGCCAAATCAAAAATATACCCTTAAAATTATTCTCCATATATTTATGTTTCATCAAAACCAAAATCTCCTTAAGAATAGTGGTTCAAAGAATCAGTTTTCCATGTACCCATTTGAGATAATTTAACAAGGCTGCTTGATAGATCTCGGAAATAAAAATAAAAGTCAGTCACCAGTCTTTCAAAGAATGTTTAGAAGTAATATTACAATAATTACCAAATAGCACTAAAAGCAGAACGCCAAGCAAAATATTCTCATAAACCAAAAGGTATTATTTTTATTTGATACAAGTAAACAGTAAACCACAAAAATCCTCTTAAAATACCATTGAGTATCAAGACTAAACCAACAAGAAAATTCAGTGATATGTCTGGAAATCTGCTCTGACATTTTATCATTAATTCGCCTCTCTGTGCAAAGGTATCTGCAATCCCTTTTTTTCCAGTTTATAAAAAAAGTTTTATATTAAAAGGGTGGAAAATTCCTGCAATTTTCGTTGCGTACTCTCCCTTTATAATTATTCATCCACTCTACCAAAATGGCCCCAAAAATGAATAAACATATATCTGGGGAGCTATATAGTGTGAATTATTGATCCATCTGTCCCCAACATATACACACAAGTTTTTAAACTTGTCTGTCTGTCATTACTGATCCACTACAATGTCATGCATCTGATAAGTAAGTATGGTCTTTTGACAAATACAGATTATTTATCTCTTTGGAGCTGTTTAGCTCCATAGAATAAATATGCACTTTCAAAGTCAGTTGTTGAAATGAATTTACCAAAATGTTCAGAATATGCACGTGTCTTTCGTACCAATAATAATAAATGTATGCAAACATTACAGAAAGCCGTTAGGTGGCACGTACAATGGTTGCTTTGCAAACTTCAGCATTTCAGAGACATTTTAAAGGCCTGGATATGTTAATGCAGTAAGACCTGAAAAATTTCAGTTTGAAAAACAAAGACATGTGTGTCTCACAGACATGTAAAAAGCATCCAAAACCTCCAAACTTCTATATTTTAGACTCCTTTAAAAACATATTAAAAATATTTAAACCAAACGCAGTCAAATATATATTTAAAAGTCTTCTCAGGCTAACCTCATGCCAGGTTCCAGCAACGAGGAGCATTTTTTCAGCTGAGTTTTAGACTCGGTTTTCTCAAGGAACACTGAAAGCACCTGAATTTGAGGGGAAAAGGAGACACAAAAGGGAACAGCAGAACGCTGCGTTTTTTAAGCTGAATGGAACTCCGCAGAATTTTTCTTCCGGCTTTGCTGCAAAACATGGAACCACCCCATGGACTTCAATCTTATTAATTGTTAGAGTGCCTTCATCAGATAATGCTGAGAAAATTAGCTAAAAAAGTATATTGCTCATGGAAATCAGTGTTACAAAAATGTAAGATAATATGTTTATTACTCTTGTTGCTTAAAGAAATTCACTCAATGAATAGTTGAAATTTGCTCATAGAAAATTAGAGATGGTAAAGACCCATGAGCACTATCCTAAATCCTTTCCTAATTCTCCCAAAGGTCACAAGTCAGTGACTGATCAGTAAAAAAGTCAAATTTTTTACTGAAGAACCAAAACCTGTTTTCCATTCCTTGTATGATACTGGCAATGCAGTTTTCAAGAGAGCAAATCCCAGGACTGCAGACAGTGAGGTTGAGGGCCCTGTGTCCTAACATGTTCTGTAAAACACAGTCCACATTTGTGGCCCGGTATCAATAATATCAATTCTAAGACCACTCAAACAAAATCCCAGCTTTCACTCCAGCCCTAGTTAGACACTGAATTACTTCCTCTTTGAAAACATCCCAGGCGTGGCTTATTTCTTCCCATTTATTTCTCTACATTTCCCCCATCCATACAGTCCCCAAATAAAATCTACTATTGTCTCCTTTTAAAAAAAGAAACGGTGAAGCAAAATTTAAGTATGTAGAGGTGGCTGCTTTGCCCTCTTTCTGTGCCCCCAGCACACAGGGGATGGATGCCCCTGGCAATGCCTCGCCTGACATCATAAACATTCCTGGTTAGTGCCAGTAGGCATTCACTCATATTGGGGCGTGCTACTTGGGAATTCATTTTTAACTCAGTCTACGGTATTAGGCTGAAGATAACATGCAACTCTCCCAGAATTTGGAGTCCGTCCACAGAAGGATCCTCAGTGGGGAAGGAGACATTTTTATGGGGATGGGGAGAATAGGAGATCATCTAGGGAAGACCCCAGTGCAAAAAGACATACTCCTGCAGACACTCTCCATGCACTCCCCTCCTCTTTTTTCAGACACTTGCCCTCTTCCTTGTGTGCCGTCCCTCTGTATCTCAGAGGATTTGTTAGTCTATCCAAATTCCCGGTTTGGGAATCCTGCCGTCAGACATGGTCAGAAATGGAATTCAGTGAAATGCCAATCACCTGGGAAAGCCTTATATGAATGCAACTAGCGCTTGGATCCCACTTTGGGGATTGAAGAAATCCAGCGCTCTCTCTAGATGGGCACAGAGCCCCTGTTTTAAGCCCCAGAATGCACACGGAGCCCAGCTCATCCACTGCGCCTTCCCTCGTAGAGCCTCCAACAGCCACCAAACCACATTCATGCTAACATCCCCCCCCCCGCCCGGTGAATTTCTGGCTGCCCACTCCGAGTAGCCCCTCATTAAAAACACAGTACAAACACCAGCCCAGGCAGTATCACCAACTATTCAAGCCTACACTCGAAGCCAAAAACATTGGGATTTGGTGCTAAGGAACAGCATGTACTCCACATACTAATGCAACAGACCGCCTGGTAAAAGGGTGGCAGGAAACAAAGAAAGAAGGCATTGTTATCATCAACTACATTTGAAGAAAACACAGAAAGATTGTTCTTATGCCACCCTGACCCTTGGAGCCTGCCAGGTTGGGGTTCAAAGTCAACCTGGCACCAACATTCAGTGTGTTGCTGAGGACGGACAGAAGCACTTCCTTTGGGGAAATTTCCCCTTCTACTTTTGCCAATAACGTTTGGCACGCTAAGTCACCAACAAGAGAAGGCAAACCAGATCTCGGTGTTAAGGGAATGATGCAAAAAGACAGAGCGGAGAGCTGATCTCTTCGCCACGTCAGTGGGTCAGTGACCCACAGCTTCTTCCACAGGGAAGCAGAGGAAGGAAGAGCAGCCCTGTTTGTTGTGTGGGACGGGCCTGTCGAAGGAGGGTAAAAAGGAGAGAAGAAGCCCATCTCCGTGGGCAGCATTAGGTCTTTCTCCCACTCCAGAGGGGAAGGGGGGCTCTCGAGGCCCTATAAGAGCTAAAAAGGGGGGATTAGGATCCCGCTGCTGCACTTGGGAGGAGGAACCTGTGGCCCCCGAGACTGTGAAGCGCGGAGTTGGAGGATGCCGCCTCTGAGTTTTCAGAGGACAGGGCACAGAGGCTTCCTCCTCCCTCGGCCTTGAAGCCTCAAGAACTCTTGGAAAGGCAGGAGACAGGGCCGTGTTGGGGGCGCAGGAGGGAGCGACCGGCAGGACACGGAGGGGGGCAAACCATGACCCCATCCCTTCTTCTCCCCACTGCAAGCTGCCGGACGAGGAGCGAGCCAAGGGCTCTGGGGGTCACATTCCTTCACAGGGGCCTGCAGGGAACCGGCCTCAGGGCTCCCCCCTGCACTTCAGAGGCAAAGCTGAAGACAAGCCTGCCATGGAGCCAGGGGCAGGCAAGGGATTTGACCTGCCACAGCCAGAGGGGCCCGGCTGCAAGCCAGGGTTCCTGGAGAGGAAGAGAGGCTGAAATTTGGAGTGGCTGCCAGGGAGGAGCAGAGGGGACAGGCCTTAAAAAGGAGAGAGGCGAAGACAAAGGCTAGCAAAGGGCCCCAGTGTGCAAGGGGCCCGCAGCAGCTGACTGGGGGGGGCAGTTTTGTTTTGGTCTCCATCGCCCCCACCCAGCGAGGAAGTGGCGCAGCTCCGCCACTGAACAGCCCCTCGGCTCCTGCGAGGCCCTGCCCCGCGCTGGGAATCACCGGCACTGGGAGTCGCGCCACGTGCGCTCCCCAGGGCCGCAGTTTGAGTCCAAACCCAGCTGCTGGAGCTTGGGGGGGGTTGGATAAAGGGTGCCCCGCAAATAAGCCAAGAGCCTCCCCCACTGTGCTTCCTTTGATTAGTTTTTTTTCGCTTTCCAGGGAAACTTTTGGCTGATCCCGGGGGGCTGGGAGGGAGAGAAGCCGCCTGGCCCATTGCCCCCCTAAACTGAGAGTTCCCCCCCCCCGACAGACTGTGGCCCCCGGCTAGTCGGGGAAGGAAGAAAATGCTCGGCCCTTGCTCCTCCAAGCAGCCCTGCCCTGCATTTTGGGGGCTGCTTTGGTGGCTCTGAAGGGCAAAAAGCCCCAGGCCGGGTGGGGGGGGGGAGTCGAGGTCCCGTTCACACGGGGGGCTTGAGTCCCAATTCCTCGCAGGTGTGCCTGGCTCCAGCAGCTTCCAGCCCCCCATTTACTGACCTAGAAAAGCCCCTCCGGCTCCATTCCAACAAGTGAAAGCAAAAAAAATTATCACAGGAGCAACTCTTAAAAAAAAAAAAAAAAGAAAGCAAGAAAATCTTTTTGAAGTTTCGGCTTCCTTCGAAGCTATTTTCCACTTGTCAGGCTCCATCCACATCTCAAAGCCGTCACCATTCCAGCCCTCTGCAAACTGGGTCTCGTTTGAATGGAAAGAAAAAGTCAATCCAATTTAGGCTCCAGCTGAAGTAACTGCAGTTTAGTAAATAATTTAATTCTAAAATCAGGTCAGCTTTTAGGGCTCTCTCCTCCCCAAATGATGTGTGGGGATTTATTTTTTAAAAGAGGACACCCTACACGGGCACACAGCAATTAGCAACCAAAAGGGGGGTGGCAAACCCTGCTCCTTGCTCGTCCATTTCCCGGGGTGGAAACACTCCCACCCGCGCGCTTTTAACCCGTTTTCTGTCCAAACTCCTGCACCCTGCCCTTCGCCTTTTCTTGCAAACCAAGGGAGGAAACGGTCCGATTTTCAGAAATCACTTCCACCCCTGGCACGTCGCTTCAGAGGCGAGTGTTTTAGCCGTAAAATGGTTGAGCACCAAAGGTAAAAGCTTCCCGGGGAGGGAAGACCGTTTAGCCTGCCCTTTCAGTCAATGCAAAAATAAAACTAAAACAGCCAGCGGAGCAGGAAATATTTTGGAAAGGAATCAAAAACTAATTGCAAATCAGCCCGGAGAGGTGAAGAAGCTGGGGCTGGCTCAACATCTGCCCTGCCGGGGAGAAGCGAGGCTCACACGCCCAAAAGGACAATTTGCAGCGCCAAGCCGGTCCTTTCTCCACGGCTTGAAGCTGAGGAAAGCGCCCCAGACACCTTTCAAAGCACACAAGGGCTTTTCCTCCCCACACGGCTCCAACAACGCCGCTTTTGCCTGTGCGCATTTCCCAAATTAAACAGCAAACGATTAAACAACATTTCAGGGACCATTTGCCACCTGCAACCTGCTTGCCACTTAGCTAAAGTTGCTCCTTTTCGCCTGCTCGTTTGAGGGCAGGGCGGAATTTTACCTGCCCAGCCCCGTTGTTCCCACCCAAGCTGGGCGCAAAATACGCGCAGCCCTAAACGCCCCCCACGCCCCGATTTTCCGAAAGCGGCTGGGAGACCAGGAGCAGAGATTTTCACAAAGCTGGGCACCGGGCTACGGCTTCCGTTGATTTCTTTTTTCCTCATTTTTCTGCTTCGGAGCAGTAGGAAGAGAAGCGCTGCCCGGAGCAGTCTGCTCCGGAGATTTAGGGAACACGGAGAGTTTGCGCCAAAGAAAGGAGAGCGAGCTGCTCCTGAGGCCCCAAAACAGCTCAAGTGCACACCCCCGACCCCCAGGTCATGAATGAAGCCGGAGCAGGCAGAATTAGCCCCCCAAGCAGGGCTCAAGGACTGAACCAGCTGCGAAAAACAGGCAGCATTGCTGGGGAGGAAAAAAACCAAGCAGGCAGATGCTGAGTCTTTCGTGCCTCCCTCTATTTTACAAACATTTGCTGGACAGCTGAGCTCGGAGTTTCCAGAGACCGTCGTGTGCAGAGCAAACCGGGGTCCCACCACGTCTGATGGAAACCCAAACCCAAACCTTAACTCTTCACAAGCCCTTTTCTGTCTCCTCCTGCCGACAAAACGCAGCGAGCTGCAATCACCTTTCCGACACGCGACCAGCGCGAAGGCAGGCGAGCCAAGGAAATCAGGACGTTTCCCTGGCAGCCAACAGGGCTCCGGTGCCCGCACAAGGACCACGCCGAGGTGCAGGAGCAGAGCCCGGGGCTGCTGACATGCGAAGCCCCGGCGAGCCACCCGCTTCTGCAAAAAAGCCAGGCCCGGCCCCGGCCCCGGCCCCATCTCAGACGCAGCTTGCGGCTAGCGCAGGGCCACGCTTGGCATTTTTCTTTTTTCCAGCTCCCTGCATCTTCCCAGATCCACAGCTCCTGACCAGACCTGCAGCCAGGCTCGTCCCCAGGCGCCCCGTCCAGGGCTCGCAGCAAAGCCCAGCTGGCCCGAGCCCCCGGGAAATCCCCGCCTGGGAGCGGCCACGCTCGCTGGGCAAGGAAAGTGTCATCTCCCATCTCTGGCCTCACTCTTCCCGCCTCCCCTGCCAGCCAGTTCCTGTGCAAGCCCAGCGCAAAATGCCAAGCCCTCGGCGGTGTCCTTGCAGCCTGGCACACCCGGGGGGCGGCCAAACTCCCCCGAGGAGCTTGGGGGGCCGGGGTCTCTTACCTGCGTTGTAGGCTGCCAGCTCGGCCCCCGGCCCGGGGCTCTTCCTCTTG
The DNA here is from genome assembly GCA_007922195.1 of Podocnemis expansa. Taxonomy (NCBI): domain Eukaryota; kingdom Metazoa; phylum Chordata; order Testudines; family Podocnemididae; genus Podocnemis; species Podocnemis expansa. The sequence continues at coordinate 2,689,852 of ML682087.1, forward strand.
CGGGGCCGCCCCTTCTGCACCGTCCCCACGCCGTTGTAATAGGGCAGCCCCAAGGCGCCGGCCGAGCCGCCCCCCAGGCCCGGGCCCTTGGCGGGGCCCCCGTCGGAGTGGTTGAAATGCAGCGGGTACTCCCCCTGGATCAGCGCCTCGAAGTGCAGGCGGCAATACACCAAATTGTCCTTCATGCCGAAGTGGTCGCCGGTGGTCAGCATCTTGTTGCAGGTGGTGCAAGTGAAGCAGTTCAAGTGGTAGACCAAATCCCTGGCCCGCATCACCATCTCGGAGGCGGAGATCCCCAGGTGGCACCTCGCGCATCTCTGCACCGAAAACCTCCTGCCGAGGGCCCCGGGGGCGGGTGAGCCGGGGTCCCCTCCTCGGCCCCGGCCCCGGCCCCCCCCCGCCCGCCCCCTGCCCAGAAACTGCAGGGAAACCCCCTCGGGCCCCGCCGGCCCGACTGCAGCTGCCTCTGGGCTGGAGCCGGGAGCGAGAGCCGGCTCCTGCCCGGGCCCTGCGGGGGGCCCGCTCGCCCCAAGGCTACGAGTAGCTGGCAGCGGGGGGCGCTGGGAAATTGGGGGGCAGGGGTGCCACTCATTTGCCGCAACGCTATTACTAGCTGGCAGCTGGGCGCCTGGGGAAATGGGGGAGTGTAGGAGGTTTGGGGGGCTCGCTGAGTTGCTCCAACACTGGCAGCAGCTGGCGAGTCTTGGGAAATTGGGGCGTGCAGGGGTGCTCTCTCATTTGCTCCAACACTGGTAGTAGCTGGCAGCTGTTAGGAAACTGGGGGTGCAGGGGTGCTCTCTCATTTGCTCCAACACTATTAGTTGCTGGCAGCTGTTGGAAAACTGGG
>ML682087.1:2693711-2756939 GCA_007922195.1 Podocnemis expansa
GCATGCTTTAACCCCTGTCAGTAAAAAGCCAGGCAAAAGCACGTATTTCTAAAAATGCCTGCCGGATTAGGGTTACCAAAGCGTGGAAAGGAGGACCGGGAAGTAGGAAAAGGAGGGCGTTGGAGCACACACGGAGAAAATGGAGTATTAATGTAATAGTCTTCTGTTCCTACGGGGCCCTGGGGCGCTTCCCCCCAAAATAGGCTTCCAAGGCGTTCCAGCATGCTTTAACTCCTGTGAATAAAAAGCCAGGCAAAATCATGTATTTTTAAAATGCCCGCCGGACAGAGGATGTGTCCTCCTTTTGCCTGACGTCTGGTAACCCTGTTCTCACTTCTCTTACTTCCAAGCTCACTTTCAGAACACTAGGCCAGAAACACTCCTGCCCAGCTCAAGGTGAAGATGCAGCAATGAATCCCTCACTGAAAAAGGAAGACAACACAGCAGGAAACCTTTCAAGGTTCCTAAATAGGCTCCAAGAAGATAGGTGGCATGGAAGGCTTACTGTTGGGAGGTCAAGTTAGGTTAGTAAAGAGATTATATTGGAAATTTAAATCTTAATTTATTCACCAGATCCCCAAATTTACTAGGGACCTGTAAGTAAAAACTATTACAGGCGTTGGCAGTAGAGGCCGGCATCTTACAGATGTAGTCAAATTGTTCATTCTTAGCAGCAACAGCCGTCTGCCTCTTACAAGTGCAGTAAAGTGAGGAAAGCTACGTTTGGCTAAATCGGAATGATTCCTTGTATTCCGTCATTGGTTTAAGGCATTTCTTGAACATCTTTATAATCAATTAGACTCACTGCCACCTTTCCTTTTGAACACTTTAAGGTGGTTAAATATATTTTCACCTCAGAGGGAGGAACAAGATGTTGTGAGTATATTACGCCTGACAGAGATTCATATTTAGAAAATCCTCAAGAGCCCCCAAGGATTCAGTTGTACAGATCGCAGGCTGATCTGGCAGCTGTGGGATACACCCAGAGAACGTGCCAAAGTTATCAGTCCTAGGAAACAAAGGAAACTAGCATTTTAATACCTATTAGAAAACGTAACAAAATGATCGGATTTATACGTTTCTCTTGATGACCTGAAGTTTATTTTGTTCTTTCGTATTCCTCTTGTTTCTTTCACTGCCTCGTATACGTATTATTATTTTATGATAATCCACGTGGCCCTGTGAATTGCTATACATCTTGATAGTAATAGAGGATGTGACTTTTGCTTTCTTTCCCCACATTTTATTTACCCCTTCCCAACTAATCAATATGCAAGACCTCCGCCTCCCTAGTATTCTCTGTGACAGGTGGCGTGCCTCCGTTTAATAGTGTACAGGTGGAAAACAGCTCGGCTAAAAAGTTACACACTGTCCTGTTGGCGTAATACTGTGTTTTTAATTCTGGAACAACACTTGCATTACTTTTATTTGGGTAGCTTGCTCTGTGTGTTCTGCATCTATATGCTGTGTTTTCCTTTGATATCTTAATATCAGTTTAATTCTACAATACCAAACTTATTGCACATGGTTTAAATGTATTTATAGCTCAGAAGGGCCATGGCTTCTTTTGCTTAATGCCAGGCCTGAGACATTGCTAACTATCTCTAAAAGATTAGATTATATTCTTTTATGATTATATTGATTTAGTGACTGGAGACAATAACACAAGTGATAACGATTAAAAAAAATACGGCAACGACCTCCAGTTTGTAGGCTTCTATCTCTGATTATCTTCTCAAGTGATCTATCAACACAAGAAAACACTCAGCTATTGCTACCAGAAAACAAGGAAAGTAATAGATGGTAAACGCAAGACTGCTAGTGTGCGCCCTGACACCTGAATGACGTTTACATTGTTCAGAATAAAGAGCAGGATATTCTCAAATAACGAACAGAGGAAGAACCACTCTAGCACAAGTCATCTTTTAAAATCAAAGAGAGCTGCTTTTGAAACGAGAATTTATTCATTTTAAAAAGTGAAGTTAATAATAAAGTCCCTGAACCTGTATTTTGTAGTAGGTGACAGGTGAACAAATCACAGGTCTTGAGTTTCTCTACCCTGCCTCTCTTTGGTAACGTCATCTCCAGTGCCATCTGCTACCTACCAGCTAAACAGACCAACCACATAATGAGGTACCAGCTTCCACCCAGCTACCGTGACTAAATCAGAACAAAAGACTTCAATGCCTCCTGCAACAAAGGGACACAAGTCTAAGCTGTCTTTGCTAATTGCTGGGTTTCAGGTTGTCTGTTACATATTTTAAGTGAGCTGCAAACTTGCACCCGTACTTTATAGCAGTTGGATAAAGATAATACGAATAAAAGATGAATGGAAACTAAAGGTAAGGAGAAACAGAAGAAAGCTCTGAAAACAAGTTAACTAGTTATGGTAAATTGAAGGCTGTGGGTAATAAAAACATGAGAGCAGGGGACAGAGTGACTGATAGCTCCTATGTTTTTGATGCCCCATACGGTTATTGGACTGCAATATATGGGACGTACAATAAACTATGAATTAAAACGTAATTGTAGCTTCAGGCATCTTCATTGTCTGCTGTGGTGTTATGTCTTCATGCACCGTGATTGACAAGGTGTAATTAATCATCTTACTCAGTTGTAAATATGGGCACCCTTCACAGTAGGCATCAGGAAGTGTGTACCAGCAAAGGAAGCAGTAGTTGACGCTGATATACCATTAAATCAAAATGAAAAGGCTTATATGTTGAGAAATGTGTGTTTGGTGTGATGCTGTTGTCGTTTATTTCTAAAATACTGTACCAACAGATTTACTTGATTTGCAAGTTAACTACAACATTAACTGGTTTTATTTATTTTGTCTCTGCTTCATTTTTATAGGCAATGGTGTTCTCCTAAAATGTGAGACAGTTTCCTTCGTGACAGCAAGGGGAACCCAGCTCTGCATCTCCTTCAGCTACTGGGAAAGACGATCCTGCTTCAGATTCAGCTGCTTTCCAGACTGACTTGAAACACTTCCAGGATATAACGACTCCATTCGTCTATCATGTTTTATACGTACTATTTAGCCAGTGAGACACTGTGGGTCACTTTCAAATAAGGGAGAATTGTGGTCTAATTTGGTTAAAGACGTTTAAAAATAGGACAGGTATTAGCATCACTCTGGACTGTAAATTAATGTACTTGTAAAGGTGTTTTCAGCTTTCCATGGTGAAGCAGTTTATGCCTCTCATTTGTTTGCTACACCATCACTATCCTTATTCGGTTAGTGCACTCCGGTGTAGGAGCCATAGGAAAATTGTATTTCTTTCTTACTAAAGTGGTTTGTCTCAGGAAAATTTGGTAGAGTATATTTCTTCACTCACATAAAGATGTTGAGAGAGTAACTGGCAACCTATTTAAATGTTCTGTGCTTAAAAGATGTCTATTACATTTGCTGGGGATTTCTTGAATTTTTATTGCTGTTCTAAACAGCTAATTATGTATAGAAATGTGTTGCTGTCACCACTCTAACATGAACAAAGCAGTACAGTGAGCTGCCGGAGATATTTTCAGCATGGTATTAATTACAAGCATAGTAATAAATGAAAATTCTGCAAATCTCTCCAATTGCATTTGTTTGCAACCTCAGTTCATTAATGTTTTATACTAGCACATGGCAAAAATATAATTCCAGGGACTCAGCAGCTAAATGTGATCTAACTCAGAATCTCTGAGGCAAGGTAGAATCTTTTGGATCTATAATCTCATCTTTTGTCCCACTCTGAATGAGCTTCCTTGCTGTGTCTCAGTAATACACCTAGTTTAAGACAATGCAAGCAACCCACTTTCCAGAAGATGATCAGCAAAGAATGTGTTTTATTCTGATCTGAAATACTGTCAATCATTGATTAAAAAAAAGATCAGATAGTATCAGTCTATAAATTTAACTAATTGTATGTGCCTGATTTGCAAGGGGAATAAGCACTGTTTCAAAAGAAAATATTGGATGATTTACCCGGATGTTGTCTACAAATTGCTTTGTTGTTGATACAGGCATTTGGCTTCAGAAATAAATAAAACCTTGTTTGGGTGTTTGTATACACATCTCAGACATAAATAAGATACACACATTCTCAGAGTTTTTCGTTTGTAGGATTGTAGCTATTGGAACAATTCTGAAAACGGCTGTATGGGTGACAGAGAGGGAGGGGAATCTTCAACCACATGATCCTCCCTCCAGAGTCCTGTTAAGTGTACTGAACTTAAAACGGAAACAAGAAGTGTGAAATATGGGTTTGAACATGATATGTCAGAAATGTAAAGGTTGTAAGTCTTTTTAGTAACTGATATTAATATTGTATTAAATGTGATGAAAAGGTAGATGTTGGGGAGAGGGGCTGGGCTCATGTGCAATTTTGTCAAGGTTTTTATCTGTGATAATGATTCCAGATGTATCTATTCCCTGAGGAGAGGAGTGAAATGAAGTTGGCATGTGACATGTGTTTTAAGGTGTTTGGCACACTTTCCTAAAGTGATGACAAAATGTTCATTTTTATTACAGTGAATCAGTAAAGGAAGTACAAATGTGTAGGTCAACAGTTGTGTATTTGAGATAAATAATGGATTATTGTTTTGGGGAATATAGATTTCTGTTGGTGTCTTTAAATCTCCTATCCTGAATCATCATGCATCTATCATTAAATACCTAAAGCAGAACAATACATGGCTCCTGAGTACAGATCCTGCAAGTTAAATTTCCTGCAGAGGATATAGGAACCCATGTCCATATTGCAGTCAGATGTCTCTGCTGCAACTGCTCCCTCACACTAATCTATTTTAAAATCTTGTCCCAAATGCTTCTGTGTTCTTTAACTGCCGTTTTGCTAATCTGATGGCTATATAAGACTGTACTCAAAGGCTGAAACAACTGCAATAAAATTCTTCATCAGAATACGCTTCTTGCTTAGCATCAACGATAGATTTTGTTTAAACAAAGCAGGGAAGGTATTTTGTCTCACTGAAAAGTATTGTGTCTAAATGCTTATAAAGCGTTTAGATGGGAAAGTTCCTGCCCTCCCCCACTGCCCTTTTCACTATGCAATAGTATCAGTAATTCCACTCTGACAGCAGGGCACCAAGACCTGCACTGCCAGGCAAACACTCTCTCATAAACATTTTACAGGTTCCTCCTCGACCAATCCTAGAGGTTGTGGGGCTGCCCAGATTGGGTATGTTGTGGATTTGGTAAACTAGCTACATCACAAAAATAGGGGATGTGATGAAAGGCTCCACTAGCAGTGCCTCCTATGAATAATCAGAGCTTAAGAATATGACTCAGTCCATATTTTTAATGCTTACTTACTTAATTGCTAAATAAACTTTACATCCAGCTGAAGATATATAGGCTGCTTTGCTGACTTTCAGTTCTACAGCCCAATTTCATTGTGAATTTAGGCACATCGGAAAGTACTTCAGATTCCTAATGCAATAATATTAGATTCATTTAATGTAAGAAAGCCTCCTTCATTGGTTCTGATTGGGAACATTTTGTACTTTATAGGTGTATTTAAGAGGTTAGCAGCAGGGGGGAATTGTCTGTGGAAAATCTGTCTACTGCTGAAATTTTTAGATGCAGAAGTGTTGCTGAAATGTCTGTTACAGTCACATTCTTCTGTTAATCAGTTCACAACAGTATCCTCTTACCTGCCAGGCACATACTGGAAATCAACTTTATCAGTTTTTAAAAATCAAACATTTCTTTTTTCGCTGTCATTTGTCATTTCCAATGACGTCTACTTGTGTTTGGTTTTTCCATGTGCAGTATCTGTCCTTACAAGTTTTTCATTTTAAAGGATTTTTCTACCTGGCCACATTTTTATCACTGTATTAATTTAAAAAAAACCCAAACCCTAAATAGCTACAATTTTATTTTATTTTATTATTGCATGTGTGAAGATCATTAGCAAGTCCCTTGTTATTAAATTATGGATAATGGTGTGCAAGTTTTCACACTTTGATTTTCTGTAGGATAATTTTTCTCATACATAATTAACCTGACGAAACAAAAACAAAGCTTGAGATGCTTTACCATGTAATGCAAAAGCTAATTGTTAAGAGTCTGCGTTGATTTTATCCATGAGATTTTAGAAGTTAATTCATATTTCAATGTCAGAGAAAAAAATCATGCGGGAAGAACACTCTTGCTCACTAAATTTACTTTAAAGTAATAAATTTAAATACTCTTAAATTGAAGTTGCAATCAGATACTGATTGTTGTCTCATTTGATACTTGCAAGAGAGCTGGCCATGTGATATTTATTCTCTATTTTGCTGCACTGTTCTAATTGCAACTCTCTATTTTGCATTTATTTCTCTTTGCAAACACATTATTCACCCTCTCTTGTGCTTATTAAACAGTGCCACCTGCACCAACTGAAACAAAGCTTTCCCATCAATCTATCCAAGCTAAAGAATCCTGACTATATATTATAATTAATTGAAGATCAATTGAACACTTGAGGGTGACCCAGATATAGTAACTGGAAGAAAAATGTCAAAAAAAAATTAGGATGCACTTTAAAGAAATCTTTTAAATGAAAATGTTCTTTAAGACAGAGAACCTAACCTTGTACCAAGCGCTCTTCATCAGCTCTGCACTGTGACTCAAGTAGCAATTAGCAGGTCCTTTAATTAATTAACTATTCCCTGTACATAGCTGAGATGTCTGTGGAACTAACGTCATTCTTCATAAGTGAACACCAAATCCAGTCAATATTTTGTCACTAAAAACCTTTATCTGGACTAACCAAAAGCCCACCATATGTCTTAGAAAAACAGTAGCAAAATACAGCAAGCAGGTAGGGAAACTAGATGCAAACTTTACACAACTAACTTGGGCAATTAGAGTGGACAAAAGTACAACTGGCAAGATAGATACAGATATCTTAGGTATGTAAACATTTTCAGTAGCCATAAATTAGAAAGGAAGAAGCAAAGAGAAAATTGTGAAGATGAGATCATCTTCCAGCCATATGTAAGTAAAAAAATCAAGTTCCGTCTCTAAAAAAATTGAATATAATGTCATGTGCTTTGTTCAATAATACTGCTTATCTTGAACATTGTCAGTTCTCAAACAAGAACAAATTAATTAAGTGGCAGTTCAGACACAATAAGGTGAAAGGCCATTTCCAACCAATCAGTGACATTTTGCCAAGTTTATGTTATCTGAAGTTTTCATATAATTACAAGTGGGGGTGGTTATTTTTTATATAAATATATTTTAAAATATGCAGGATATATTCAAGCTGCACACTGCTGATATTTCTATAAGATTCAGTTTCTGTATATGTAAAACTGTATAGATACAAATGGGGATATGTCTGTGCAAATACATACTATACCTGTGTGTATACATGTGTGTTTACACACACACGCGCGCGCGCGCGCGTGCAAATACTGAGACTTATTAAAAGTTTACTATTTCTGAATATAATTTTTAGGTTCTTTAGTTTTCTTTAATATATAGTGAGATTCTCTTATGCAATCTCTGTATGTTTTGGCCATTTACATAATTTATAGCATAATCAAATTCAAAGTAAACCCCTTATATGATTTTACCAGATTTCCACATTAGGTTCTCTCTTTTACCATGTAAAATAATTTGGCTTGCAAAAGAACTTTTTAACTATAGTAAATTTAAAAAAAAGATAAAATGATACATTTTTGAAGATATTGTAGCTCTTATCTATTGGAAATAATGTCAATATTGAGAAGCAAAGAGGGACAGCTGTAACTACTCTCGTATATTTGCCAAAGATACAGATCTACTAACTAAAACCACTCATAAAAAAACCCCAAAACATTCTTTTTTACTAAAACAAATTAAAATAGCTGAACTTTTTTGTGGTTTGATATTCTATAGGAGTGACAGAAATAAAGAAGTTTCTGTTATCACCTATTCTATTACACCATTATTATTGCAAAAGCAGTTAAAGAAATATATTCTGGCATAATTCAAAATGTAAGGGAAGGTGTGAGAGCCAACAGATAAGCTATAATTGCATCTCTGTGTTTCCTCTGTAAATCTGCTCTTATCAATTATTCAGTGTCTAGGTTACACAAAAACTATGTCCTAATTTTTGAAATTGCTGTAGACAATTTATCCCTGACACTGGAAAAAATGAATTTGTAAGCTCAGTATTTGGAGTTCTTGCGTGATAATCTACACCACACATTTTCCAATAGGTTTGGCAATGAATGCACTATTTTGATACATCTGTGTCAAACAAAGGTGGACTCTAATGCAATTTCTTACTGTTCATTTCCCTGAATCTTTTGGGATATAAAGATTTGTGCACAAATACTTAACAGTCTGATCAATAACCATTGACCGTTTTGAGGTCCTCGCACCCTAACAAGCATAGCCTGATCATGTATATTTGATCATTGAAAAAATTCAAAGCACCTTGGTACAGCAGAGCAAGCTCTTCTGTAGTATCTTTTTTTGTTTCTTAAAGTATGTATGCAGTATAATTTAGCTATACAATTGATAGAAACATATTGTTCTTGTATTTGATGATGCACAAGGTAATTAACTGTAATGCTATACATGCATCCTTAGCATTTCATATCAATACCAAATATAGAACACTATTCTAACATTTTAGGAGAGGAGAGTGTGGATGTGTCTATGGATTCAGTTGACCCCAGAGTGTTAAGTCTAAAAAGCCCTATCGTTATAAATCTTGCATTCCCGTTAAGTGTTGGCATGCATGTTACACGGAGGTGTGTTTATCTTGGTGGAAATGTTGTCATAAAATCCTTTCCCCTGCTATCTTTTAAAAGCTATATGCTCAGACACATATAAAATAAATAAATATGCAATCTCAAGATTATATTAACCTGGATACCGTTTAATTGTCATGTACAGATAAAATTGTATAGCAAAATATTTTCTGTGAAAATTTATCATTTCAGTGCAAGTCTAATAGTCACTGTTTGTAATTCAATATCCAGTGTTTGTCATACAGAAATTTCAGATTATCGTTAAAATAATAATATTTGTGCTGCATTTGTATAGCTGCCTTTTTTGGTTATAATCATAATATTTATTCTAACTTTCTGGTCTTATTATTTTAGACAGATATCGGTTTAATTAGCTTAAGCTGTCATACTCTAATAAATACAGATGGGTTGCCTTGGTCAATAGCATGAAGGTGGTTGCAGATTTCAGAAAGTGGAGATAGTAAATGTTTTACACATTAACACATAAACAGCAAAATCACAAAAATAATTACCTGATAAACTTTCCATTTCTGAATTTCCCCTAAATGCTTTCTGACCGATTTTTCTAAAGAAATCCGCACAAATTAAGCAAGTCCTCTAAATATCTGAAGCATCTGCTGGTTCAGACACCTTCCTTTATGCAGAGTACCATTTTCATATGATAATGCATGTAATATGATATAGAATGACAGAACGCATGACAGTTGCCCATAATACATAGAAAGTCACTCAAAGGACAGAAGCGACATTTGGATAATTAGCATCCATTGGGCAGTCAATCATGCGAACAGAAAAAACGGAACAAAACCCACAATGGAGTTAGAAAACAAAAGGGACCCTAGCCAGTCTCAGGATTAACTGCTCTAAAGCGATCTAAATGCTTTTGTATCTAAAGAACTGAGGCTCCCAGGGTTGCCCTGTTCCCCTCTAGATACCCAGGGAACTAATTGTGGCGATCAAAGTTAAAGCGTTCTGTCTTCTTTATAGACTGCTAAACACACAGAAAAATTATTTCTCCATTCGTGTTCATTAAACTATTTTAAAGTTAAAAAATTGGTGCCGTGTTCCTTTGCCAAGTGAAATGAGCTGGAGTATTGTGATTGTCCTGCCTTTATAGGAACACAACAGCCCACTTAATAAGTATGCCTTTGTTTGGTTAATATTATTTTGCTCTTGCCCAGTTTGCTACCTCTTTTTTTCTGGATAATGAATGCAATTGTCATTAAAAACACTTGTGTGGGAAAGAACCTTAAATCAAGTACAAAATAATAATAATAATACTAATAATAATGCCCATTACAAAAGTAAGCCAGAAAAATCTGTTAATTCCTTGGCAGGTAATTGCCACTTCTGTGAAATAAATTTTCTCACTCAACATACGCAGTTCCAAATTATTCATTTCCCCGGGATTAGCTGGAAGCTGAGGGCACTCCCCTTCCAAACCCCATCTAAGTGGGAAGAAAGAGAAAGAGAGAGATAGAGAGAGAGCCTCAGGATGTGGAAAGTCATGAAAATACCTACCCTGGAGACTGTATTCCCATGGGATCCTCCTCATACAAATTCCAACTTGCCTAATGCCCTTAATGAATGAAATAAAGAGAGATTTCGGAAAGGCCCATGCTGGTGGCTCCTTCAGGAGAGTGTGTGGTTTGAGGCATAGCTGCAGCAGTTCTGGGAAGGAATCGGCTCCGGTCCCTATCAGCCAAGCAGACAGGAATCACTGGGGCGAAATCTTCCCCCTCACGCATTTGCAATTGACTTGAAATAACGTCACGATATCTTTGGATAATTGACGCCTTCTTACCTTTTGTTGTCTTTTGCAATTAATATTTGCAGATCTAGAGGTTTCTCCCAGCCAGAGATAATGGAAGGTGGAGTAAGGTGAAGAGAGTGTGTGTGTGCGTGCGTGCGTGTGTGTGAGAGACTGAGAGGGGAGATGCAGTTGTGTGCCTGTATTTACCCGGGGGGGGGTTGTATTTGTGTATTTCCGTGTGTGTGTTTTAGGGGTGGTAAACCTCTAAGGTTTTGAAAGGTGAGACTGAGAAAGTAAAAGGCACAAAAGGCCAGGATCTCTCTCGTCTCGTTAGGGCTGCAGCAGCGGTGACCTCCGACCCTTCAGCTCTGTGTCAGCCTCAACCAGAGCCCCCTTGCCCAGCCCGCAAGTGCCAGCTCCACAGCGTGGAGCAAGAAAGAGGGACAGAGGAGGCAGGGAGGCAGAGAAAGATTGAGATCAGAAGGGCTTTTCGCCCAGTCAAATGGGCCTCTGGTGACAAATCAATCACAGCCCGTTCAAACCAATGATGCTGCCAGTCTCCAGCTCGCCAACCGCTGCACAACCTCCCACAGCTCTTCCCAGTTTTCCTACATGACACTCAGCTGATGACTGGGACTCCAGTCGGAGCAACACTGCTTTTTACTGGTTGATTTGGTCATTAGCATCACCCCTACTCTCTCTGTCTCCCCTTCTCTCACACGAAACCATTCATCTATTTACCACAATGCTGGAAGCCGATACCAGAAGAGCGGCTGTAACACACACCCAAATATTTGTAAATGCCTTCCAATGCCGCAGAGTCAAAAGCATCCGGATTTGTTAGGTTTTTGTAGACTTTAGAACACTCACTGTTTTGAACAGATGAGCGAATCAGACTAACGTACGCAGAAACAAAGACCACAGGCCTTATAAGTTCGGCACCCGCTTACGCTGGTTTATGCTGATACAAGTTCATTGCGTTCTGTTATTACGGATTTGCACTAATGTTGTGTAAGAGATGATGGGCCTGATTCTCCTCTCAAATCATTTTTTGTTGCTCAGAGGGATTTTTTAGCCTATTTCCATCTACGGGGCAGATCCTCAACTAGTGTAAACTGGCTTAACTCTACTAAATTCCTGTGCTTCTAGATAGATTACCGGTAATGAGAAAAGGAAGTTGAAATCCATTTCCCAAGGAGCAGAATAAGCCACAAAGACCTCAAATGTCCTGAATGATCAGATGGCTATAGTTTGCCAGACAAACTGTATCCCAAATTTTTACCAAGATAAAATTTCTTTACAGAGACAAACAATTAAATTAGTGCAATATTTATAAGTAAATAACACTAATAAATTGCTTTTTGAGTAGTGACTTCCATATCTGACAATTTCAAAGTACTTTATAAAACAATTTACATGACAAATACTCACACAGATTCCGAGGTACAGATAAGGAAGAGCAGAGAGCTTATCTATAGGTCTTGTGATCCGTATGGAATAATCTGACTCTGTTTCTTTCCTGCTGACCCTTAAAAGCATATGAGGCATTAAAATAAGGTCCACACAGATTTGCATTCAGTTTCCCCCTTCTTTCTTAACCCTACATCCATGTATTAAAATCCTCCTTCAGTTAGAATCTGAACATTGTTTTCTTGTGTCTGACATGTTAAGAACAGGGGCAAAGTCCCTCCTCAACCCCTCTCTGATTTAGTGACAAGTCATTCTAGTTTAGAGATCTCTCCTATGTGTAGTCAAGGGGATGTACCTTTTTATTAATCTTTACATGTTGGCCAGCAGAGAGCAAATGAACAATCTGACAGGGAAAACAGAACGAAGGATAAAGATGAAGATGAGCCCAGTGGGACTGAACTCTCATAGGACAAGACACAGCAGTACTTCTCAAAACACAGTAAGTATTCAATATTCAGCAAAACAAAAAACCCACCTTTCTCTTCCTTTTAATACTAATAAACTCAGTGAAACTGAACTGAAGTACATTCCAGGTAGCAGTGCAGGGTGCTGAACAGCCTGTAGCTGGAGAGTGCTTCTGTCTTATCTTCAAAGCCATCCTGTCAAATACAAGGTCTTTCTAACATCAGAAGGATAAAGTTTCTGATTCTGAAGAGTTCATTTTCCACTTGGTTTTTCTGTAGCAGAAACCAAAGTCCATGTGACCCCCACAGTAAGCTGGCCCCAGAATTGCTGCCCTGATACCTACTCAATGATCTGAGGACGCTTGTGCACAGCAATCTTGATTTACTTACTGTTTGTTGGGTTCAGCTCCCCTCACTCTGGGTCTTCTCCCATTTTCTCTGTCTTGTGGCTTCTGCTGCATGGCAACAAATCGCACCTTGTGAAGTTAAAGAAAAATTGTGGCTGGGGCTTGAAGAAAGCTCATCTGCAGAAAATGCTGAAGTTCGAATGTGTGAGAACTGAGCTAATGAGACTTTGTTCTTTTGGTCTCTCACCTGTTTATTTTAGCCATGCTTTAATTTAAGTGTTTCCTGACACAATAATCTTAACTCTTAAAGGTTATAATTTAAACCTTCATTTCACTGCTTCCATTTTGTTCAACCTCATACAGCACAAGAAATGTAAATCATTAAAAAAATACACATTTTCTATTAGTTTATTGTCATCAAATAAGCTAAATCAATAAATTAAGCTGATTTTTTTAAATGAAAATTCACTGGGTTTTTTGGCACACTTGAAGCTAACAGATCCATGCATTTTAATTAGACTGTCTCTTCTTTCATTTATTACTAATACAATCCTCTTAACTATGATTTATTTGTTAAACAAAGTGCCATAATCCGTCACTTATTCATCTTAATTTCAACAAAATTAAAGTAGTCGCTGTTATATTACACCTAATTGCACTTGCAATGAAAAGAACGGAGATGTTAATCAAAATAAATTGAAGATAAACAATAAAATCATTAAATCTTTGCTGCAGTAAGTGTAACTAATCAGTTTTGACTTGAAGCGACCGAACACAAATAATGAATCTGTCAGTGAAGATGTGCTCATTAAATACAGCCTCGTCCGCCAGGGTCCTGCAGGCAGCCTGTAACACACAGCCCCATGCGACCCTCCAGTGCCTTTCTGCTATTAGGAGAGAGAGCAGGGAAGCAGGAGGGTAAGGAAATTGCATACTGTTTCCAGAATTAAAATATAGATATAGGCTGCACCTTGTCCTAGTGTAGATGCAAATACCATAGGTACAAGTATCCCCTGTGTTTCTCTGCGCCAGAGGAGGCAGTGAGAGTCACAGTGTTTTATTCAGGAACTGGTGAGATATAGATTAGGAAAAGAAAGGGAGACCAAGAAGAGGGGTAAAAGGAGGACAGATATGATAGACATTGCTTAATAATTCTTTGCAAATGTTCAAAAAATAAATATTTCATTGCAGCTCTGTTAATTAAGAGTGGGTTTTTGTTGTTAAATTGTATATGGTGCAGGAGAAAGATACCAGTTGGAGTCCTTTGCTTATCCACAGAGCAGGTACAGCACAGGCAGTGGTAATGCAAGCCTCCCACAGATTGACTTCTTCTAACCAGGAGGGACTACTATAAGGGTTGAGATGGAAATTCTAGCTATTTCTGAGTACACTGTTACACCTGCAAGGTGGAGCCCTCCCACTCTTCAGCATGGCAAGCGGCACTGAGATATTTGTCACTTCCCACCTCAGCCTCTAAATAATTTCCTCTTTTACTTCAATCTTTTCTAACATGAGATATTTCACTACTGAGCATGAGCAGAATATGAATTTGTGTGGCAAAGTCTTTTTTCTATAAAGGTTTTAGAGCTATCCCCTCATCTGAGATAAGATAAGAACCAGACTAGACCCACTGCATCATTATTCTCTGAAAATAAATAGAACTGTCAATTCCTAAACTCCAGGTAATCTATTTTTATTCATATATGATTGCTTTTTCCCTTATGCCAATGATTTCACTTACTCACAAATGTCATTATTTGCCTCTGATGATTCTCTGAGCTTTCTAATTCAGTCTAAAGTTCTAATTAGCTCAGGGATGTCTGCCTTAGACCTGAAGTCATACAATAGCTGGTCAATATTTTAAGATTCTAGTGCTTCCTACAGAAGTTTAAAAAGATTCGGTCCAAAGGACTCAGCGATAATTTAACAGCGAAACTCGGGCTAAGGTAAATCAGAGAATTAAGCATCATTTCCAGAATATATTCTGTTATCTAGGTAGAAGAAGCTGACATAATTACTTTGTGGAAAGTGATTAACTTCAGCTCACTTTTCTCTTCTTATACAGGTGCTTTGAGGAAGATCTGAAAATTGGCTGGGTGACACAGAGGTGAGAAGGCCCTTGGGACAGCAGGTCTCCACATCCAGGGTCACAGGAGTAGGGGTGGGCCAGGATTGCGGACAAGTTTTCTGTTATTCTTTTTTGCTTATGTTAACTTGGTTTGACTTCTGATTATAAGCACCCCTCAAAGAAGTGTTTAACCATATGAGCAAGCTGTTCCTGCTGTCCTTACTTAATCAAAAACTTCTGTTGGCTTTAGAAGGACTCTAGCCCATGCCACAAGATTCCTTGTGCGTTTTGCTGAACCAAACTAACATGGCCACATCTCCAATCTAGCCTGAATAAAGACTGCAGACTGGACTCGATAGCTGTACAGTGGCTTGTGTAAATTTAATTTGAGAATCTCATTTCAGTTCCTTTGAACAAGTGTCAACAGCATACAAAATTCACCAACACAAGGGACAGTAACTGGATCTCTTGCTGGAAGTCTTAACAGAGAGATTCAGGGTTGAAAAGTTCCAAAGCGGCAGCCGTGTTAGTCTAGTAAAGCAAAAAAAGCAAGGAGTCTTGTGGCACTTAAAGACTAACAGATTTATTTATCGCATGAGCTTTCGTGGGAGAATATCCCACTTCGTCAGACGCTTTCTGTTAGTCTTTAAGTGTCACAAGACTCCTTGCTTTTCTTTCAGGATTGAAAGGGCCTAAACTGAACTCCCTTTCCCCTGTAGATATGGCCTATTCAGCAAAAATGCATACTGAAAAAAAAATTGCTTAGCTGAAGCCTGAAAATTATTTCTTTCTTTCTTACCACTGTAGCACTTAGAATCCGGTCATGGATCAGGATCTCATCCACATTGCACTAGGTGCTGTACAAACACAGAACAAAAAGATGGCAATGGCCTGATCTGGAGTTTATAATGTAAGTCTAACACAAGAGGCAACAGATGGATACAAACAGACAGATGCAGGAGTACAAAGAAATAATGAAACAATATTGGTCAGCCTGGTAGGCATTGGTCTTAGCACGGGTATGGCCTAACTGTTGTCAGTTTTTCTGTAGTAATAACAGCAAAGAATGGTTTGAAGGAGGGTAATGAGGTAGCTTTGCAGGTTTGTGTGGAGAAGTGCCTCCCAGGCTTCAGGGACAGTACAGAAGAAAGCACAAAGGTCACTATTTGAAAATGTAACAAATAAGCAATGGAGGTGGGCATGACTGGCCAGTCAGAGGTGGGAGCTGATATCTTGATAGTGAATATGAGATGATAGGTGGGGTGAAGGTAGGTAGTGAGGAGCCTTGAAAGTGGAGACAAGTATCTTATGACATGTGGCTGGTGAGACAAAGGCAAATGAGGGACCAAGGAAGTTATCCAATTGAGTTTGCCAATGGAAAAAGACAGGGAGGTAGTTTTGTTTTTTTCCCTTTTAACTCGCAGGCCCTCTATAAGGAAAATGGCATATCATAGAAACTGGAACAGACCATGAGAGGTCATCAAGTCCAGCTCCCTGAACTTCTGACAGGACCAAGTACCCCTATTATACCATCCCTGACAGGTGTTTGTCTAACCTGCTTTTAAAAACCTTCAATGTGGGAGATTCCACAACCTGCTGAGGCAACTTATTCCAGTGTTTAATCACTCTGGCTGTGTTCACACACAGGGGGTTATTTCGATATGGTTGTTTCGAAACAACTTGTATCGAAATAACACCTTATTTCGAAATAACTTAATTCGAATTAACAGTTTGTTAATTCGAATTAAGGAAAGAAGCTCAAAGTGAAATAGCAGGTTCAGGCAACAGTTATTTCGAAACAAGTCACTGTTGTTTCGAAACAACATGTTCGCACGGTGTTGTTTTGAAACAATCATTTCGAAACAACGTTGTTTCGTCCCCACATGGGGTTTAACTTGTTTCGAAACAACGCTGTTGTTTCGAAACAACAGGACCCATTGTTTCGAAACAACCGTGTGTCGTGTGAACAGCCTAAATCTTCTTTCGAAACAACCTCTGTTGTTTCGAAATAAGAGGGCTGTGTGAACACAGCCTCTGAAAGTTAGGAATTTTTTCCTAATGTCTAGGCTGAACCTCCCTTGCTGTAATCAACAACGCCATGGCTAATTCTTCCTCTGTCTGCACCTGTGGAGGCACCTATCAGACAGGCATCCTGACCCTAGAGACTTCTACCCAGATCCTGGTCTTGAGTTTCAAGAAATACAATCTTATATGTCTCTGCCAAAGAAAGCCAGGGAGGGGAACCATCTGGTGTGAGAGGTATCTGTAGGTGGAGTCCCTCAGGAAGCTGGTAAGAAAGCTGCAAGAGGAGATGGTTTGACTGCCTCGCATTTGGAAACATGAAGCCTTCATTAGCAAAATGAACATGGAAACCTCTCAGATGGAGAATGCTAGCCAGCTACAGGGGCGCCAGAAGAGGAAGAACTGGCTGCTCCACAGGGAAGAGACCAGCCTATGGGCATGTTGGAAGTAGACAGTTTTGCACTCCCCATGCAAGTTCCCAGTGCAGCAAGGTCAGGAACCAGCCCGCTATACTGACAAAAGAGGAGAGGAGCAGACACCGATGACAGAGAAGGAGGAGCCACCTGCCCCTGATGCTTGGAGGCTCATGGCCACCACACCCCCAGAGGAGTAGGCAAAGAGTCGTGGCGGTCGGGGATTCCATTCTGTGGTGGATGGAGGCACCCATCTCCCAACCTAACATGATATCCCAGAAAAGTGTTCCGCCTGCTCGGAGCCTTCAACTGAGCTATTATGGAAAGGTTGACAAGGTTCATCTGTTCTTCTGGCCACTGCCCCTCTTCTGTTCATTCCTGTGGACACTAACGACACTGCCAGAGATGACCTGGAGCAAATCAGCAGTGATTACAGAGCTCATGGAGTGAGGTTTAAAGATCTGGGAATACAGATGACGTTCTCATCTGTTCTCCTGGTTAAAGGAAGGGGCTCAGGCAGATCCTGAGATGAATGCATAGCTGTACAGGTGGTGTCAATGAAAGACCTTTAGCTTCCTCAACTATGGGACGCTCCTCTGGGAAAGACTACTGGGAGAAGTAAGTGTCCACCTGCCCAAGAAGGGGAGAAACATCTTGACCTGAGCACCTAGCGAGGAGGGTTTTAAACTTGCTTCAAATGTGGAAAGCGATAAAAGACCAAAAGTATGTATAAAAAAAAAAAGCAACCTTAACACAGGGCTAGATGGTAGAGGGAAATGGAAAATTACAATAGGATCATAGGAGCAACAAGAGTGAAAACAGTGGGGAAATCAGCTCAGCATCTTAGACATCCGTAAACAAATGCAAGGAGTATGGGGAATAAAGAGGAAGAAATCTAAGTATTAGTACACAAGTTTAAAGATTACTTAGTTGGCATCATAGAGACTTGGTGGGATAAATTTCATGCCTGGAACATTGGGATAGAGGAAAAAGGGAGGAGGCGTTGCATTATACATCCGGAATATATACACTTCTTATGAGTTCAGGATGGAAGTGAAAGACGGATTTGTTGAAAGTCTCTGGCTGAACATAAAAGAGGAAAAACATGGGTGACATCATGGGAAAGGTCTACTCTAGCAAGACTGCAAAATCAGGAGAAGGTGGTGTTTGAACCATTACTGAAACAAATAACAGGAATGTCCAAAACACAAGGTGCAGGCCTCACCTAAGGTCTAAACATCACATGGCAACACTGCAGGACCACAGGAAATGCCACATTAGATCAAACTAGCATTTAAGCTAGTTTCAGTATTCTGTCTTGAAAAGGTGATGAGCATCGGCTGCTTCAGAGGAAGGTACAGGAATTCTCAGGATGGACAATCATGGAATAACCTACACGCTGAGGAAGTTTCTTCCTAGCTTCTGTCAATTTTGATTAGTTTATGTGCCAAAGAATTTATTTCCCTTATATCTTTAATCCCAACTAATATAACTGGAGATGTTCTTACTATGCACTTAGATGTCCAGTTTTTCCTGAATCTCGCTAAAAGTCTTGCATTCAGTGTTGTCTTAAGGCAGTGAATTCCTTAATTTATTTATAAATTGTATAAAAATGGTTTCTTTTTAACAAATTTATATCTCTTGCATTTCAATAATTATTTGTCTGATGTTCTTGCAGTATGACAAGTGACTGATTAACTTTAGCTATATCATTATTAGTTTACATATCTCTATTGTGTCCATTTTTATTTGTTTTTTTCCTCCAAATTAGTCATAAACTTTTCAGTCACTCTCATATGGAATTCTTTCTATGTCTCTAATAATTTTAAATGCTCATGTCTGGAATATCTGCTAAAACACCTGTATTTGCTACATGTTTTGTTTTTTTTTTTGCTGTGGTGACCTGAACTGAGTAAAATATTCAAGAGGAGGGCACACTGACAGCTTATGAAATGTCATTATCATTTTCTCAGTATGATTTTCAACCTCCTGTTTATACATACCACCATGAGGTTTGCTTCTTTTACCACCACTGTGCATTGAGTAGAGAAGTTCATTGAGTAACCCATTAATGGGCTGGGGTTTTTTTGAGTTTCTATAGTGAGTTTAGAACCTTACAGAAGTGTATGAGTAGTTCAAATGATCCCTTCCTTGAATTACCTTGCATTTGTCAACACTGAATTTCATCTGCCAATTTGCTGCTCATTCATCTAGCTTTGTTAATTCTCTCTGAAGTTCTTCACATCTTCATTAGTCTCAATTAACCTGAATAATTTTGTCACCTGTTATTTTGTCATTTTAGTGTTTATACCCTTTTACTGATAATTAATACATATAGGGTATAATGTCGGTCCTAAGAGTGCATCTTGATTCACCCTGCCATTAAAATATCACCATGTTGAAAATTTAGCATTTATTCCTCCTATTTATTTTCATTCTGTGAGATGCTTTTTAATTAGAAATTAAATTAAATGGTAGGCTCTGTAGTTGGTCAAAAATAATAAAAATGATGTAAATATCATGGTTATTTCTTTAATTTAGAAATTTCAAAATTCAAAATTTCTTGAAATTTTCAGTTTTGATCAGATCTATTTCTACTCCATGAAATACTTTACCTCTCTTTCCATAACCACTCAGGTTCTCTGATAGACTCTTGCAAGGGATTCGTAAACAGTATTTTAAAAATCCACATAAATTATGTCAATCCATTTTTCTTTACCCATGATTTGGTTGACATGTATAAAATATTACAGAAGACTGGAGAAGCATGTTAGTCTTTCCCAGAGGTGGTGCTGTCTTCTCATGTCATACTCATCTACAAGTTTTATAACTCTAGCTTTAATTATTTCTTATTGCTGAAATAAGACTCACAACTCTTAAATTCCTAGTATCACTTTAAGTGCTGGTTTAAAATACAGATACCCTCCAGTCCTCTGGTATGGATGCTGATTTTAATGAGATTATTTATTTTTCTTAATTGCCCAACCATTTCATTCTTAAGTTTCTTCAGAACTCGGGGATGTACCCTCTGCACCTGGTGATCTGTTGCTATATAATTTACAAATTTGTTCCATCACTGTATCTCGGAAAAGGTGCAGAAAAAGGTACCAAAATTATTAGCTTCCATATACACAGAGATTAATAAGGCTTTGGCTTTTCACCTTGGGAAAGAGGTGACTAAGGTGGGAGATGATAGAGGTCTATAAAATCATGACTGATGTAGAGAAAGTAAATATGTAAGTATTATTTACTCCTCATAAAAGATTTCACCAAAAGAAATTAATAGGCACCAGCCTTAAAATGAACAAAATAAGTGTTTATTCACATAATGCACAGTCCATCTGTGGAATTCTTTGGCAAAGGATGTTGTGAAGTCCAAGGCCATAACAGGTTAAAAAAGAGACCTAGATAAGTTTATGCAGAATAGGTCCGTCACTGGCCATTAGTCAGGATGGGAAGGGATGCAAACCCATGCTCTGAGGTGTCCTTAGTCTGTTCCAGAGTGGTAGCCATGTTAGTCTGTATGTAGCAAAAACAACAGAAGTCCTGTGACACTTTAAGGACTAACAAATTTCTTTGAGCATAAGCTTTCATGGGCTGCAACCCATTTCATCAGATGTTAGTGAGTCTGTGTTTGCCAGATGCTAGGAATGGGCAATAAGGACTGGATCATTTAATTATTATTTGTGCTATCATTCCCTCTGAAGCACCTGTCATTGGCCACTGTTGGAAGATAGACCACTGGTTCGATCCAGCAGAGCATTCTTATGTAACGGAGCACTTCCTCTTTTGATGCCCCAGTCTTTGACAGAGCCTCATATATATTACCTGAGAAGAAAAGATATAGGATAGGTATCTCCTATGTATTATGTGTAGCAAA
Source organism: Podocnemis expansa (assembly GCA_007922195.1). Classification (NCBI taxonomy): domain Eukaryota; kingdom Metazoa; phylum Chordata; order Testudines; family Podocnemididae; genus Podocnemis; species Podocnemis expansa. Next base: position 2,714,811 of record ML682087.1, read on the forward strand.
TGCTGCTGCAGTTAAATATTTTACTTTGCTTGCTATAACTCCTTATCATCTTTGACATCCCCCATTATTCCCAAACAGCGCAGTAGACCTACCTACTCATCTGCTGACTTGCTGTTTCTTTGTACTTAGAGGATTTCTTTTTTATTTTTATGTCTTTGGCTATTTGCTCTTCCAACCCCCGCTTAAACCTCTTAATTTTCATTTTCTTTACAATACTGTCATCTTTTTCTATTGGCTTCACTTGGATGGATTTTTACATTCTGAAGTATATCTATTTGGTTCCTCTAACCTCTTTATCTTGCCATCTAACTATACTGTTTATTTCTTGCCTTTCTGCTTTCTTTTTTGTTTAGAGTTATACAGGCCTTCTGTTACTCTGTTATGGTTGCTTAAGTAGCCTCCATGCTGAGCCCAAGGATTTTAATTTCCTCACTTCTGACTTTAGGGTCTTTTTAACTAGCTTCCTCATTTTTGGTACAATCCTTCCCCCGGAGGATATTTAACTTAATTATTTTGTGGTCACTATTACTTAGTGGCTCAATTTTAGTTACTTCATAAATTAACTCCCGTGCATTATTTAGGACCAAGTTAAAAAAAAAACGCCTCTATTCTGTGGGCTCTAAAATGAGCTGTTCCAAAGAATAATCAATTAAGATGTTAAGAAATTACTTTGTAAAAATGTCCTGAGGCATGTTTGGCCAACAAACAGTTCAGGGCAAAAAAATGGAAAAACACCATCCCCCAGTGAAATGGGAAATACCCCAGTGAAATGGGAAATGTAGGGAAATGAATATACTTACCTACAGTGACTTATAGCTAGAACATCAGATCCCACAGCCCAACAGATGTGTGTAATGCCATATGATCATCATCACTCACAAGCCCATAAGACAGTGTTTCCAAACCTTTGTGTTATAGCACACTGGTGTGCCCTCAGGCCTGAGCAGGTGTGCCATGGAGTTTTTTGGAAAACTACTTGAGTTCTGGATTGGCTCATGAATATTTATGAGTTCATTTGGAGACTATGTGTTGGTGTGCCTCAAAATAATTAAAAGGACCAAGGTGTACCATGCAGAGAAAAGGTTGGGAACCACTGCCATAAGATGTAAGTCAATTAATATGGCTTGGCTGGGAGATAGCGAGGGATATAACTAACTCTTTATACATAAAATACAAATGTGTGTGTGTGTGTGTAAAATCATAGAAATATAAGGCTTGAAGAGACCTCAAAAGCCCTAGACCATCCCTGACAGGTGTTTGTCTAACCTCTTCTTAAAAACCTCCAGTGATGGGGATTCCACAATCTCTCTTGGAAGCCAATTCCAGAGCTTAACCACCTTTATTGTTAATAAGTTTTTCCTAACGTCTAACCTGAATATCCCTTGCTGCAAATTAAGACATCACTTCTTTTCCTGCATGAGACACAGAGAATAACTGATTACTGTTCTTTTTATCACAGTCCTTAACATATTTGAAGTCTTATTAAGTTCCCCTGAGTTTTCTTTTCTCAAGATTTTTTTTAACTTGGTTTTTAAACTAATTTTTACAGGTCAGGTTTCCTTAATTTTTGTTTGCACTTTTGTTGCTCTCATCTGGACTCTTTTCAATTTCCCCCCCTCTTTCCTAATGTGTATAGTGTGCTGCCCAGAGCTGGACACAGCGTTCAAGCTGAGACCTTACCAGTTCCAAGCGAAGTGGAACAGTTACATCTTGTGTTTTACATACAACATGCCTGTTCAAACCTCCCAGAATATTAGCCTTTTTTGCTACTGCATCACACTGTGATCATTAAGCTCCCAGATCCTTTTCACATTTACTACCATATAGCCAGTTGTTCCCCATTTTGTAATTGTACATTTAATTTTTCCTTTCCAAGTGTTGTACTTTGCACTTGTCTTTATTTAATTTAATCTTCTTAATTTCAGATGAATTCCCTGTCAAGGTCTTTTTAAATTTTCCTACTATCCTCCAAAGTACTTGCAACCCCTCTCACCTCGGTGTCTTCTGCAAATTTCACAAGCATATTCTCTACTCCCTTAACCAAGTCATTAATGAAAATATTGAATAGTACTGGTCCTACGATTCATTGTTGTGGGACTTTACTGGACGCTGTCTCACAATTTGACAGCAAACCATTTATAACTTTCCTTCGAGTATGCTTTTTCAATTGGTTATACACCTGCCTTATAGTAATTTGAGCTAGAGCACATTTTCCTAGTTATTTATATGAAGGTCATATGGGACTGTGTAAAAAGCCTTACTAATGTCAAGACATATCATGTCTATAGCTTCTACTCTGTCTTCTGAAGCCAGTAAACCAGTCACAGAAGGAAATTATGTTGGTTTCACATGAGCTGTTCTTTACAAATTCATGCTGGCTATTCCTAATAACCCTCTTACCCTCTAAGTGGTTACAAACCAATTGTTAAATAATGTGCTCCCATATCTTTCTGTAATCTGAAGTTAGACTGACTGGTCAATAATTTCCTGGATCCTCTTTGTTCCCCTTTTTAAAGACAGGTGCCATGTTTGCCTTCTTTAGTCCTTTGGGTCCTCACCTGTCCTCCATAAGTTTCAAAGGTAAGTGCTAACAGTTTCCAAAATTGCTTCAAATAGTGCCCCAAATACCCTAAGATGAATTTCATCAGGCTCTGGTGACTTGAATACATCCAACTTATTTACCTATTTTTACCCTGTTTTTTCCCTGTTTTGAGTTGTGTTCCTTTTCCTTTGTTGTTAACAATTGTGTTACATATCATGTCACAATTGACCCTTTTAGTGACAATGGAAACAAAACTGGCGTTAAACACTTCAGTCTACTCAACATCACCTGTAATTAGCTCCTTTTCCCCATTAAGTTAAAGGACCTTCACTTTCCTTCCCTTTTCTCTTGCTCCTAATGTGTATAGACCTTTTTCTATTGCCTTTTATGTCCTCATTTTTAACCTTAGCCTTTCTGATTTTCTCCCCACATGCTTGTGCTGTTCTTTTGTACTCACCCTTATCAGTTTGTCAGTGTTCCAGCTTTCTGTAGGATTTCTTTTTTATTTTAAGGTTGTTAAGGAGCCTTATGGAGTCTTATTAGCCCATGACTATTCTTCTTTGAGTTCGTTAAAACCTGCTTTTTTAATGTCCATTCTTATTATTCTGTTGCTCTCACTCCTTCCTTTCCACCCAAAGTCTGTTTTTCTCCAAAGGGGCTGCCTTCTCAGATGACCTCTATCCTGTGGTGTATAGGACATTACCTGTTAGCCCTGCACCACATGGTGGTGCTGTTGATTCCAGATTGCTCCCAGGCCCAATGATTCATGAATAGGTTCTGACCCACCTGGGAAGCCATGCATGTGCTGGTGCTGCCTGTCTAATGAGAACAAAGTACTTGTGTTGTGAATAACTGGAAGGAAATGCAGATGGAGGACATGTGCAAGATCCACCCTATTTCTTCTGGAGTCAGTAATTCTGAGAGTTTGATTAGTACTTTTAAAACATATTTTAGAATAATATATAAAGTAACAGTTAAAAGTGCAGTGCTATTTACTTAATCCCTCCTCATTTCCCACATACCACTGCTAAGTCACTCAGGTCCTGCTGCTGTTGACTGAGATAATAGAATAAAAATAATACAGCACCCCCCAAATATATATCATTTAAGATGGTGCAGAAATTGAAACAGGATGTCTGATTTTAACTTGTTTGAGACACACATGCATACGCACAGTAACAAAGAGGAATGACTTTCAAATCTCAGCTATTGAAGAAAGCATGATGATCAGTAACTGAAACAGGACATTCCGTTTTCCACCCACCAGCACTTCTGACACTTTACAGTTGCGTGCTCTTTATAGTCTCATGATATTGCTTAGCTAGAGTAGGACTTTCTTTTTGGTTCAGTCCTGCAATCTATACACACAGGTTTGGGTAGGGCTTCTTGTCTGATAAACTGAAGACCACATAAGTTCACTTTCTAGCCAATTAAGGATAACTTGCTGAGGATTTGTCATTGACAAGATCACATACTATCAAGCTTATGTCCGAAATACCTTATGGTAGAACATGCTGTAAATGTGCCACTAAAGTTGGTCAATAGATGATAATCTCCCATCATAGTAGGATATATCACAGAAAAGGAAGGTTCTGTAGAGCACTTACCACTTCCTTGTATCTGCTAGGCATAGCTCAGTCTTACCTGGGCTCACTTTCAGCCAGCTAGTCATCCAGATGTTACTTTCACGCAGGCATTGAGAAAACTGGGAGATGATACTGCTATTCATGTCTGATGTACAAGATGTAGCTGGAAGTATGAGATGTAAGAGAGTAGTTATCAGTGTTTCACAATCAAGTTGGAAGGACATATCAAGTGGGCTCTTACAGGGGTCTGGGTCCAGTTCTGTTCAGTAGCTTTGTCGGTGATTTAGACTATGGCATAGAGAGTTTACTCACAAAGTCTGTGGATGATACCAATCTGGAAAAGATTGCAAGTGCTTTGGAGGATAAGATTAACATTTTAAATGATTTGGACAAACTGGAGAAATGGTCTTAATTAAAGAAGATGAAATTCAATAATGACAAATGCAAAGCGCTCTAACTAGGAAGGAGCAATCAGTTGCGCACATACATAATGGGCAATGACTGCCTAGGAAAGAGTACTGCAGAATGGGGCCTGGAGATCATTGTGGATCACAAGCTAATATGAGTGAACAGTGTAACACAGTTGCACAAAAAGGAAGTACCTTGCCCACGGGGACGGATCGCCTGGCCCAGGGGTGGGGCAAGAGAGGAATGCAGAGCCCAGCCTCCAGCCAGGGCTGCTCTGCTCCCCACAAGAGCCACACAGCGGAGGCCCCCCCACATTGTGTGGGCTCCTGGGCATGGTCCCTGTAGGCCTGTGCATTAATCTGCCCATGTCTATACTCTAATTTATGGATATGTCTGTATCCAAACACTTGTGCTGTGGTACTAGGTTAGACCCCTCAGCCAGATTAGTGTCAGCACTGAGGACTCATTGAAGGCCATTAGCTATACATTGAGCCAGGGAGAGAAGCTAGGATGGCATCAGGACATCTAGGGATGTACCTGTGGCCAGAGGAACTGCAAGTGCCTTTCCCTGCCCAAGTGATGGCAGCTTGTGTTTGAAATAAGCCATATGGCAAAAGCTAAAAAATGCAGCTTCTCCATCATGTCTTCATTCCTGCTTCCTACCTCTGGATGTTCACAAGAAGGACTACAAAGCCTGCAAACTCTGCAATTCTGCTGAGCATCTGATATATATTAGTAATTTAGATGTACCTGATTGCTTTGACTACTTAACTTCTCTTTTCTTATTCTTATTTTCCTTTTATAATAAATCTTTAGTTTTAGTTACTAAAGGATTGGCCACCGGCAAAGTATTTGGAGTAAAATCTTCACGTATATTGATCTACCAATGTGGCTAACCCTTTGGAGATCAAGAGAATATTTTTACAAAGGGGATAGAGTTTAAAAAATTTGCCTCTTTACTGAATCCAGTTGCTGATTGGGGGTCAGAGACTGAAAGTGCAATAAAGGGAGAGGTGTCTTTCTTGTTGTATCATCTTAATAACCAGTGTGGAATGACAAGCATTGTTTGTGACTGATCAGAGAATTTAACTTCAGTGTTATCCACCAGAATGTGCTCTTCTTTTAGAGTCTTCTGTGCCCTTGGCATTTTCAGGTGGGCTATATTAGGTAACATACCTGTCATGGATATTCAAGAAAATGTTTGGTCCTGACACAAGTGCAGAACTGGATTGGATGACCTTGCAAGCAGGGGCGTCACTGGCCTCAAAAACTCTTGGGGCCCAGGCAAAGTCATCCCCCCCATGCTGACCCCACCCTTTGCAGCACTGGCCGTGCCCCTTGGCTCAATTCAGCCCTGCATCCCCGGCCAGGGTTGGATCAGCGGCCTGGACCTGTGTCCCCAGCCAGAGTTGGGACTGGAACTTGTGCCATGCATTCTGGGACTGGGGGCTTGTGCACTATCTCTTCCAGCTTTACAATTTTGTCGAGTCTACATCAAAGTAGATGAGATCTGCATGCTGCTGACACTTCAACCTGTGCTATCTCACCAGCTTGCTCAAGAGGACTGAATAGATATTGAATGATATACAGGAGAGAGAACTGTGCATTGGAGGACTGCACAGATGAAGGTTCTCGCCTGGAAGAACAGTTGCAGATTCACCCCCTAGGTTTCATATGGAAGGAAGAATCCAAAGCATTTCAGTGTGTTCATGATCATCCTGCAGCCTCTTGGACGTAGAAGAAGAGCATTTGGTGAACAGCAATATCACATACCACATAAAGATCCAGGAGGGTAAACATGAATATTCTTCACATGTCTATGAACAGGAGGAAGTAATCCTGAACAGCAATAAATGCTGTTTGTTTATTGTGGTCTGGCTTGAATTATTCTCCAGCTCATTCTTCAATCTATTTAAAAAGGGTCCTTATGTTTTTGTTATTCCTGCACGAAAGTACTGAAATGCAATACCACAAAGACTTCATGGTATCAGTAGATATGAAACAGTGCTGCTTTTTGTCTTCTGTATATTGCACCTCTAAATTTCAAAGAATTTCTGTCTATGAGTGAAATCATAGTGGCCAATTTGTTCTCAACATTGCTGCTGCCTGTTACAGACAAAACACACATATTGTGCTCTTTCATGGAGACTTTACTTTTGTTCTTATGGTTGTGTTTTCCTTACTCTAAAATAAGCCACTTTAGTCTGAAAGTATATGGCTGCCCTTTGTGTAAGGAAAACATAAATCTTCCATATGTCCTGAATATGTTCTGTTGGCTGATACCAGATAGTTTTGCGTATATTGAGGAATATTCTTTCTTAAAATCATAACTAAGAGTATTGCCAGCTCTCACAATGCCATTGATTTTTGGTGGTCTTGGAGTCATGTGATTATGTGAAAATCTCAGCTTTCATTTAAAAATGTAAATTTCTAATCCTCATGATTTTGAAGAAACACTTGGGGAAAACAAGCAAACAAACCCTAAAAGCTCAAAAAACATCAATCAAATAAAAAGAACCCAAACTTTAGTATTTAAAAAAAGATCATGTATTTATGCCAATCTCACTATTCCACGGCGGGTGGGGGGGTGTCAACATATGGTTTTTTTATTTTTCAGGATAGCAACAGAGTTAACAGTAGCTGCAGTTGTTGATTTATTTAAGTCTTAGGTGGGAGAAGCTGCCTAAAGATCTTGAAGTGGCAGATGTGAATAAATAGGGCATTTTCATTATATTTTAAATAAATGATGATGCACACTACAGAAATACATAAAGAGAAGAGGAAAAAATGTGTTTCCTGAGTAGGATGTTACTGAATATTTTGAGCTAGAGAACAGAGGGTTTAGGGAAGACACTTTTGTAGCTTCCCCATATAAATAAGCCATTGGCTATTGTTAATAAAACATTCTGTAGAGTGAGAAGAAGTGATCTGCTGAAAGTGAGCCTAAGAAATGTTCCCCCTATTTAGATATCATTTCACTAAAAAGCTGAGGGTTCATTTCAAGTCAATCATCATGTGTTCTTTTCTTTAGGGGAACGAGTCTCCAGCATGGGTATTTATATTAAAGGATTTTATGGGCTTGAGTTATGGCTATTGGTATAATCAGAGGTTTTAGAAAGTTATTTCTTATTTCTTTGTGAATGGGGTATGAAAAGGTCAGTCAGTGTACGATACTTCAAACATTTCAAAAGAAGTATATTTTACCACTAACTTACAGGTTATTCAATGTTGCCACACTGCTATGCAGAAGTGGGAGGAAAGGGGCTTAGCTTATATTTAAGATCTAGTTTTACTTTAAAAAATATGAAAAGGTAGTCCCAGATATTGGGTCATTTAAGAACAGCATGAAGCAGGTATGAGATTGGCAATAATGGACAACAGCTTAAAAAAGAAGTCTCCTGATAAAGTAGTAACCCTTCTCTTAAGAGATGCAATGCAACAGGGAAGGCTTTGTACAGTCTTGTGTGTACCTTGTACAATATCTTTCTGTACAAAATAATGAATCCATCTTTTTCAGAGCCAGAAATGAGAGAAGGTTCACAAGGAAAAGCAAATTACTCTAATTTTGATCCTTCTTTGACGAGTTAATTCCCTTGAAGGGCTAACCTAGGGAATGACAGTAACATGTATGATCATTTTCTGATGAGTGATTCACTGTTAATTATTATAAGGTAGTTTATTACTAATGCGTACATTTCTTTTATGCAATTTCACTTGTAAATTTTAACAGAAGGAACACAGCTGTTTATGGTGCATTTAAATGGCAATACACTGATCATTGGTAATGATTGCGTAGAAAGTGTTATCTCTGTTTATCCAACAGTAGTCATTTGAATATCTAAATCCAGCCCAGTAAGGTGCAAAGGAAGGCACTTGTGAATCAGACCCCATTTTAAAATATTTTAATAATGCACTCTCCCTTATAGAGTGACAAGAAAAGAGAGATTCTGTTTTCTGGATTTACGTATGCTTAGATCAGAGTTTAGTGGTATAGTCCAGTGAGCCAGACTTGTTGATTTTGAAGTCCTATCTGGCAGGCTGTCTACACACCGAAACATGCAGCTTGTATGGTGTGCAGACTAGCAAGAATGATTCCAAATGAGGTTTCTGGAATAGAGTTGTATCAAAGTACCCAAAATTAATTACTTAAAAAGCAAACATTACAGCCCAGGGGTTTGCTAATCATGGTGTTCAGATATGCATGGTTAATCCTGTGGTGCACTAAGGGGCAAGTTAGTGCCGCAGTAGACTGTTGCATGTCCCTTGGCATAGGCAAATTAGGTCTTGAGGAGGCTTTAGGCCACTTTATTAATGATTCCACTGAACAATAATGGAAACACTGAGTTTGAAACAGAAACTAGCCTACTCAGATAAAAAAAGAGTTGTTTACATATCCACACATCATCATCTGATGGTACCCCATACCACAGAGTACTTTCTTCGATGAAAAATTAGACACAATAGCATAAAAATAGTGTCAGTGAGCAGCAATTTCATAACCGTGACCAGAAGTATTTCTGTGAGATTCACAGTCAGAGAAGAATAGTAAAATGTGGCCATTTTAACAGAGAAAACAATGGAATATAAACATAAAAGAAATTTCAGTTGCAAGAGATTCTTCTACCATTTAAAATAAAACAAAAAAGAGAAGAAAGAGAAGTGAGAGACAAAGGAAAAAATAATAAATGACCCCTATCCTCTGAGGATAAGTTAAAACTTTCATCAATTAGGCCTCACAACACCTCCGCCACACAGATAAATATTTCTGGCCCCATTTAACGACAGAGAAACTGACATACGGAAAAGTTAAGGTTCACATTTTCAAAAGTGTCCCTTAATTTTGGGTGTTTCACTTTCTCAGTGCTCAAACTGAAACAACCACTGTCTGATTTTCTGTGGTGTAGTGCCTCAAGCTCCCATTTTCTTTGAGCTAATTGAAGTCACAGGAAGATTCACGCTGACTTCAGTGGGCTTTTAATCAGGCTCTTAGGGACTTTTTCCAGGGTCACATACAGGTATAAATTCAGTTCAGGAACCTTGACTTCCATTTTCTCATGCTAACCATTTAAACAGATCTCAGATTAAGCTAAATTAAATATATCATAAATTGCATACTGTACACCTATCTATTTAGGTGAGATAAAAATATGCAAATGTCTCAAACAAAGCCAACTCAATGCTTAATTTAGAAGTAGGGATGGTTGTGGATTGGGAGATGGCCAGCCTAAGTCTTATATTAGATGATGTATAAAGGTTTCTTGAAACTATTCAGCCATACAAAGCCAGAGCCTTACAAAAACATTTAACAAGGTTCATCAGAGTTTCACATTCTAAAGTAACAAAACAGACACCCCTTCGCTTCACCATAATGTCTTTTGACTCAATGTATTCAAAACTGATATCCATCTTTGTACTCTTGTGAGAAGAGCCTTCGCTCAAAAATCCCATAATCTCTCTTCATATGTCTGATGTCTCACATTCACCCTTGCTGTCAGGCAGTGAGGTTGCTGTTTACGTGCCAAACTCCCTTTGCTCCATCATATGTCTCATACTGATAAGTCTTGTCACTCTGCTCTGCGTCAGTACCTGGTGCTATCTCAACCACACCTGTGCAAAAATTTACACCCTCATCTCTCATTTTGACTGCTGTACTTCTCAAAATATATTTGAAACATTTCAGTCTGCCCAAATTACACATGATTCTTTCTTCGCCTAGAACAGGAGACAAATGTACATTATCCAATTCCTATCACCAACTATAGTAACAGATGCTAAGATAATCAATGCTTCTGTTTCAGGTAGTCAACTGATCTCTCCAGAGGTAAAAAGTCCACAACAAAACCTCATGTACAATAGGTCAGAGGCACGGTGAATTTTCTTTTCTTTTTCTGAAGCATCAGGTACTGGTCACTTTTGGGGGCCAGCATGCAGCACCAGAAGGGCCAATGAACTAATCCTTGAACAGTGAGGCATCGGTAAACAGATCTCCAAGTTTGAGGATGATACAATTTGCATTTGACAGAAATGAGATGTTGAACAATATCTGCCAGTTTGGCAAGAAAAGGGTAAGCATGTGCATATGCATGTGTGTTAAAGAAAGAGGTAAAGCAAGCGACTGTACTTTACAGATCAACAATACAATATCGTTATATACTGTGTAACTATATTATCTGCTCAGAAGGATAGCAGAGATCATAGTAATCGGGATGGTATGTACAAAGTGGTGGTTTATGATTAAGGTTGTCTCAAAATCTCAGCTGAGATTTAGACAAGTTGCAGTCTGGACAAAACAGACTTTGTAAAACTAAACAGAAGAATTTTACATTACTTCATCCAAGAAAGAGGGTACAAAGAGACAAGATACTCTTGCCAGATGCTCAAACCAGTTCTGTAGATCCAGTAAGTCTGAATATTTGAAACAATTTGGATACATTTGCAAACTCAGGTAGATGTCTCCTCCATCCTTCAGTTACTGAAATATTTGCAGTCATTTATACATGAGTTGTCCTCAATATTATTCAGATAGCTCTAGATTCTGTATAACAGACTTTGAGTCTCCATGATGAGTATGAAAAAACTGATCCAAAAAGGTGAATATTTAATTTTTTGCTATGGCAAATGGCTAAGATGTTGCAGAGACATTTTCTGAAATAAATTCAGATCAGAGTATGCTTCAGAGGGGTTGCCACTGGATGAGGAGAAGCAATAGTTATTTTCTCATGTACTGGTGGCCACCAGAGCCTCAGGCCCTCAACATAGGTTCTGCAACACCCATCCAAATCCCAGAGAATACAATACAGTCTTCTTACTCTCAAGGCACTGAACTGAGCTTTTTCTGTAAGCCTGGTTTGTATCCTAAGGCTTTCACCCTTCCTTTAATTCCTGGATTATTTTCTTCTCTTTAAAAGTCCCCTTCTGTCTCCCTTTTGTTTGCTGTTAAATGGATCATCTCTACTGGGAAGATGATTCACAGTTAATCAGCTCATCTGTTCTGAGACAGAGACAATGCTGGTCTATGAATATGCCAGCAGCAGGCATAGCTGTAACAGTTGTGCAGTTAAACCCTTCCCTTTCCTGAGGGGCTCCCCTGTATCCACTGCACTGCAAACATAATACAATTACCACACCAAACTACTGTGCTGGCTACAGACTCTGATGCTGTCAACAGAATTGAAGAAAATGCAATTGGTGTTATTTAATGAGCAGCTTGTTTATATAAATAAACCAGGTGAGGTGAAAAAAGTGATGCTCTGCAGTATGAAACACAAGTGAATATTAGGCATATGGAGAGAAAATATTTCTGCACGTCTGTTTTTTCACAATCTTTTGGGTTGCCTTGTGTCCTCTCAGCGTGAATAATAGGACAGGCTTTTCCCAGTCTTTTTGGACAGGCACTGGTCCTGTCTGAGCTGTAAGATGACAGAATGTTCACAGCTGGTCTATATCAGGACTTCTTCCGTTGCTACCACTGTGGCAGATTTTAAAGAAAAGCCCAGTGTAGACACCACCCATGAGTCAGTCCCGGCTCAGGTAGGATCTTCCTGAAGTGTTGCTAACAGAGTGTGTCAGCAGAAGAAGTCAGCCATACTCTTACATATTTCCATAAGAGAACCATTCTTCATATAAATAAAATAAAGTTCTTCCTTCATGGCAAATCTATTTGGTCGCCACTCCCTATTTGTGACCTTTTTCTCTTATGTTCCTCATTTATCTATTAAAACATGATTTCTCTGCTTGCAATTTCCATGTCAGAACTATGTTTACAATCAGAAGCTATTTAAACCTGAAATAATTCAACCTATTTTAAACTGATTATACATTGAGATTGTGTGTGTGGCTCTCTCTGTTCCTTTCCTTCTTCTTTGCTCTCTTCCTTTCCTTCTCCTTTGCTCAAAAACTAGTTTATAACACTTTATTTTTTCCCCTTAATTTCAAGTCTATTGAGCCACCAACAACTTCTATGTATTACTATTACCAGCGTTCTTCTAAACCTTTGATGAAGTGGGATTTTCTCCCATGAAAACTCAGGTAATAAATACGTTTGTTAGTCTTTAAGTGCCACAGGACTCCTTTCTTGTATTACCAGAGAGTTTGAAGCTGAAGCATACAGTTTCACTTCAGTTAATAACAGTGACAGGAGTATGTGTTCCAACCAGTCAGTTTATGATGTGGCATTTACATTATATTATACTGCTTTACCCTTCCCATAATCCCATGTAGTGTAAAGAAATCACAAATTTACAACTTGTTAGTGATGGCCTGGTGGACATTATAGTAAGGTGCCAGCTCTCCTGCTGTTAAGGTTAAGACCACTTTTCTGTTTAAAGCTTGATTCTATGGCCACAAATTACATCAGTACAAAGCTGACGCAGTTTATTGTTTTTGCATGTGCACGCTTGGCTGCTTGCATCAGTGCTTCGTGTACTCACTCAAACTGCTTGTGTCAGTGCAAATATGGTGGAACATGGATAGGTATCCCAGTATGTCCCATACCATCCTTTTGGCCCAATGCTTTTGAGGGGACTTTGTTGTGTGTGGTAGAAATGAGTCACACAAAAACTCTAGGAGCTAGGGGTCAATTTGCCATCCTGGTACTTTCTCTATTCCATAATGCTATCCCATTTTACAATTTTCAAGCCTTTTTTTAAAAAACCCACAAAGCCGTGCAGCACTTGTTCCTGTCTGTCATCTCTGGCAGAAGCATGGAGCCCACACAGCTCTGTATTATTATCATGAACGTTGCAAACAAAGGATGAATGATTCTCCAGGATTTTCAGAACTGCAGGAAGCACTGCAAGAAGGGGAGACATGACAATTTCTTTGGGAACAGGTTGCTAAGGGACATAGTGAAAACCAATACCAGGTTGTTACTGGTGTTCACTGGGAAGCTGCAAATACCTCTTCTCAACCTAAGAAACAAGCACTGACTGGTGGGATTTCATCATAATGCAGGTTTGGGATGTCAAAGAATGGCTGCAGAACTTTCAGATGTCAAATGCCACATTCCTGAATCGATATGTTGAGCTCACCCCACACCACCAGTAGCATAGGCACCAGAATGAGAGCTGCACTGACACTGGAGAAGTGAGGGGTGATCACACTGTGGAAGCTTACAACGTCTGATTGTTACTGGTCAGTGAGAAATAATTTTGCAATTAGAAAAACCACTGTGGTGTCTGTTGTCATGCAAGTGTGTAAGTCTGTTAGAATATTCTGTTGTGCAGGACTGTGACTCTAGGCAGTGTACAGGGCACAATGGGTGGTTCCCAAACTGCGATAGGCAATAAGAGTGCACACACATCCCTATTTTGACCCAACCCACCTCACCAGAGAGTACATCAATGGAAAGGGATACTGTTCTGTGGTTACACAAGCACTGATGAATCACAAGGGAAGCTTCACAGCTATCAGTATGGCCTGGTCAGGGAAGGTATGTGATGCTCACATCTTTAACTGCACAGGAGTGTTTGGAAATCCGCAATCAGGGACAGTCTTTTCTGACCAGCAAATTACCATTAGTAATGTTGAAATGACAATAATGTTTATGTGCAACCCAGCCTACCCCTTGCACATGAAGCCATATGCTGGCCACTTTGACAGTTCCTAGGAAAGATTCAGTTATCAGGGTCAGCAGTGCATAATGACAGTTGAATGTGCTTTTGGCAGATTAAAGGGATGCTGGCTGTATTTACGCACCAGATTAGATCTCAGTCAGAAAATATCCCACTAGTTATAGCTGCCTGTTGTGTCCTGCATAATATCTGTGAGGAAGAAGGGGAAAAAATTGTCACCAGAATGGAACAGCTGTCTGCTGACTTTGAACAGCCAGACACAAGGGACATTGGAAGAACCCAACACAGAGCTATACAGCCAATGGCAGCCTTGAAAGAGCAGTAATGTGCTGTGCTGGACAAGGCAGTACTGGTTCTGAAGGTTTGGGGGGTGGTTAGGAACTATGTAGTGCCTGGTGTATAGCAGAGATTCATAACTTTTTTCAGCCGGGACCCAGATGAAGTTTGGGAGTCAACTTTGCAAGCCATGGCTCTGTTTTGAATTAATAATGTATTTACTTTTTCAATGTATTAAAGAGGATCACAGCCATCTACCCTGAATGGCATGGTGACCCATTTTTGGTTTGCGACCCGTAGATTGAGAAGCTCTGGTGTATAGTTATTGTTGCACCACATTTAATGAACAGATGAATTATTCAGAGCTTTTCTGTACATTTATAGTTATTACAATGTGTTTTGCTCTAAACCTGAGTTCTATGCTCCCATTGAGTTAATGATAAAGGTCTATAAAATCAGGAAAGTCATAGAGAAAGTGAACAGGGAAGTGTTATTTACCACTGCACATAACACGAAGAGCAGAAATCACCTAATGAGATTAACAGGCAAAAGGTGTCAAACAAACATAAGGGAGTACTTCACACGATATACACTCAGCTTGTAGAACTTGTTGTCAAGGGGTGTTGTGGTGGCCAAGAATATAACTAGGTTAGAACAAGAGTCACACCAATTCCTGGAGGACAAGTCCATCAATGATTATTAGCCTAGGTGGTTAAGGAGACAACGCCATGCTTCAGCTGTCTTTAGCGTATGACTGCCGAAGCGAGGACTGGGTGCTAGAGAATGATCACTTGAAATTGCCCTCTTTTTCTGGAGTATTGTCAGGTCTAGTGTGCTCAAATTAGCTATTAAAAACACTTCTATGTTTCTCTCACCATTTATTTGAGATACAATATTAAATGGAGTCAAGTTAGCCTTCCAGGAAATTGGTCCCTCAGTGATCACTATTGTATTTTTTTCCATGGGCATAACCCTCCGATCCCTTTCCCTAGCTGGGCTACTGTGGTGTAAAAGTGGTGTCATAAAGTTTGTAAATGTCCAATCATGAGAAAGTGCTCTGGATGGCTTGATTCTTCATGTCAGCAGCTTTTTCTCTAGGTACTTTTCCAGCTCTTTAATTCCTTGTTGTAGTTCATCTTTTACTCTAAATTCCAATTTGAACAGAGCTTTCTGGGAATTTCCTATTTAGTCCATGATAATCAAGTTGCCTGTCACCTCTTTGATCCTGTTTGCTGGCCTTGACTGAGCATGCTATAGACCAGGGGTCTCAAACACACAGCCCATGGGCCGCATGTGGCCCCTAAAGCTATTTCCTGCAGCCCGCAATGATGCAATCGTTACCGACATTTGCCATATCACTGTACGAAAAGGTTTCAGTAGTGTGGCCCTTGGGCTAATGTACTAGTCCTCATGTGGCCCTCGTAGTGATTTGAGTTTTTGAGACCCCTGCTATAGATGGGTTTCAAAATCTGTCTGGACCCTGTATAATTTTTGATCCAGTAGCATTTTTATTTTCTACTGAGCTGATCTCATTGCTGCTTTCACTTCTTCCTGTTTCCCCATCTTCCACGCATCTGACTAAGTGGGATTTTCTCAGGTGAAAGCTGATGCCATAAATAAACATGTGAGTTTTTAAAAGTGTCACAGGACTCCTTCCAAAGGGGCAGCTGTGTGAGCCCACTTCAGCGAATCAGGCACGGAGCCCTGTGGCGCATAAACAATCAGACGTTTATTTATTGCATGAGCTTTCCTGGGAGGTGTCCGACGAAGTGGCGTTTTCTCCCCCACAAGCTCATGCCATAACTCAGTGTTTCCCAACCAGTGTGCCGTCATGGCTGAGTAGCTGTACTACAAAATTTTTTGAAAACTACTGGAAGAGCTCTGGATTCGCTCAGGCTCATGAAAATTCATAAGTTCATTTGGAAACTATATGGCAGTGTGCCTCAAATTAATTAAAGGTATCAAGGTGTGCCATGGCAGAGAAAATGTGAGGTACCACTGCCATAACTAGGGTTACCAGATACCAAAGCCTGGAAAGGTGGACATGGAAGTGTGAAAAGGCCACTGGAGGACACACGGAGCAAATGTAGTATTAATGTCATAGTCTTCTGTTTTTAGGGGGCCCTGGAACGCTTCTCCTCTAAAAATAGGGGGTTCTAGGGCTTCCAGCGTACTTCAACCCCTGTAAGTAAAAACCTAGACAAAATCATGTATTTTTAAAATGCCTGCCGGTGGGAGGATGTGAAGCTTGAAAGGAGGACCTGTCCTCCTGTGGCCTGACACCTGGTCACCCTAGCTATAACTAAGGCTACATTCACACGTAAAATGTTATTTCGAAATAAGTTATTTCAAAATGAGTTATTTCGAAATAAAGTTCTTATTTCGAAATAGGTTAATTCGAATTAAGGGAAAGCCTGCTATCGAAACGGCTGTTATTTCAAAATGGTTCTTTCGAAATAAGGCCGTTCGGACATGTTGTTTCGAAACAGTTGTTTCGAAACAATGGTGTTGTTTCAAAACATGTCCGAATGTCGTTGTTTCGAAACGGCTATTTCGATTTCAAGCGAGGCTTTATTGTTTTGAAATAACGGCTGTTATAATGGAACATGGTGTGGAGATAAGAAATTATTTTGAAACAACCTGGCTAACACCTCTGCTTAACATGCAGAAGGTCCTGGGTTCAATTCCCAGGGGGTTGGACTCAATGATCTCACGAGGTCCCTTCCAGCCCTATGATTTGATTTGAACCTCTGTTGTTTTGAAATAAAACTCTCGTCTGAACACAGCCTAAATGTGTGAGTTTTTGAGCGCCTGGGCGACTCTTTGGCTCTTCCGCTGGCCCTGACAGGATCTGAGGGGGCAAAAAACCCAACGCGTCTTGTGGCACTGAAAGCCCAACAGATTTATTTATCCCAGGCGCTTTCCTGAGAGAAAATCCCCTTTCCTCAGACGCTGTGAGGGGGCGGGCAGCCAGCCATCACTCAGGGCTGTGTGGAGCATGGCGCGCTGGCTGCCTTTTTGAGGGGACCCCTAGGAGACGCCCCGCCTCTCTGAGGCGCCTCTCCCGCCAGCGGGCCGCGCTAGCGCGGGCTCTGCGTTGCTATGACGACACGGGCTGGTCCCGCACTACAACTCCCAGCAGCCCCCGCGCCGCGCCGTTTCCCTCCGCCCGGGCCCGCTCGTCCCGCACTACAACTCCCAGCAGCCCCCGCGCCGCGCCGCCTCCCTCAGCCCGGGCGAGCGAGCATGGCGGCGGTTGGCATGGAGTGAGGCGAGGGGGCGGCGGACGGCAGAGCGCAGCCCAGACACCCCGCAGCCCGGGCCCATGCGGCCCGCCAGAGACCATGGGCTCCAGGATCAGGTGGGTGCCGGCCCGGCCTAGCCCGGCCCGGGGAGGAGGCGGAGGCGGAGGCCGCCCGAGCCCCCCGCCCCATGGGGGTGGCCGGGCCGCAGATTTAGGCCGCGTCACGGGCAGGCCCCCGGCGGGGGGGGGGGGGGGGGGGTGGCCGCGGTCAGGTGACCGGGGGGCGGGTCTTGGCTCGGCCAGCAGGCCTAGGGGTGAGAGGGGTGGGGGACTGACAGCCCTCTTCCTCTACTTCACTGAAACGAGCCAGGAGTCCTGGGATGCTTAAAGACTAACCCCTTTATTTATTGCATGAGCTTCCCTGGGAGAAAATCCAGCTTGGTCAGAGGCTCTGAAGAGGAGGAACTTGCAGAAATACATGCCGGGGAGTGTAAGTCAAGGGAGCAGCTCAAAGACTGGGGAGCAGCAGCATGTGGAGCAGGGGTCTCAAACACACGGCCGCACGCATCCCCTAAAGCTATTTCTTGCGGCCCACAGTGATAATGTTTGCCATATCAATGTATGAAAAGGTTTCAGCAGTGCGGCTCTCGGGCTAACGTACTAGTCCTCACGCGGCCCTGGATTAGTCCTCGTGCGGCCCTCGTGGTGATTTGAGGCCGAGACCCCGATGTAGAGGAAGATGAGGTCAAATCGCGGGTTGGAATGAGGGAAAAATCCGACGTCCCTGTTAAGTCCTGAAGCAATGCAAGTGAATTTGTAAAGAGATTCGATTTTAGCAGCTGCTCTCTGAAGCCTTGATCTGGTGTTCATCTGTCTGAGTGCTGCGAGTAGTAAATGGCAATGGAGTGATCAGGAGATTGTAATGTTCACCCTACTGGTTTTAGAGTGTTGTGATGTCTGATGCCCATTTATTCTTTTGCGCAGAGCCTATCTTATTTGTCTGAGGAATAAGACAGAGGGGGATTTCTGGCACAAATCACATTGGTGGGTGCAATTTTCACAGGGGTAGCCGAATTAGTCTGTGTACACCAAAAACGATGAGAGTTCTGTGGCACCTTATAGACTACTAGGTGTCTTCAGGCATAAACTTTCAGGGACTCCAACCTACTTGCCTCTGACGGAGTGGGTTAGAGCCCCACAAAAGCTTATGCCCGAAGAAATCTGTTAGTCTATAACGGGGGTGGCCAAACTTATGGAACTCAAGAGCCACACAAGTTGATTATTAAACCTTCAAGAGCTGCACTGAGGCATATAGCCACATACTTTTACCTACTAAATTGATTTGCTGACGTTCTTCTGCCAGCCACACTTTTTCATTCAAGAGCCACATGCGGCTCCCAAGCTGCAGTTTGGCCACGTCTGGTCTATAAGGTGCCACAGGACTCTTGTTATTGGTGGAGGAGCAGGTGAATGAACCTTTGATGGAGTAGCAGGTTTTATTAGGTCCTGTACTAGAGTCTTTTGTGCAGATATGTGGGCAAAGTTGGCAGTGTGGTTTGTTGCAGGGATATGTGCCTGCTTTAATGGTTCTGTTGTTAGGTCTGTAGTTGCTGGTAGGCATCTTTTGAAGGTTGGGGGGGCCACCTCTAGGCAAGGAAAGGCCTGTCTACCACGGCTTGAGAGAGTGAGGGATTCCCTTGTAGGATAGGCTATAGACTCCTGAGGATGTGCTGTAGAGGTCTGATGTGGGGGCTGTAGGTGATGACTAGAGACCTTCTGTTTTCTTTCTTGGGCTTTTCCTGTAGTAGTTGACCTCGGGGTACCCACCTGACTCTGTCAATCTGTTCCTTCACTTCTGCAGGTGGGTAGTGAGGAGTGAGGGTCAGGAACTTTCAGAGAAAGGGTGGGGAGGATTGAAGTGGTGGGGAACAATAGGTTGAAGCTGTTGCTATCTCCCTTGCATGTACAGCAGACCTAATTTAGATAGGGCCTCCTGTCTCTAAGATTACGTGCTGCAAAATACTCTACATAGAACTACATGCTAAATCTATTCAGAAATTTGAGCTGATACAGAGTTTGGTTACTTGCTTAGGTGATGTTTCCTGTTGCATGTATGCTGACTCTGTGCTCTGCAAGCCTGTCTGAGTGCTCATATGTTTCAGGGTTGAATGTTTTTTGTTTTTGTTTTTGATTTATGATGGATTTCTATTTATCTGTTTAAAGGACACACTGTTGGAGGTCAGATAGCTTGCACTGAATATTGCGTAATTTTTGTTTAACAAGTGGACGGGGTAAGGAGTAATGTAGATAAATGCTCAGTGGCTGATAGATAAGCTAGTAGGAATGTTGTTCAGGAGGACTCGGGGTATGTCTATACTGATAGTGCAAAATTGCCGCCGTTAGCCCGGTGTTCCAGGAGCACTTCATAGCGAGTCTGAGCTTGCTGCTGCGCTCCTGGAAGTCAGCTCCTCCATAAGTCCTGAGGGCCAGGAGGTGTATGGGAAAGTCAACTGCAAGGCATTTGCTGTTGGCTTTTCTGACTTTGTCTCAGGAGCTAAGAAAGTTGCTGGCGTTTATGCAAGGCATTTTATGTGCCTTGTGTAAATGCCGGTTGACTACTGCCGAAAACCAGCCCAAGTGTAGGTTAGGGCTCAGCACTGATTCTCAGGCCAAGCAGAAACAAGATGTTCAGTGCAGAAGCCATGTTTCAAGCCATGCAGAAACAAGATGTTTAAGATCAGTTACTTTACTGAATAAAATAAACTGGCACTAGAGTTACTCTTTTGTCTGACATGAAAATTCCAGGACCTAAAATAGGTAGAAAGGCTAGAAGTAACAGGAAGCAAGTAATATGAGACATGGTAGATGGGGAGATGCAAAATGCTGTATGATGGCAAAAGGCAGTATTGAATGAGGTGAAAGATTAAAAAAGAAACTGAAATCTAACAGGTTCCATATCATGTTGATCTCTCTGAAAAGTGTATGCAGATAAGAGATCCCTTTTAAAGAGAATCTCAACTACTGCATTGATTTGCTGGAACTCTGACCTGATCCTAAGACTTACGCTTCTCTGCATTTATTTTCCTCCTATTCTGTAAGTTCTCCATCTTCAAAATGTCTGACAAAGTGGGATTTTCTTCCAAGAAAGCTCATCAAATCAGTTTAGGGGTTTTAAGTGCTTAGACCTTGACCTGGATTCTAAATTGCAGAATCACCAAGGCAGGTTGCTTCTTAGCATACAGATTTCTTTTAAGATTTCCTGGGTACCACTGACATGGACTGTTATGAAAGTAGAGATGGGAGGTTTACATCAGTTAATTCAAATAGAAACTTTTGATAAAATATATTTTTGTATTATGATACTAATGATCCTGTTGTTTTGAAACATGAGATTCTCCTGATCCAATAATTATTTTTCAGCATGTTTGACCGGGCTCTAAGGAAGGTGACTCATTGAACAGTTGGAGAAAATAAACGACAGTTAGAATCAACTGTTGCACATAAGTTGCTTTTCTAGAGGACTTTTTTGGACAACAGGGAACCACGATGGCAATAAATTTAACTGAAAGTGTCAACAACCCCTGATGACTTCGGAAACGAAAGCCTGTGGGAGGGTGTGATGTGTGGAATCCAGCCGAATTGGACTTTGTGTGAAAATTGGCCTTAAATGTAACTCAGACCTTTCAACTGAACAGTCAGAGGCTCCTCATGCTTCAGACTGTTTTTGGTTGTCAAGAATTTTGTGAGTTAGTGAAACTGTTTATGATGGATATTAGTGAATTTTGGAGCCAAAA
Organism: Podocnemis expansa; assembly: GCA_007922195.1. Classification (NCBI taxonomy): domain Eukaryota; kingdom Metazoa; phylum Chordata; order Testudines; family Podocnemididae; genus Podocnemis; species Podocnemis expansa. The sequence continues at coordinate 2,736,233 of ML682087.1, forward strand.
TCTGGTACTTGAATGGGTGTCATAGCTAGGACCGCTAATTAAAAATAAGTAAAAATCCATACAGTACAAGTAAATAGTAATTTGTGTGTACCGATGACAGCCTGGAGCTTAACAAGCCAAGCATTAATAATAATCCTTGGTACTTGCATAGCACTTGTTACAAATATTAGCTTTTTGCCGTGACCCCTTGGTTTACATAGCAAAGTATTATTCCTATTTTACAGGAAGGGCTACTTAAGTGCAGCAATTAAATAACTAGTGGTTGGCTGCAGAGGGAGTCAGTGTCATACAGGGATTTTAATAGTCTTCTTTCCTTTTCAAAATTAAACTGTTTCTTCCAGCATAAGCTTGGATATATGGAAGTTGCCTTAAAAAGGACATGTTGCTGATAAGAACTTATAATAGTTGTCAACAGCTAGATTTGTGGACCAAGAGTTTTGATCATGTACTTGAATGACATTTGTGCAGGTAAGGCATGATAAATTAAATGAAATAAAATTGATCTAAATTTTCTAATATAAGGAGTTTAATATCCATAATTGGTAGTGTAAAGCTGATTTTTTTTTTTTTAAATTATTTTGGCTGTTGTAGATAAGGTTGGATAATAAAGGTCAAGGGCATGTTATAGAGCCTTCAGCATCTCGCCTTAAGAGACAGGAAATCAAGTTTGAGCACGTCTTATCAGAGTCAAGGTGGGTTAGATAGTACCTTGTATTGATCTAACTTTTGTTGATGAGAGTGACAAGCTTTACTGGTCATTTTGTATCTGCTTTTACAAAATAAGAAGTTACTTAATTCTTAAACTAAATGTGTCAGAGAAGGTGAAGCAGGAGGGGTAGATGTAACAACCTGCTGTGTTGAAAAGGTGTGTGGAAGTGGGGATGAAGAAGATGGTTCAGATGAGATGCATCCAAAAGGGCTACAGTTAAGTGATTAAAAACTGGTGAAGCACTGACAAATATTTCCCAATCTTTCTTAGTTTGGGAGAAGTTTTTCAAGGACTACAATGTGGTTAGTGTAATAGAATTTAAATGAAGGTCCAGAGACTTAGCATGAAATTAGACTGTGATTTGACATTGGTTATGGTAGGTGGGTGTAGAAGACAAAGATATAATCAAAACAGATGTAAAGTGTGTTTTTTTCAAACTTCAGTTTACAAGGGAGTAGAGAATTTGGTCCAAAAGGAGGAAGAGATGATGATAAAGATGCAAGTGGGGCAAAACCCTACAAAGCAAGTAGGTGGCCAAACCTTTTGATATGCATGTTGTATGGTGTGGATGTCCACTGTCTAGGTGCAGAGTAGTAAACCTCAGCTGCTGGGAAAGGTGAGGATGTATGAATTTCCATGAGGGTCTTATCTGTTTCTCTATCACCCTTTGAGTAGAAGGTGTCTGATTAATTTGAAGTCCCCATCCCAGCCTCCTCTTGCAGCTATAAGGAAGGGCACTTTCTTGCCCTCTTTCCCATATTTCTCTCTTGTTCCTTGTGAGGGTCTGTGAAGAGTCTCCATTGCTTTACCCCTTAACTATTGCCTGCATGTTGCTATGATGAGGGTAAGAAATCTTTCTTACCCTTCCTCCAGCCTGAGTTGTTTGGGATATTTGTAACTCCAGTGCCTCTTGTAACTACACCTAATTTGCGTTAGCTGCAGAGTTTAAAAAAAGAAAGAGAGAGGAAAAAAAAAAGGTCATTATTCCTTTTTTGCCTGTGCAGTTCCAAACAGCAGTTATGAAAAATTATAAGATTCTGATCAATTTTCATTCTACTGCTGCTTGATCATCTCCTGACTTTGGATGGCAGCCTGATACCAGCTTGCAGTCGGCTCATGTTTGGAAGTGTGCCTTTATAACTATAAGGACGAGAAACATTATTTTAAAAATAGCTGAAGGCTTAAATTCCACACACACAGTCCTACTTGCTATGGTCGTGTGGATTTCCCAGTCTCTGACCATAATGAAAATGTAAAAAGTTGACGATTGCCCATTTTCAGAGGTAGGATTTACATGCCACCAGGCAAATGGAGGCATACAATTTTTCAAGGCTGTTTTATGCTTCCCATTATTTTAAATTTAAAATTCTGTAATTGAGAAATGAAATGGGTTGCAAACAATGTTGGAAACATCTCTGGCTGGATAGCAATAATTGGCAAATGTAGCTTCAAGAGTCCTGCAGGTGACCAGCAGCAAAAGAGAAAGAGTTGATATCAGGCTCCAGTGAACACAAAATAAATCAGTGTTTGTCACATATATGGCACCTTGTAATTATATTTACAGCTGTCTCTTGATGGAAAGAATTGGTGTAAGCTGATATCATGCCTATTTTGTACATGGGCAAAATGAAGACTGGAGGCAGGGTCATTTGTTCAAGATCATCACCAGTGAATGATAGGGCCACCAGGAGTCTTATCTCTGAATTTCCTGCTCTGACTAATAGACCAATAAATATAGCTGGCTGTGCGGCCTGGAAATAATAATACTTTTTACCTGGGCATGCACTTCAGTTATATTTTCGATAAATATACAGTAATGAGTCATTGAGTGAATAATTACAAAGAGGAAATATCTGCAAAATGATCAGTAGCTGCAGCAAATTGACATGAAAGGGATTTGAAAGTTGCCCAAAATCCTGTAAGCTTTCAGTACATGTATAGCTGCAGGAAAGAAGACAGACTGGATGTCTGGTTTCCTTGATCTGCAAATACACTATAAATAAATAAAAGGAGGTGGTAGTACTGATAAAATACTGGGTAGGCTTCATGCAGAGCATATCATACATTGTGTGCAGGTGGCTGTGCTGGAGTGGATATAGTTACTCTGAAAGGGTTTAGTGTAAAGCAACCTGAACGCGACCAAGGCTAAGCAGATTTTACGAATAAGTAATGTTTTACTCTCATTACTGGAGTTGTTACTCCTTTGAAAAGAGGAGATTTAACCACATTTCATGGTTATGGTTCTCCTAAATTTTTGTATTGTGTTTCTGTGTACTGTAAAATAGATGTTGCATTCTGTTCCAGAAGTGACTGCATTTCAATGATATGTGAAAAAATTCCTGTGTATATTTATATGATCTGTCATTTGTTTTGAGACCATTAGCATGATTAGCGCTATACAAATGAGGCCTAATATTCCATCTAGATCGAAAACATTTGGCAATATAAATGAAGTGCATATATTGGTAAAAAGTTAAATTTCTCTATTTTACTTGACTATAAAATCTATGGCTGTAATTTTCCAAGGAGTCTGAGGGAGTAAGGCATCTGAATCTTGTTGCATTTCAATTGGAGTGGGGTGCCTAAGTGTATTTGGGATCCTTTGAAAATTCCATTTTTAGATGAAGTAGACTATTTCCCAGTGTTGTTTATCGCATCTAGTAGCGTGTAAGGCCAACCATGAATGAGGGCGCAATTGTGTTAGGAACTGTACAAAAAGAAAATAGCAGGTGAAGAATTTATAATCTCAATGGACAAGACAGACACAGGATTGCGGAAGGAGCGTAACACAGGTATGGTGAATAAAATGATGTCAGCAAACATCACATTAGTTCCAAATTTTTTTTGTTTTGGGTTTGTGACCTTATATCTGTTTGTTTGTGCTTAAGGAGGGGATGAGACTAAAGGGAAGAAGGATGGGGCAGCAGAGAAGGGGAGTCAGTGTGGAGTGAAGATGAAGGAAGAAGATTGGAGCAAACAACCAAATAGCATATAGTAGACAGTCCAATAAACACGAGTGTCTACATTGTATAAAACCAAACAAAACCAGCCTCTGAAACCAAAAAAGAACCTGCACAGGGGCAGAGAGTCTCAGGGCCCAGGCTAACTGACTTGAGCTTGCAGGGCTCTTGCTGCAGGGTTAAAAATAGCTGTAAAGGCATTCCAGCTGTGTCCTCTGTCCAGCTTCTAAGCTCTGACAGCCCTAGGTCTGAGAGCATGGATTTCAGCCTGACCTGAATGTTTATGCTGCTATTTTTAACCCCAGAGCATGATCCCCCAATCAGTTGACCCAAGATCAGTGACTTGTTGTTACGGGTTTCCTTGTGTGGTGTAGCTATATCCTGATTGGCCAGAGGGTCCTTGATTTGGTTGCTTCTGCTTCTAACAGTTGGAGTTTCTGCTTTGCTCTTTCTGCAGTTTTGGAGAGAAGCAGACGAAGCACCACCTGAATCCTAGTGCCCTCAGGGTACAGGCAGTCTCCCCTGCACAGTTTTGGGTCCAGGTGGTTTCCAGGGGGCCGGGTTGCCCTATTTGTGCCCTAATGTAATCTTCCTCCTAATCCAGCAGTACCTGCTGTGGTTGTTTCTGCTCCTACTGGCAAAAGTCTTTGACTGGCTCCTCCCTGCAGTTTTTGCCCAAAGCCTCATGGTCAGTGAGGAGGGAAGCCACTTGTGTGCTTTTGGCTACCTTTGAAAATGTTTTATCCACAGACAAAAAGCAGATCAATAGCTTAAATAACTCCTAGAGTTCAGAAGGAATTTGTATACTTTAAAATTTCTAACTTCATCTGGTTTTGCGTGGAATGAATCTGGTCTTGCAATTCACATAGTTCAGGATTTTGCCTTTAAAAGGTACATAAACATATTTTAAAGATAAACTTGGTATCTTTTAAGCAAATTGTAATGTTCATTCTTAAAGACATCAGAGATGTTAATATGGGTACTACAAAAACTCTGCTTTTCCAAAACATCCTGCAGTACCTTCAAATTGAGTAGTAGTCAAAGTAAATGAATGAAGGGATTTTTTTTGATGCCATATCCTCGATATTTCTAATTAAATTTAGGTTCTTACTTGCTAATTCATAAAGTTTTGTAATCAGTCTTGGGTCTCCTGATGCTTGTGTAAATTATTGAAGTTCTGTTGTATTCTTCATCTGGTGAACTTTCTAATTTCTAAGAGCATGGTTACAGTATGGACTCAGCAAAACAAGCAAGGAGTCCTATGGCACTTAAAGACTAACATTTAATTATTGCCTGAGTGTTCATGGGAGAAGATCCCCCTTTGTCAGTGGCTTTGAAGATGGGGGAAATTACAGAATGGGGGGAAAATAGACTCAGTAACTACTGGGCATCAGAGGAACGTAGTTTTAAATAGTAAGTGATGCCCAGTAATGTTTGCAAAATGTGCTTTTGGTAAGGTATATTTACATTATATTTGGCAAGCTCCTTTGTGACTTTTGTGTGGTCTTGAAAGCACTTGTTCCTTAATTCCATAAAAAAGTTACAAAATGTTCAGCAAGTCTCAACAAAGATTTCATTCTCTTGCCAAGGTGTTAGGCTGTTGAGGGGTAGAATTGGGTCTTAGATACTAACTTTCCAACTTGGCAAAACTATTTTATTTTAAGTGTTCATTTAAATAAACGGAGGCTTGTCATGGAATATTAAAAAGGGAATTTAATGCTGCTGTATCTAAAAGTTTAAATCTCTAGTATGTGGTGTTTGCTAGTTGTGTTGAGCACCATCTTCACCAAAAGAGTTAAACACAGACCTTAAAATAACAAACAGCCTCTTGGTATTATGTTATAAAACTTAAAAATGTTTTACAGCTGTAGTATAAACTTTGAATAAGGAAAAGTGCAAAAAAAAAAAAAAAAGTAATGAGCGAAGTAAGATAAGACTGTAGCAGCATGTGTCAATGGGGAATGAAATATCAGCTTGTGAGAGATGGATAATGGAATCTCATTACCCGTTGTTCATCCTACATCCTCATCTTAGGTCTGTAGTTAATCTTTTTTGGGGGGGGAGCACATAGTCTATACAGAGACCACAAGCAGCACAGATACAGTCATGTAACTTCTTTGGAAATGTTTATATTCCTTTGTCAGTTTAAATATCAGGTAATTTAGCTTGAAATAGAAGGTGGCTACTAAATGGAAATCAAACTGAGACCAATGGCACGTGAAATTTAAGAAAACAGAATTCTGAACCATGATGTAAGTACAAAAAGGCACTATAACATTTTTCATCTGGTGACCAGTTCTGCTCCGTTGGTATAAATTGGTGTGGGAGTTGGCTTGGTGTTGCCAGTTTAGTTATTTTCATGGGAATGTGACATGGTATGAAACAGTCTGATTCATTGACTGTGATGTTAAAATAATATTCAAATGAGACATTTGCTGAAGAGCCTTGCTTGTGAATGAGTTCAGTTAGAACTCTGACTTGCTCATGTGAGTTTCCTAGTAAGCATTAGCTTCTGGGAAAAGCTGTTCTTGATTTTCTTTCAGTTCAAGACTCTAGCACTTACAGTCGAATATTTTTCATTCTTTTCAGCATTCAGAATGAAGCCAAGGAAATAACAGAGATGTCACCATTTCTTTAAATTGTACTCTGCCCTTTATGTAACTATTTTCTTGTTACATATCTTTCATATCAATCAATCAAATCATAGGGCTGGAAGGGACCTCATGAGATCATCGAGTCCAACCCCCTGGGAATTGAACCCAAGACCTTCTGCATGTTAAGCAGAGGTGCTAGCCACTAGACTGAGGGTATAAATGATCAGTGTATAGAGATACCTGTAAACATAGCACAGTGTAATCTATTTTTGATTTTGATTTTTGTGATTGGTTGGTTGATTGTGTTTTTATAAAGAAACAAATATAAGAAAGGTAGACACAATATATGCCTCAAATATTTGGAAGAGCCCATGTAGTGACTGTCAAGGGCTTAAGAACCGAAGCAAAAAGTAGTTGAGTCCGTGGGCACCATTGTGTAGTGTCCTAGAAGAGACTAAATTCCAAAGGGGCAGCCGTGTTGGTCTAGTTCAGTAAAATAAACAAGTAGTCCTGTGGCACTTAAAGACTAACAAATTTATTAATTGTATGAGCTTTTGTGGGAGAAAACCCCACTTAGTCAGACACTTTGAAGATGCTTTTGAGTTCCCCATCTTCAAAGTGTCTGACGAAGTGGGATTTTTTACCACAAAAGCTCATGCGATAGAAGAGACTAAAAGTAAGGGTCTCAAACTCAAATCACCACAAGGGCCGCAAGACGACTAGTATGTGAACCTGAGGGCTGCACTACTGAAACCTTTTCATACAGAGGTATTGCAGATATGGGTAGTGATAGCGTCATTGCGGGCTGCAGGGAATGGCTTTAGAGTCTGCATGTGGCCCGTGGGGTGTGTGTTTGAGACCCCTGGACTAATGTATCCAACATCATACCATTGGTTGTGCTGTGAGAAGTTAGGTCAGAATAAAGTGGTTACATCCAGGAACTAAATATGAGAACCAAATCAACATTTTTGTAGGATATAAAACATATTCTTGCAGCCTGCAGTATCAAAAGCCTTCTCCGCATCTAAAGCGAATGTGGCTTACGAGTCAGGGTTTTCAGATTTCATTTGCTATGATACCGGTAAGTTATTAAAGGTTATCAGAGACATGATGGCTTCTGACAAACCCAATTTGATGTGGGTTTATGATAAAACCCAAAACCTTTTCCATTCTTATCTCCAGAAGTTTTGTCAATATTTAACATCACTGTTAATAAGTGAAATTGCCATATAATTGGAGTATAAGGTGCTGTCTCTTCCTGGTTTAGGAATAACTGATATTAGGCTTTCCTTCAATGTATGGATGAGGTTGTCCTCCAGGAGTGACTTGTGAAATTTTTTAAACATCTTAGCAGACAGGAGATCAAGTAAACCATCTGGCCTGAGGGCTTTCCACACTTTCATATTCTTAATCAACTCAGTTAACTCCTCCTCTGTTAGTGGGTGTGTCAAGATTTCTGTGCTGAGCTGCACTAATTTCCAGTAATGTAATATTCTAGAAAAATTGATCCTAAGGATCTATGGAAGGGTTTTGTCCAAGTTGTACATATGTTTACAGAAATTAAAGAAAGGTGTTGTCTGTAGCTGATGTACTTGATTTACCACGTTTATTGTGGTTACCCATATCTTTTGTTGTGTGCCAGCAACTTTCCAGCTTTTTGACCCAATTCCCAGAAGTCTTGCTTGAATCGAAATTGGATGAATTCAGTCTAGCCCAAGTGCAGCTTATTAAATTCATATTTACAATTCATTAGAGATCTCAGCAAATCTGGAGATAGGGCTGTGTCATAAGAGAAATCAACCTCTCCCCCCCCCCCTTAGCACTATCACATTTTCTCCATGATCTCTTTTGGCAGACGTAAATCTTTTATAAATCTACTCCTCAAGTAGGCTTTGAGTGTTTCCTACAGTAGCTGCCAGAAGGTGTTGAGGGTTTGTTTGCCTTTTATTTTTCTGCCCAAATTCTGAAATGGGAGTGTGAGAGAAATGAATTTAATCTCCATCTACTTGTCTCTGTATCACCTGGATCTATTGTTACTTTATAGGACATGGTTAGAGCTAGCACTTTAAATAGTGTAGTGGCTAACATATCTGCTTTACATAGAGAAGGTCCTGGGTTCAAGCCCCGGGGGGTTGGATTAGATGATCTTATGAGGTCCCTTCTAACCCTATGACTCTATTCTATTCTATTTGATTCTAATGGAACATTCAGTTGCAGAATTAATCAAGTCCCTGGAGATCAAAAAAGAATCTGTAGAGGAATAGGACCCATGTACCAGAGAAAGCATGAATAGTCCTTATCCAATACTGTTTTTGCCGGGAAGTCCACAAGAAAAGTTGTTGTGCACTCTAGCTCGATAGAATAGTATTTACTTTTGTTAACTGAATAGATATGTAATACAGAACATGCCTCTACCACATTAATTGGGTCAAAGCAATCACTGGAGTTTCTAAAGTGAAGTTATGATCAGGAAAGTAATTGTAAAAATGGTACCTTGTTATTGCATTTACTTGTTACTGCATTTGCCTGCTCCTTTCAGGTATTTTTCCAGCACAGTGGACAAGGAGTTGGTCATTTTGCTTGCATTAATGTTAATGGAAGATGTATGCCAGGTGTGTTCCAGGTCATAGCTGGTTAGTTTTCTCCTGTTATTACTGAAAAGGGAAGACTGGGAAATTGCAGGTGTTGGTTTCCTAGAACTCGTGTTTAGATGTGTAATGGGATTTGGCTCTTTTTTTTTTTTTTTTGAAAGCAGCACCATTAACCCCATGCTTTTACTTCACATGAATTTGGCATCTCTCTCCATTTTTCCACACTTTTGAGTCCTTTATGGTGAAAACCTTGACTTTCCGTAAAATCTCTTTTCAGTGCATTAAAGCAGCAAACAAAATAGGAAGATTCTCTGCCCACTCTGTAGCACATCAGCATTTAAACTACAAGTCAACCAGTCAGATGTGAATAGTCCTCAGATTATAAATGTTCCTGATGTTCCCCCAAACCCCTTTTTTTGACATAGTACAAGTTGGCTCCAATACCATAGAGGAGGTGAATTATGTAGATCAGTATTTCTGAACCTTTTTGATACAAAGGACTGTCTCACATGACCTTATAAGCAAATCAGAAATGCAGCCTAGTGAAGTCACTAAAAGGTGGCTGCATAACTGGTTGGGAATCTTTTTCCAATGAGTATTTATCAGTGGTTCACAGTCAAGGGCATATTAAGTGGGGTCCTGATTTGTTGTATGATCGTATCATATGATAACTATATGATAATTGAGTTATCACATAATCACCCATCGTAGTAGGGGATATCACAGAAAAAGAAGGTTCTATAGAGCACTTACCACTTCCTTGTATTTACCAGGCTTAGCTCGGTCTTAACTGGGCTCACTTTTAGCCAGCTGTTCATCCAGGTGCTACTTTCAGGCAGGCATTGAGAAAACTGGAAGATGATACTGCTGTTCATGTTGGATGTAGTTATATGTAGGAAGTGTAAGAGAGTAGATATTAGTGATACATAATCAAGTTGAAAGGACATACCGATTGGGGGGCCCCCAGGGATCAGGTCTGAGTCTAGTCCTGTTTAATAGCTTCATCGGTGATTTAGACAATGGCTTTGAGAGTTCACTTGTAAAGTGTGTGGATGATACCAAGTTGGGGGGGATTAAAATTACTTTGGAGGACAGGATTTATATTCAAAATGATCTGGATTAACTGCAGAAATGGTCTGAAGTAAATGAGAGGAAATTCAGTTAAGGCCAAATGCCAAGTGCTCCATTCAGGAAGGAATAATCGGTTGCACACATACAAAATGGGAAATGACTGCCTACAAAGGAGTACTGTAGAAATGGACCTTAGTGGATCACAAGCTAAATATGAGTGAACAGTGTAACACTGTTGGGGGAAAAGATTTTTCTGGGATGCATTAGCAGGAGTGTTGTAAGCAGACAGAAGAATTAATTCCAGCCTATTCCATGCTTCTTAGGCATCAGCTGGAGTGTTGTGTTCAGTTCTGGGCACGGCATTTCAGGAAAGATGTGGACAGATTGGAAACAGTCCAGAGAAGAGCAACATGAATATTAAGGGTCAAGACAACAGACCCCATAAAGGAAGATTGAAAAAAATTGTGTGTGTTTAGTTTGGGGAAAGGGGGGGGGGGGCATAAGTTTTCAAGAACATAAAAGATTGTCACAAGGAGGAGGGAGGAAAATGATTCTCCTTGACTTGGGAGGATAAAAAGAAGCAATGGGTTTAACTCCTAGCCATGCAGTTTATGCTGGACATTAGGAAAGGCTTCTTAACAGTCAAGGTAGTGAAGCAGTGGAATAAATTGCCTACGGAAGTTGTGAAATCTCTGTAACTGGAGATTTTTTTAAGAGCAGGTTTTTCAAACAGTGGTCAGAGATGGTCCTGTCTTGAACACAGGGGACTGGATTAGAAGATCTCTTGGGGCCTATGGTTCTATCAGTCTATAATTGTTGGTTTCAGTTGCATGCTATTTAAGTATCTTTTTGAAACTTTAAATGATACACTTAACTAAAATGAACATAGAATTAACAACTTGTTGAAATCATGTTCTTAAGCGATTTCAAGAGGCATTGTGGTGGTGATGGGGGTGGGGGTAAATACATATTTACCATTAAGAAAGGTGGTGTAGTAATTAAATGGGATATGTGTAGGTAGGTCAGGCAAATTCACTGGCAAAAAAGGTCATTAAATAGGAACTTTCATTATTGGTCCTGTAATCTCTTTTAAAACCTATGTAATCAACTATCTCTGCTGTACTGAAACTGACTTATTTCTTCAGATATTTTTTCAGAGATGTCTGCAAAAAATGACCTTAGTATTCCTCCCCCCCTCCCCCCCGGCCGCCATCAACTTCTGTTGTTTCTGCTGACTAAATAATTACCATCAGGTTGAAATCAAAGGTCACAGTACCAGAATGTGAATTCAGATTGCTTTTCCCCAGTCCCTCAGTGTAACACTGCTTTCTGTGTAGACAAATGGAAAAGGTAATTGGTTTTCTTTGCTGGAAATGAAAGTGATGTGGACAAAACAAGTTTTTTTTTTTTTTGTTTTTTTTTTCTATTTTGTTCTTCTGTAAAAGGGATGAATAAGCAGAATTTGTGGTTAATTGCTTTTGTACATCTCCACCTGTCATCAAATTGATTACTAATGACCCAGAACTGGACTGTGACAATCCATGTAGATAAGCAGTGTTTTCTGCAACATAATCTTAAAAAATGCATTGAGTTTTATCTTTTTACTCTTTTCCACTAAAGTATAATCCCATCATGTTGGCATACTTGGGATCTCTTTAACAGCCATAGTAGCGGACTAGTTATATATTGAGACAGAGGTTTAGATAGGTACTTAACCCTAGTAGGTAAATTTCTGTTGATTTTTGGTGGGAGCTAGTTGCCTTGATCCTTTAGGTATCTTTGAAAACATTACTTTAAAATATTAGTTGAAAACAATACCACCTTTTTGTGTCAGGTGGAAAGATCTGGTCTGATCATATCTTAAGATGAATTATTTATTTGGTTATTTAAAAACAGTCATTCAAACCCACTATGATCTGGTGGTTTTTTTTCTTTTACAAATGGTGTGTGAAACAATAAAATACACCTGCAGGTCTGGCCATTGGATAATGGACCATTGATCAGATTGGGTATAGCAGATTTTACATTTGTAAAGTCACCGTTGTTAATGTCTGTGTTCACTTGAAAAGCTTTTTTTTTTTTTTTTTCCCTCTCAAGGTGACTGCTCAACCCCATATCCTGAAAGTGTTGCTAATGTGTGCAATGTATCGTTCTGTTTCAGGCAAGACCCGGAAACAACATTTGAAGTGTACGTTGAAGTGACCTATTTGGGGACAAGCGGTGTTGGAGCAGGTACTATTTTTCATTTGAATTTATTTTTAAGTAAAACTTTTCAGAGATCTTATTGTGTAATCTACAGTAGTGGTGCAAATACCAAAATGTTTTCAGGAAGACTTAAGGAACTGTGTTACTACTGAATACAATTTTAATCGTTGCTTTTACAGATTGAATCCGCCTAAAATTTTAACAACAGGATTAAGAGCTAGGGAAATCCTGAGTTCTAATTCTGCCTTAAATTCATTTCATGGTTTTGTGCAAGTCATTTAAATTCTCTGCCTCCATTTGTCTCATAAACTGAGGATCAAGTTTATTTTGTGGGGGGTGCCATAAAGATTAAAGTGGCACCATGAATGTGAACATCACACTTGGGACATTATTTTATCTGCTCTTGCTATAAGTAATAGTTAAGATGAAGGTTTTACAGCTTTCTTCTTCCTCTTATTTATATTCCTTCTGTGTTTGTGCTATTTCTTTCTTCAATCTTTTCCCTTCAAGGTAGCAGTAAGACCTAGGAGATACTTGTAAAATAATCTGATTGGTACTTTTCATTTCTAAAAGCTAATTCATGTTAAATAGTCCAGGCTGGCGGTTCCCAATCTTTTTCTTTATGTGGACCACTACATCATCATTGAAAGCTTTTGTGGACACCATCTAACTGAGCTATTTTACACATAGATTGAGGATGACTGGAGGTTAACTTACATATCAAGGGGTGTTAAAAACACAGCTATTTCTAATAATTTATTATGCTCACTCACTAACATATTGCACTCATCACAGTACATTTGCCTGCAGTAATTTATCTCCCCCATGGAGCACCTGCAGTATCCTCGCAGACCACCAGTGGTCCATGGACCACAGGTTGGGAACCACTGGTCTGGGCAATTTTCTTCAAATGTAAATGGCTCATGAGTATTTCAGGAAAATCCTAAAATCACAGAAATTGCTCTGTAATCACAAATGTAGAGGTACGTATATAATTTAACTATTTTGTTAAACTTAAGCAAGATTGACAGAGCAGGCAGGGAGAGCCAAAGCTGAAATTGTTAATCTTGGAAATAGTGCATAGCACTGTTTTTTCTGAAGTCATTCTCTAGGGGAGCTGTCTGACAAATGATTTGAAAAGAAATGATGTCTAAGTTGGGCTACTCTGACTGGCCAACACTTTCTGGAGTAACATCTCTTTTAAAGTTCTTCCTGGAGTGAGCATGCATGAAGTCTGGAGGAGTGTGATAAGCTGAAGGTGGATGGGCTTTTTAGGAGAATGCCAATAGGAAGTCGCTCATCTCCAGTTATCATCAGTCCGCCAACACAGAATTATAATCATTGAAGACTAAATAGCTTCCCCCATCCACCCACTTTTTTTTTTTTTTTAACTGCTAAGGTCTTTTCTTTGTCATATCTAAAAGAATAAGTATAGTACAATGCTGTCCTGTCCTCCTGGCTATATTATCCACTATCACTGTCTTTTGAGATAATTGCAAAGAGCCCATTTAATAACAAGTCCTTGCTCCTGCACATCTGATCTGTTGTTCCAGTGTCAGAAAAATCTGAACAAATTTCACTATAAGTGTTATATTGTACAGTAACAGGTTCTGGTATAATCTTTCTTTGAAGTTTGTTTGCATCCCCCTGGAGGGATTAATTCCCTGCTGTGGGAAGGGGGTGAAAAAGAACTGAAACTACTTTACCAATTTTAAATTGGAGGATTTAAAGTGCTTTTTGTTCTATAAACAAAGTGATTCTATGGGAGTTGAATTTTTTATAGTGATGTTTCCACCAGCAAAATCTTGAGAAATTGTTCATTTTTAAGTGATTATAAACCAAAAAAAGTACCAAATGTGGCACCATCTGCTCCCAGATACCTTTAAAAATTGAACATGTCACATTGAATCAGTAACTATTGACAACCATTCTTTTATAATGCATGTAATTCATCTGTGACTTTCATTTGATTTTGCTGTTATGGATTTAAGAAAATGCTGTTAAGTTTCAAAGCCCTGATGTATGTAATCTGAAGGTGTAGCTGCTTGTAGAATGGTGAAAGCTGCTTCCACTTTGCTGAGGATAATAATCCAAAAGTTTACATAAGGTGTTTCTTGTCGTGTATAAAATGTCAAATGCATTTTAAAATAAACTTTTTTCATTATAATTAGTTTGTCTTCCCTCACTGCTAAAATCATCATCTTGCTGAAATGTGACATGCACTGGATCATATCACCAATAAACAGCTTACACACCAGTATACATTCCAGCTGCTTCATTACTCTACTACTCAGATAAATATTTAGTTGGTTCTAAATAGAAATTTTTCATCAATAGTTTCAAATACCGTAGGCTCCTTTAACCGAATCAATTCTATGCAGCTTGACATAAAAACGTTTTTGATAAACGCTGCTACCTGGTGAAACACTAAGAATAGATATACAAATGGTATATGCATGATCAGTAAGAACTAGGCTGTGCTTAAAATTTAGATTGACCTAGCCATACCAATGCTGGGGGCTTGGTTGGCAATACTGGTGCTCAGGACTGTGAATTTTTGGCCATGGTGTAGCTGACCAACCCTCAAAGTAGATGTGACTGAGGCAACAGAATAATTCTTCCATCAGCCTAGCTGCTGTCACTTGAAGAGATGGATTACCTGTGTGGGTGGGAAAACTTCTTCTGTCGATGTAGGAAATAGCTACTTTTTGGCGCTGCAGCAGTGCCACCATAGTGCCCAGAGTGTAGACAGGGCTGAGTGCACATTCCAAAGAAGTGGTGCTAGGTGATGGTGAGGAGGAATGAGTAGAAATTGTGGAACACTTTTAGGGCTTTAGTGAAAGTGATCTGTCTGCTTTACCAGTCTCAGTCAAACATGCTTTCATATGTTTTCCGTTTTCCTTTATGAAGGTATTTTCAATAAACCATCCTACTTGTTGCAGGTGCTCCCTCCTTCTTCCTATGTTGGCTTTTCCAATGCATATTTCGCTACTTAATGTATTACCTTAGATGTGCTCAGCTTAGTTTTACTTGTGGAACTGCTGTCAGTGCTTCCATGAAAACTGCATTCCTGCATCTAATTATCCAGTCTGTGTTTGGAATGTAAAATTCTTTTGTTTTAAGAAAGTTCGGAGTTAACTGATTTAGTGTTTGATATGTCTCTAAATAGTTATCTTATAGTTAGATAATTTTCTATTTTGTTGTATTGGTATTGTAAAAACTGTTTGTATTTCACTTTGCATGGTGCACTGTTATATTATCAGTTTGGAGGGATGAATGCATTGGCATTGTAATCTAGACCACAAAATCAGATTGTGAAATTTTATGGGCACTAATACTTTAAAGGCCTTTTTATCTAGAAATAAAAACTTTGATATTTTGTGAAAACCTGAGTGAATAAGTGTGCTAATTTCTTTATGAACCTTGTTTCCTCTCAAAATATTTGGATGCTATCTGCTGTATTTTGTTTAAAGCTGATTTTTATATTGCGCCCCCCCATGCATCTGTTCTGTTTTTGTGCTTTAGTGTCTGTTACCTGAGAACTTAAAGAAAAAAAAAAAAGAAAAAGCTAATAGTATAAGACTAAATACTAGTGTTCTGATTGTTCCATATAGCACTGGCAGGAATTTCTGGAAAAAGAAAGATGTTCTTTTTTGATATTGGAACACTTGTTACAGCCCATCTTCAAAAATATATAAATGTAATGGTTTCAGCTCAGATATTTGTGAATGCTGATCATAAAGATAATTAACATGATGTTTGTCATATTTATTATATTTTGGTTTTCAGGGGAGAGAATGTGTTGTTTATTTTATATCTGATTAAAAACAAAAGTACTGCTAGTCAGTTTAGCAGTGTTATGAAATTTAGTTGAGAGAGTTGCTTAGACTAGGTGAAAGGATATGATGGCATGAAAAAATATATGAACTGTGCAAAATCTATTTGTTTGGGCTCAGAGCACTACCTTCTGGAAGGGTGCAATAGCTGTGAGAGGGCTCCCAGTGCATGAAGGAGTCTTTTAACCTGAAGTTTCTGTGCTCCAGGACTCCCCCCTCCCAGGAACTGTGGATTGAGGAAGAAGGCTGGGTGGGGGAAGAGAAAATTCCACCAAAGACAATGAAGAGGAAGAAGCAAACACCTGAAATACCATCATTGTAGTCGTCTTATTTATTTATTTATTTGTTTGTTTATTTGTACTCATAGTGCACAGGAGCCCCAGTCACGGATCACAATCCCATTGTTTCAGGCCCTGTAAAAACATAACAAAAAAGACTGTTGCTGCCCCAGAGAGCTTATTGCCAACGCCTAAGACAAGAGATAAATGACTATGAACAGACAGGGGAGTGTAGAGAAACAATAAGAGGGTAGCTGTGTCTAACTACACAAGACAGACCCACCCAGGGTTAGGGAAGGGGCTTGACACAGGCAGAGCAAACAACACAGTGGCTGCAAACATTAGGTTAGTGCCACAGCTGTTTTGTGAGGGGATGGGTTTGCTTTCGAGGAGGTGAGCTGAATGGACATAAGAAGGGGAATGGAGAGTGTAGGGGCTGAGAAGACGGAAGGAAAGGGCGTGGGCGGCTGGAGCAGCCAGGCGCTGAGCAGAGGCCGAGCGCGGCGCTTGGAACGTTCCGGAGGGTTGACAGGGACCTTCCAGGGCCCTGCTTCCGGCGCTGGCTGCTCTCCTCCCTGTCAGGTCGGGTTTCCGGATGGCTGCTCCGCTGGGGGGGAGTGGAGGCGCTCTCTGGGTTGCAGGGTTGAAGGGTGCATGATTTTGGGGTGCCGTAGCCCCCACTGGTCTCCACTTTATCCCTTCTGCCTTACTGGAGCTGCCTCCTTCGGCTCCTCTCTTCCCACCAGCTGGACTCCGGCTGGCTCCCCTCAGGCCGTGAGGCGGGGCGGCTCTTTCCTCAGAAGGCAGTGGGGAGGACAGAGGTGGTCTGCCCCTCAGACTTCTGGGTTCAGAGGGCTGTGGGGGGAGTGGACCTGGCTGGGCCCTGGTTTACATGCTTCCCTGAATTCACCAGTCCCTTCTGCACCTGCTTCTGTGACTGTCGGCCAGAGTCTTTCGGTTTAGGGCCAGTTGGAAGGAGTAATGTGTGAGAAAATAGTCTCTTGGCCAGTTCCTCAGCCCAGCTGTGTGGCCAGTTTTAATATCTCCAGGGATGTTTTAGAACCAGACCTGGTGTGAGGGGTTTTCTGGGCACTGCCAGGGACTGAGCCTTCAGTTTTGAGTTTGTTCACTTCTAAGCCATAAAATGAAAAAAGACAAAACAGCTTTTCTGTATGTGAAAAATGTCTTTTAATATTTGCTGTGTCCCAGCAATAACCTTCCAAGAGATGTTTACAATTTATTTCCCTTAGCTGCGATTTTATAAATGTTTCACATTTATAAGTCCACATTTGTGGCATTTAATTAACTTCCATCATTTATTTGTTAGTATTAGGAAGCATTGTTTTTGTGTATTGAACAGTCTTTTTTCGATAATAGTAGAATGCCCAGGGAGACACTTCTGTAAGCCTTGAGATGCAACTTGGGATGTGGCATGCGCACTTTGAAAACCACTACACAGAGTACCCTCACATTCAGGTAACTGTATGCTTTTAAGGACATACATATTTAAGGAAAGACATTTAACCAGTCAGTTTTTCATCCCTAACCTAGCGGTGTCTGATCTTGACTTCAGGGGGAGCAGGTTCAGGCCCTTCCTGAATGTAAGTTGGATAGCAGTTTTTAGCACCTTGCTTTCTGGAATTACATGAGAACTTGTAACTGGTCCTATCTCATTTTTAATCCCAATTGTGATTCTTTCTTAACTGGGGGGAAAAAAAAAAGTCTTGTGGCACTTAAAGACTAACAAATTTATTTATCACATGAGCTTTTGTGGGAGAAAACCCCATGAGTTTCTCCCACGAAAGCTCATGTGATAAATAAATCTGTTAGTCTTCAAGTGCCACAAGACTCCTTGCTTTTTTTGCTTTACTAGACTAACATGGAACTTTCTTAACTGGGCTTGCATACTTTTTTTTTTTTTTTTCACTTAAAAATTGAATAGTGCAATTTAATGGAGTGGGATTTTGCTTTTATTACAATAACAATGCTGACTCCTCAGTAGTTGTCTCAGCAGCAGAATAGAACAGGAAGAATGGAATCAGCAACTTTTTTGGCTACTGCATGGTACTGAAGTGATCTGATGGGGATTTTAATAACCCTGTGGTTTTGAAAGACGTCAGAGGGCATATAATAAACATATTTCTCTCCAGGGCTCAAGCCGAAGGGATAACACAGTGTTACTTATTAGAATTAATACTGTAATGAATTTGATAAATTTAGGGAAGATTGAGGGAGAGGAGCATTCCCTTGGTTAAATACTCCTAATTTTATTTAGCAGTAGTTATCTATGTCAACATGATTCTTTTCTTCATGATTCATAAATACTAAATAATGACTTGGAACTGTAGCTTTTACTTAGAGTTAAAGTTGTCACAGAAGCAGAGAGCTTGCTCAAGTGCTCTAAACTGAGAGGAACACCCGAGATCTGGTGTAACTGAGGTAAAATAAGCTGCTAATATGCAGATAGGAACTAGGATTCTGCGCAGAATTGCGTCATTTGCTTTATTGCATTTCCAGTGAATTAAGAGGTTTTATAAAGACAGACGTTCAGAAGAATAGTAACAGCAGTTTTATTGAGGACTTTATTGTGTAACTTGAGAGACTGGTGCCTAAACTAAACTCTGAACGGCAGAGGAAGAGTCTCTGGTGCTGGGTGGCCCTTTATAAGTGGTTTGTGTCCTGTGCCTGCTGCATTTTTTAGAAAATCACTGTCTTTGTGTTGGTAGAAGAGTAGAAAGGTTATAGTTCTGATAGTCTTTCTTGATTTGTCTTACATTGTCTCTCTAGAGAAGAGTCATTGTAGCTATGTTGGTCTTAGGATGTTAGAGAGAGAAGCTTTTCAAGTTTATTCTGCTCTATGTAAACTCGAAAAAGGATGGTCCAATAAAAGCTATTACCTCGCCCACTTTGTCTCTCTAAAGAAGATTAAGTTGGGAACGAGAGATGAACTGCTGCTAAGACAACAAGGCTCTTGAATTAGGATGTCTATTTTAGGGGCTGAAGAGTTGTGAATTAGTTTTGCCCCCAGAATTAAATTGCATGCAGCCTGGATAAGTGCTGATATATCATGGGATAAGTAAGTAGTACAGCTCGGTGGCCAGAAGACATCAGTGTTACATTGTCTTTGTCTTCTAATTGTTTTGTTATGCAATATAAAACAGAGAGTGATAAGTGGATGATTGCTCTGGGTCCATATTCCTATTTAAAAACAATTACTATAGATTTTAAAACTTGACAAATTTTAAAGATTACATTTGCTGTCATCATTTGTATCTTCTGTCAGCATAACTGTCTGCTTCAGGCTCTGCCTGCAGGCTACTTGAAATTGCCATGATTTAAGATAAGAAATTTTATTACAATCAAAGTAAAATCTAAAGTCCTAAATGCTTTTCTCAGACACTGCCAAAGCATATATACACAAACCAGCCTTATGGGACTATGCCTATTTTGTCTCTCTTCCAGTATAGTTAATGCTTTACAAATGACTTAATAAAGAAGAACTCCACCAGTATTAGACTGTTTCTTGAAGTCTGCCTGAAAGCATGAAGTCTGCCGTGCCGCTCCCTGGGTTAGGTGAAAAGCAGATCACGAAAAGTTAGGTTAGAATATGGCTGGGTCATTCTGAAACCAATAAATGTTACGAATGTGGGATATTAAAACTTCCCATTCACACTGTAACTGAATCAGTTTATGCTTGGGTATTGCAGTCTGTGGCCAGGTCTATGCTGGCTGCAGATTTTGGCAGCAGTCAAAGAGAGATACACAAGCTGTATAAACCAACTGGTGTATCTCCCTTCAGCTTCCTGATGCTAATTACTACAGTGTCCCACTGTGCCGAGTTGAGGGGCAATGCCCTCCCTTTGACTTACACTACTTTTCTTAAGGGAGTTGACTTACTGTGTCACCTTCCAGATTGACCGACTGACTGCACTAACTGCTCAAACCAAGCAGAAATGATCGAACTTGTAGTGGTGAATTTGCTGCTGTCCATGCAGACTAGGCCTGTATCTCTGGTGTGTAGTATTTTGTTGCTCATTGCTGTACTTATCAGCAGTGGGAACAAAATAAGACACCTTATTCTTTATCTTAAAATCCTTGTATTACTATTTTGTTAAAGTGAATTTCCATTCCTTAAAGTGGAAAAAAGGGAAGAAATGGATTACCTCCAAAGGGGACTAATGTACTGTACTGGCCTCTTACAATTGTCACAGTTGTGTAAAATTTAAGTGCTTGAACTTGTTTGAATTCGGAAGAGGAATGGTACTATCATTAACACAATAGCCAAAGGAGTAGCCTTGTTATTTTAGTTCACCCAAACAAACAAGGAGTCCTGTGGCACTTAAGACTAACAAATTTATTTGTGGCATCAGCTTTTGTGGGAGAAGATCCCATTTCCTCAGAAAAGTGCTACGGGACTGTGTGTGTGTGTGTGTGTGTGTGTGTGTGTGTGTGTGTGTGTGTGT